>JARHVA010009078.1:37500-372498 GCA_037957365.1 Torreya grandis | reverse complement strand
TATGGTAGAGAAAATGGATTTGTTATTTATGAACAATTGCTAAGATTATAAACTGGTCTCAAGTTGCCAAGGAGCTCTCTAGTGACATGATGAGAGATAAGATGAATCCAATGGCTCCAAATAGATTGAACAAACCTTGAAATGACATTGATGATCTTAAAAAATCCATTGAACACTATTTCAAGCCCTTGGTTGGCATGTGTAGGATACAAGTGCACAAAAAAAGGGATAGAAGTGACTGTTATAAGCATGCTTGTGAGGTTCATACAAGGTGTTAAAACCTCAAATTTGGCATGAAGTATGATTAGGAGGTAATTGAAATGAATCAAACACATCTTATATGTTTCAAATGTGTGGTAGGACATTTTGAGCAAATATTTAATTTCTAGGAATGGAGGCATTTAAAGTCTAATTAGGGAGAGAGATTAGGTGCAAAATGACACTTCCACACATTTTCAAGTCATGAAATTTTGCATGGAGTTGTAAGGGTATAATGGGTACTTAAAACCATATTCAATTTCCAAATATCATTTGTATATTATTCTACACAATAGGTTTATATGTTTTTAGGGCTACAAGGAATTGAGTGCTAGTGAGAGTTTTAGGTGCAAGATGAAGTCTTGGAGAGAGCTTGAGGCCTCCAAACAAGTTATTTCAGGTCTAATATGATATAAAATATGTCTTTCATGGGGAAATATTGACTTGGTGAAGATGAAGTCAAGTTTTTGAACTCTCAAGCAAGGTGAGGCATGGTAGAGCTAGTGGGTTTCAAGACACGTAAAGAGTTATTTGATGAATCACCACTAAGATGTCAGTTTGAAGAGTTCTTAAATAGATGAAAGGTGTCTTGATGAAAAATATGTAAATTAAAGATGGCTTGATGATGAAGAGTTCCACTTGTCCATTTTTAAGTCAAGATAAGGGGTAGTTTTGAAGAGAAATCAAGAGGTATCAAGCAATCATGAAACTCCTATGCCATTTGGAAGAAGAAGCATCTCCAAGAGATAAACCCATGGCATTGAGAAATTGATCAGATAGTTTCACAACTCCCTTTCTTGATTGTAATCTTAATTAAACACTTGTCACCTCTCTCTTTTATACGCTTCTCCCTTCTTCTCTCTCACTTTTCTACAAATTTAGCCTTGATAGGCTATGTATGTATCCCCCACCTAGATATGGCAAAGCCCCACCCATTTGTAAGCCTTATCAATGATAAACTTATAATTTTACCTCCTTTGACTAGTTATAAATGTGTGTGCATGATTAGTTAATCTTGTCAAGTGATTAGCTTAGCTTCTTTGACATGTTGTCCTTTAATAATATTCATATTCAGTTTGAAAGCCTTTTTTTTAGGTCCTGTGAAGTGTTTAATTGAAGTGTGAAATGTTGAGTGAGTTGTCTACTCAGTAGTTTTCATTATATGATCTCTTGTTTAGTCCTCATAACCCAAACATCTTTCACAATCTTCATATGAAATAATGATGTAGAGAGGTAGATTAGGAGTAGTGTTTATTTTTAGGTTAGTCCTCATGGTTGATGTGTAAATGCATCTGGTTAGTAGTGGTCAAACTATTTTGGTGCACCAACTCTATTAGAGTAGGTTTCTATCTCTTTTCCTAACAAGTTGATAGATTAGTGAATGAGCCTAGGTGATACATTAAGGGGAGATAACCTTATAACCTAGAGATTCAATCCATTAAATGTCATCCATAGTCTAGGATTTTTCTACATGTTATCCCAAATTTGGAAGGCTTGAACTACCTAGTGCAAATTTGGGTTATAACAATTAACTTTCACACTTGGTTGAAAATGTCAATTTTCCTAGGTCACAATTTGACTAGGGATGAATTGGAGAGAGGTTATTATTTCATACAGGGTAATGCCCTAATTAAGGATGCATTGATGTGATTTAGGGCACTTACATCCAATGTGCATATGAATTTAGGATGAATAGTAATTTCTAGGTTTAATTTGCATTATTTGAAAGAAATCAGTCTAATGTCTATTTAGATAGAAAAGTGGCTAAAAAGGAGTGTCTACATTTTGCCCCTATTTGAGAAGGTGTTTCAAGACATAAGAATATTAATGTATTTTCAAATAATGAAAAAGTCGTTAAGAATAAAAATGAAGATAATGATTAAAAATGATGTTTCAAGAAAAGTTTGGGAAGCCCATGATGTCCCTTCGAGGGAGTGGCTGACACAAACGATTGATGGATGGTCCCTCGAAAAGAATCAAGAATAAAAAAGAAATTAACCCATGGATGAGATTAATCTAATTGAGCTAATTCTTACACACATTAATGAATATTCTTGTTTTCCCAAAGGTGGTTATAATCAATAACAAACACTGAGACACTAATTTTTCCAAATGCATCTATAATCAGTGGCATAGGCATGTGCCCTAATAGGGTGGATGGATTGAAATAATTATTTGCCAAAAGGTGGTTATAATTATTTTGATGACTTGGACTAAATATTGATTTTAACCTAGTAAGGCATATTTGAACATGATGAACTAGTTGTGCCCTAGTAGGGCATATTAGTAAGCATAACTCAAGGATATAACCTATTTCACATATTAAAGATGAGTAGACACAAATATAGATGTGATGGTCTAATGACTGAAGAAGCCACAAACAATTAGGCACACAAGGATGCATAAATTGATGAAAGATATGACTGGAATAAAAAAGGTGGTTGGGCTGACTCGAGATGCATCATGTATCTAATCACTGCCTACATAGTCAAAATAGACCTCAGGACAATGTAGTTCACCTAGAAATGGGAGAAATGGAATGAGGAATAGAATAGAAGAATAAAAATTGATTGATGTGAATAATTGGTTATACCTACCAATGTGGAGATGTTCATCCTTATTAACATTGACATAACCAAAATGGTTAATGTTGTACCCCAAATTTTGACTAAGTATTTTTTTTGGCACAGAACCAACATGACGTGAGAGGAGCATGGTGTAGAAATACCATGGCACATAACTAACATGACGCGATAGGATCATGGCAAATAAATATCATGGTGTAGAACCATCATGGTGTGAGATGACAATGGCACAAAAGATAATAGTGCGAGAAGACCCAGTCAAACACAAAACATAACCAACAAAAAACTTGAGAGCATAAGACTTGGTACAACAACAAAAGTTTTGAGTGTGAGGGAAGTGAGAAATGGTTGAGGAGCAATTATTAAGGGAAAAATAGACTTTAATCATCACATGAATTTTGCACCACCCCGCACAAAGGACGATATTTGATAGCAGGGATCTAGCACCAAACAAGAATACAGGGGATGTAAAAGCTTGGGTCCTTAAGAGAAAACAAGTAAATGAATGTCATGACTCCTAATTTACTAGAGATCATTAGCTAGCAACCTATTTGTCATTAATAATATAACCACTTGGTCAGGGAAAAATAAGTATAAATACCCCTATGTAGAGATGTGTAAAAGTGTGTCTAAACATTGGTATTGTTTCACAAATCTTTATGGTAATAGCAAAATTATGAAAGTTACTATTAGTTTTGGTGTTGTGCTTTAGCTGATTGATAGTTAAAACATTAAGTAATAATGGGTTTCGATTGAGTAATATGTGGCTTATAATTGACTATGATATGTAATAAGCATTGTATGAGCTTGTGTAATCAACACTTTGAACCTCATGGCAATTATCTTCATGTTATTGGTTGTTTGCATAGATGAAACTAGGTCCACAATCATGTATTTTATTTTTTATGTAATCACTAATTAGATATAGGAACAAACTCAAGTATATGACAAGTGTGTTACTATGTAACATAACCCATGAGAATTGATTTCTTGCTGCATGCTTCAGGTGAGCACGCAAGAGCTTAGTCTTGCATTAAAAACCAATGCATAACCTTGTTAGGACTAGACACATTAGTACCTTAAGGAAATTTTCATATAAAATACCCAACATTTTGGTTTTATTGTAGTCTTGTTGGTTAAGATACTTAACTCTCACCTGAAAGACCCGAGTATATTCTACTGCATGACTTTAAAGGCCATTTTTAAAAATATGGTGCTAGTTTGTAGAGGATAGAGTTATTAGGGATCAACCCAAATTAGAGTGGGTAGTGTTATTGAATTAGAATCTAAAATTAAGCTATCTAGAGGTATTCCAAAATGGCATTCTTCATTAGACATGTTCAATAAATCGGACATCATACTTGACTCACTTCTTGTCAAGTGGTGGTATAGAAGAAACCTCAAGAGGCATGGAACATGGAAGAGAGAAACTTCCACTTGTACCACCACTTGATAATAAGAAGTGATTTGGGTATGATGGTAACACCAGTTCATGACTATAACCACCAAAATGGTAAAGGATTTCCTAGACACCACCATCAAAGGTTTAACCACTAAGGGCCTCCCCACCAAGGGCATCACCACCAAGGGCTTCACCTGAACAAAATACACTAGAAAGACAACTAGATTGTTCAATGCCATTACCCCTAACCAATCCATTGTAATGGGAAGATCCTATGGGTCACAAGGAAGAATTGGAGGAGTTTGACTGAAAAAAGACACCTTCTTTGGTACAAGAGGAGGAGACCACCCTTGATTATGTGTAATTAAACATAGAAAATCCACTTGCCAAAGAGAGGGATGGTTTTAACATAAAATAAATGAGTGGCATTAACATCAACAACACTTTATTGGCCCCAAATACGGATGTCAAGATCCTTGAGCGGGATCCCCTAAAGCAGAAGAAGTTGACTGACTCTGAAGTTCAACCACCTTTGGTTGATCTAACCACCAACTTGAATTATAAATACTAGATACGTGTTCTAGATAGGATGTTATATTTATATTCCCATTTTCATTCGCAAGAGCAACTATTGATACTAGGCATCATATGTCCTAATTCTTGGACATGTACAATGTAGAATGCCATTTTAAAATAACTATGGATAGCCTAATTTTAGATTCTAATGCAAAAACATTGCCTACTCTAATTTGGGTTGATCCCCAACAACTCTCCCCTCTACAAACTAGCACCACATTTTTAAAAATGGCCATTGAAATCATGAGATAGAACATACTTCTAGATTATGATGCACATAAAGCAGAGAAGAAACATGGCCAAGTGGTGGCAATGTATAATAAATAAGTTGATACTCAAAAGACACTTGAATAAGAAGTGACTATGCTAAAGTAACAAATATAAGAAGCCACAATAGCCAAAGTAAAAAATTTAAATTAATGTAAAACTATTTTGGGCTATGAATTGACATTAGTAGATGGGGTCCCTTTAGAGGGAGAAGTTATTGATAAGTTGGAAACCCTTATAAATATCTTGTTAAAACAGTGCAAGGAACAACCCATGCCTAAAAATAAATCATTATGGGTGGTTGATAAATTTACACAAGTAGTGAAAGTCTATAGATGTGCCATTGGAAGGGCTGGGGAAGTGATCCCCATCTTGGATAGGATTTTTGAGAAACTGGCATGACCCAATAAAATTTTGGAGGCCTAGCTCAAGGTAGAGGAGTCTTAATGAAAATAATTGGTGGATGTTGCCCTTTTAATAAAAGATTTCATCGATCAAACCAAGGAATTTAAATATGTCAAGACTATATAAGAAACAATAAACATGCATCGATAGAAAATAAATTCCAACTTTTCAGCACTCTGAGGACAGGTTGTAAAAGAAGTCACTATGCTCGAAGAGGTCCCAAAGGATGCTTCTACATCCCTAGACCAATTGGTTAATAAGGCAAGAGAGTGTCCTAAACAACTTGAGGAGACAAAAAATTTAAAGGTGATGATCAAGTAAATAATGTCCAAGCTGCTTGATACCTTGTCACATTGGGATGGCATTAGAAAGTAGATTGAACAAATTGGGCTTGAATTTTTGGTTGATGCCGAGATCGATGCTTAGTCTAGGATAAACTAAGAGTATAGTTTGGGGTGATTTTTTATGTCAAATTTTGACTAAGTATTTTGGCTTTTTAACATGGAAGCAACATGGTGCAAGAGGAGCATGGTGCAAAACTAGCATGACATGAGAGGAGCATGGCATAGAAAGACCATGTTACAAAACCAACATGGTGTGAGAGGATAATGGAATGGAAGATAATTGTATGAGAAGACCTAGTCAAAGATGAAACATAACTAACAGAGAACCTAAGAGCACATGACTCATTACAATAGTGAAAGACTTGGGGAGTGCGAGGGAAGTGAGAAATGGTTGAGGAGGGATTCTCGAGGATAAACTAGACTTTAATCATTGCATGAGTTTCGTACTGAGCCATACAAAGGAGGACATTTGGTAGCAAAGATATAACATTGAACATGAATATAAGGGGCACAAATAAATGGGTTCTTAGGAGAAAACAAGTAAATGACTACCATGACTTTTAGTCTACTAGAGATCATTGGCTAGTCACCTATTTATCATTAAAAATGTAACTACTTGTTCAGGTAAAAACAAATATAAATACCCCTATGTATAAATGTGTATAAGTGTGGCTGAACATTGGTATTATGTAATGAATCCTTATGGTAATAGCATAATTATGGAAGTTATTATCAATTCTGGTGTTATGCTTCAGTTGATTGATAGTTAAAACATTGAGTAACAATGGGTTTGAATTGAGTAATACATGGCTTATAATTAACTATGATATCTAGAATAAAGATTATAAGAGCGCGAGTAATCAACACTTTGAACCTCATGGTAGCTATCTTCATGTTCTTGCTTGTTTGCATAGATGAAACAAGGTCCACAATCATGCATTTTTTTTTCTGTAATCGCTAATTAGATATATGAACAAACTCAAGTATATGTTAAGTGTGTTATTGCATAACATAACCCATGGGAACCCGTTTCTTGTTGTATGTGTTGGGTGATTGTATAAGATCTTAGTCTTGTATGAAAAGCCAATACGTAAGCTTGTTGGGACTAAACACTTTGACACCTTAAGGAAAACTTGATAGAAACTAGCCAATAATCAATGTGTTAATTTGATCAATGAGGGTGGGAGTATTTTCTAAAGTAAACAAGGAAAAGTTTCTATGGTACCATTACTTGTAAGCTCCATTGAATTGATTTTTGTTGTAACACATAACGGTATGCACCATTATATAAAACACCATGATGACTTGGTCATAATGTGCATAAGGACTGACTTTAGATCCAATAAATAATTGAAAATAATGCACTAATGATAAAAACCATGATGATAATGTTGAGGTATGAATATGGATAGACTCAAGAACAATACACAAAAAATCACCCAATGAATGCATATACACTAAGTCACAACACAACAATGAAAGCAAAAAAATAGGAACATAATCAAAGAAACACACAAAAAGCTTGAAAGTAAAAGCAATAGAAAACATCTTATCATTAACCAAGTCAATATCTATGCATGAAGGCTTAATGGAATGATAAACGAATAATGCCTACAAGCAAGGCTATTTGCAAGGGAACAACATATAGGGATAATATATCCTGGTATAAGTTGCACACTTTGGGTTGCTTCAATAGGGTGAAAGTTGTGAGTTTAATCTAAAAGTGTGAATTAGATGGTGCTTCCAAATAAGGATACAAGGAAAGGGAAGGTCACACCTCCAATGGTAGTGGAAGGGATTGGAACTAACAATGGATTTGCCCCAATAAGGCAGACTGAGGATGGTGGACTAGGTTTAGATAGGACCAATGTTTTTAGATTTTGGCACTTTATATCTCTCTAGGAGATTATAAGCTGATTTCTTAATTTTTAGGATTTATAAATGTTTTTGAATGATTTTGGTTTTTTTTGGGTATCTTAACTCACCAAAGATAGATGAGATACTACTTTTAAAATGGTGAGAGTATGGGACAAATTAAGGGTGTAGTAATACATCAATTTCAAATGCACAATGGACACAAAAGTGACTCTCAAAATAGCAAGAGTGTTGGCTTATAATTGGTCACAAAATGATGAGAGCATAATAAAATCCAAGTGGTCATTAGTGCATCAAATTTGAATGCACAATCTTCACAACATCAACTCATAAAATGGTGAGAGCATACAACTAAGGTCAATAAGGATGTGAAAACTAAAGGACAAGTGGTTACTTGTGAAATAGCTAGGAGTCCTAGAATCCTTAAGGCAAATAAGTGGTCAAAAAATAAATGAAGGTGAAGTGGTGGCTGAGATAACCCATGTATCCAAGTGTTGCCTACATAATCCATGCAGACCTCATGCCGATGTAGTTCTCCTAAAAATGGAAGGAAAAAGGCTAAGGTGGTATAGAAATGAATTTGAATAGAGAAGATGGCCCATCCCCAAAAAATTGATGGATTATATCTCGCATGAAAATTCTAAACTAATTTTCATGAATTTATGATTTTTAGGATTTTCTAGGTCTTTTTATATGTTTAAGATTTTTTGAACTATTTCAAATGTTTTTATAATTTTTTAGGCATCTCAAATCAATCAAGAATTACGAGATACAAAATGGTCCAACTCACAAAATGATGAGATCATGGCTTAGGTTACTCATAAAATGGTGACAACATGGAAAAGGGGTGACCGAGATGACCTCAACATGAATCAAATGTTACCTCCATAATCTAAATGGACATCAAGTCATTATAGTTTTGCCTACATTAAAAGGCATTTGAATAAGTACTAGTAAGATATAGATAAATGCAAATGGAAAGGAAACTGATAACAATAATGGCAAGGTGATGGGGAAATATGTGGTAAAGGTGTCATTCCTAATTTTTCCATAGGCAGCTATAATTAGGAAACAATGTCAAAAGGTCAGTGGTACTAATTTGCCCATAGGTGATTATAATTATTAGCACGAGGTAGGACACTGATTTACCCAAAGGTGTTTATAATCAGTGGTACTATTCAAACATAACAATAAATGAAGGATGCAATTTCTAAGACCATTATCATACTACTTTCATATACTACCATTCAAAATTTTAATTCTAAAACAACTGCTGAAACTGAATTTGTCATCAACCATTGAACATGCCTAAAGTATAAATGAATTAGAGCCAATGCCAAATGTGATAGATAGGGTTAGGTAAAAAGAATTGGCTGGCAAAGGGTTGAGGGTATGGTAGAATCGTAAGTTGAGGTAAAAGGCAATGGAAATGGTAAAGCAAATGGTAAGGCACAATAAATAATTATGTTATTCTTGTTGATGTGGAGATGCACGTCTTGATCAATATATGATAAAACCAAAAGAGTTAATTATGTAAATTGCTAGCCCACACCCCTTTTGAATAGATGCTCTGTCAAAAACTTGTTGTTGATTTGGACTCTAATAATGTTGTTGTGATGTTTATTGGTCATTGATTTTATTTCCTCCAAACTTTGAGACAAGATGTCTTCATAGCCTCTGTAAAGGAAAGTGCATCCAAAAATGGTAAATATGGATAAACAGTGGATAAAAGGTCTAATTTGGAAATGGAGAGATAGATCACAGTGGAATGTATAATGGTTGGACAACAAATGAAAATCAATATTTTTAGGTACACATAATGTTGTTGATTTTGGATTTGACATAATTTTGGTTGTGGTGCGGCCAAAGACTTATGAATATGCTCTCGATAAGACCCAAAAATTTTTATGTTGTTTGGGCCTGAGCGATGCTACCATTTGACTATGTTGTAGATTGGAATTTTTACTGATGTTATATTCAATAATGTCTTCATCAAGTAGTGAAGAAATATTATGTTCAACTATTGGTGCCTCGAAGAGGTTTTCACCAATAAAGTTTTATTGATTGTCCCATAGTGCCTTGGAGAAGGTTTCACTAAGGAATGTTGACATTTGACTTTGATTGTCTTTGAGCACCTCAAACAAAGTTTCAATAGAAGATGTTGAGTTCAAACTTTGATTACCCCCTAGCATCTCCAAAAATGTTTTAGTAGGATATTGTTCTTCTTCTGCATGAATGTGGTCTTGATCCCCCTGATATTTTACTGATGTGTCACCATGGATGTAGTTTAATAAGGTGTGATTTTGTTAATCCAATCGACACTTGGGGGAGGTGGAATGTCAATATAATGGCTATGTTGGTAGGTATTAATGGAAATTGGAATGGTAATGGAATGGGAAGAGTCAACACAATCTTCATAGAAAATACTAGGAGAACTGTTGTCGATGATGAAGTAATCATCCTAAAAAACTGTGGAAAGATCACAATTGTATTCAAATTGATCTACAAGGCATGTGTAACCAATGTTGTTACAACCATGAATGTATTCTAATTTAGGAGTTGATTTTGACTCAAGAGACTTTGAATCTGATGTTGACATTGACATTGACTCTAATTCTGATGCTAAATCTTATATAGTTTCAAAAATAGAACCTAACTTTGATGATGATTCTTCTTCTAGTGTTGTGATAAAGATACCATGTTGAATGTTTCATATTAGATAAGTAAAGTCCTAAGGTTGAATAATGAGCTCTTCAAAAATAGGCTAAGATAATAAAAACTCCACAAAGACTGGATTGTCGGAGTGAGGCTTCTTAAAAAAAGGAAAATGGTCAACAAGCAGCTCTACAAAAATTGGCTTGTCAAAGTAAGGCTCTTTAAAAATAGGGCAATGGTCAAAATAATGATTTGACCAAAGGCAATTATAATCTTTAAGGGGTGCCTCCATAAATACTATCTTGTCATAGTGGGACTCCCCAACCAAAGGGAAAGGGTCAACAAGCAACTCCACAAAGACTGGCTTGTCAAAGTGAGGCTCATAAAAGAAAGGGAAAGGGTCAAAGGTAATTCAACATAGGTTAAATTGTCATAAATAGGTGATTCAATAAAAAAATCACAAATATTTTGGTTCTCTTATCCTTAGCTTACACTTGGCTATAAAACCTTAGATTTGGACGCATCTTGTTCTTTGAATGATGGCTCTTGGAGAGGTAATGATTGGCTTTATTGTAGTTCAAAGATTGGCATGGATTTTATAAAATGGGGTAATGTTGGTAATGGATGAATAATGATATGTGGTTCAATAATGATCTCTTATTAAATAGGCTCATCTAAGATGGGCTCAACAAAGACTAGTTACGGGTCTAGGATGGTAAATGTGCTCTATCTAGTCAGAATTATGCAACCTTATTGCGATAATGAGCTACTAGATTTGGAAGGGCCTAGAATGGTAATAAATGGGCCTTATGAATCTTGGTTTCTAATGCAGGATAAAAATAAGGGCCTGGAATGGTAATCCTTGGGTGTTGTAGAGCTTGGTTGCTAGTGCAGGCCAAAGGATGAGGGCTTGGAATGGTAATCCTTGGGCACTACATAGCTTATTTGTTAATGTAAGCTAAAGGATGAGGGTTTAGAATGGTAATCTTTGGGATTTGTGGAGATAGGTTATAATTCAGGTGAAAGGATAAGGGTATGGAATGGTAATCCTTGGGTGTTGCAGAGCTTGGTTGCTAATACAAGACAAAGGATGAGATATTGGAATGGTAATATTTGGGCACTACGGAGCTTGGTTACTAATATAGGCCAAAAGATGAGAGCCTGAATAAAAATTTAGTATCACCGAATACTACACTAATGGGTCATGCCTTTGTTCAATTTATGGAATGTTATAATACATATAGGTATATGTATCATAAGCTATATCATCATATGACTCTTGAACAAAAGGGTCACTGGTCACAAAGTTCTCATAGTCCTGATTATAAATAGTCCTGGTACATGTGTAACGAGGCATGTTCATATCTATATATAGGTCTCATACAAAACAAAGTGTCCAAAGGTAACAAACAACTAAGGTCTAAAAACAAAGAACCTTTGACTCTATAAAAGAGTCACAAAGGGTAAGACGACTAAACTAGGTAAAGGTAGAACAAAACAAACTCAATTAGTCTAACAAATGATACTAATTTTCCCAAAGGTAGTTATAATCAATGGAAAAAGTAACACAATCTTAAAACTCATATATGGTTAGAGTATTGATTTGCCCAAAGACAGTTATAATCAGTGACAAAAGTGTCTAGACAAAGTAGAATAATTGTGAACTAAGATCAAAAGAAATCAATTATTTTCGAAAAGATGGTTATAATCATTAGCAAGAAAAACAAGGCTAGACTCAGAAACAAATAAATCAAATAATAACTCAAAAATAAATTAAACCAAGGCAATGGCTCATATGACACTCATTAATTGGTTCATTAAGACTCGATATTTTACTCATAAGAGACTCTTGGAATAATGGAACTAGGACACTCAAAATTTGTCACAATAAACTGTAAACAAGGCACATGGCAACAACTTGGCTCAAAGGTTTCTCAAACAAGTTACAAAACAAACAATAATTATTAGGTTTAGGCAAAAGGGTTTTTTAGATCAACTAGAAATCAACCCAAGTAACATAATCTAAACACAAAAGGTAGATAACCTAAGTCTAAATTACATGATGCTTTGGTGTGAACTTGATTAGTTTAAGATTTGCACTTCAAAAGGCTGAGTTTCAGATTTAATGTGAAAAGACTCGAATGTTTTAAGGCAAAAGAGCTAGACCAAAATGGGTAATGTAACCACACATTTGAAATAAGAGAGGTATAATAATAGTTTTGGAACTTGGTTTTAAAAGCAACAAGAGATTGGAATGATTCAAGAAGCATAACAACACTCCTTCAAACAAATGTCACGACAATGGTTTTTTGGCCTCAAAAATCTAAGGTAAATGTTTGAAACAAAATGGGTAGCATAACGACGGCTTATTTAAACAAGTAACACATAAATAGTTTTGGAACAAAAACTCTAAGCCAAAAAGTGTGACACAAAATGTATAGAGTAATGCCTTTTAGACTAAAGTGGTCTGAAAACAATGTGATGGTTTTAGACTTTGTTTTGACACAAAAATACAAATAATTTTAGTTTATAAACACACATGTAAATCAAAGAAAATAAAAGTAGCACTAATGGCTTGTCTTATCTATAGAACTGACATGGGTATGTGTAGCTTCTACCAGAGTTTCCACCAATATATTAATACTTGTGAGGAATTAAGTGTTAATCTAAAAGTTAAAGTACAAGTATAGGTATATTTTTTATGCCCCCTTTGTCTCTCAAGCATTGATACATGGTATGAACCTAGAGTGAGGAACACTCGCATTTGACAAGAAATTCCATGGTAAGTGAGGTTTTGATTAAAATATATAAATATCAAATGCACTATATGGTCCCAAGTGTGGCTAACACAAAGGTGCAATCACATCAATTGAATCCAAACCACCTAGCTTGTTATGAAATGGTCTAGTTCTTTGCATAACAAATTCATCTATGTACTTCATAGTGAATATTTATGTCTAGCTTTCGCATGGCTTGAGTACCCATTGGGATGGTCGAGCTAACTACTCACCACTATCCCATCTAATGATTTTCCCTCTTTATATACCCCATCATGGAGTTGGATGGTATGATGTTAGGAGATGAATCCCCAAATCAACACACCCCTAGATAACTTGTGAGGGAGAAATGGTCTCTTAGCCACAAGCCAAATACAAAAAAATAAATGAGCAAGACTTTATAGGTCATTTTTGGGTCAGCCAAGTTAGTCAGAGCTTGGGGAGAGCATACACAACATTCTTATTGACAAGATCAAATAATCAATGCAATAAACTAAGCACTTTTGGTCACCTGAGTTCCTTAAAGGGGACAAGGGAAGAGCATACACGCAATAGTTTCTAATTTGTCACAAATAAATATACTAGTCTAATGAACTTTGAAATTTAGCTAATAATAATAAAAAACACAAAGTGAAAAATCTCTTAAGAGATCTAACTAAAATATATTTTTCTTTTAATAGCACTACTAAATCAAAGTGTGATTGAAATTTGGGCCCCTTTGGCTTTATTTGTACTTCTAAAAAAACTTTGAAAGCAACTAAAAGACAAATACGACTAAGTGGATTTTAAGCACCAAATAAAATCTATGTGAGATTTCTATAATGATCAAACTTCTCCTTCTCCACCTTAGGTCCTACAAACTATTAGGGGGTTTTCTTACCTATAATCCAAAAATCAAGTGAGTAAATAATAATCCATTTCAAGCTCTCAGGTTTCTATTTTTTTCTTAGAGAAATCATCATCGATTATAGTAGAGATTGATGTTGATTCCTGTAATCAACATCAATTTGATCAGATTATTCAAATTTCTTGCAACCTCTAAAAAAATAAATGTTTCTAAAGAAAAATGCTTGATAAACAATGTTTCAAACTAAAAAATCCTTACTACCTTGCATGAAGAAAGTTTAGACAAGTAGGCACCAAGAAAAGTAAGAAAATTTTGATTTTTACTATGTTTCTGGTTCAACTGTGTTTTGGTGTAGATATCATTATCGATTCCTCTGATTGATGTCAATTATAGAAATTGACCCTAAATTTTTACAATCATCACCGATCCCTATGGCTTAGTTGACAATTTAAATTTATTCACTTTTTTGGCAAATAGATCAAAAAATTAGCATTAAAATGGTTAGAAAAACATCTTAAAAAATACATAGAAGAGCTTTGTGGGATGTTTGTCCCATCGAGATTGCCATTATGTGGTCAATGGGAATCTAAGAGGGAGTTAGTATTTTGTCAGTATAATCAAAATCAAATAAAAACACACTAATAAATATAACACCTCAAGTCTAGTCACTCAAGGAGCAAGAGAACAATACAAGTAACTATCAGTAGAATACAAAAAAACATTATTTACCTTCCTTGATAGTAAGAGTTGTATGTTGGCCATGGAGGAATGTGCTCAGTCCTGTACTCAAAGAATATTTGACAATAGTGTTCCTTACATTATCTCTCCTTATCACCTTGGAAATGTTGGGCTTGGCTTTGGCTTGGTTTGGATTTGATGCTTCTCTCTCTCTCTCTCTCAACAAATGAGCATTATAATACTACACAAAAGGTTCCTTGAAGGTATTTTAAGAAAATAACATTACACCAAAGATCTTCTTGAATAATATGTGAAGTATTGTATTTATAGCCTTTTATAACTAAGGATAATGATTTGTGACCCTCCATCTCAAAATCAAGATGTGTGGATGAAAATCAGAGGGCCATGTGAGAGATATGGGTCAAGAATGATTATATATCTCACATAATTCCGGATATTTGTTGATATTTACAAGGGGCTTGTCAACTTGGCATGAGGTCACATTTTTAGATATTTTGGTTGAATTTATGAATTTTTAAAAATAAAAATTCATTAATTCTCCATTGATATTTTAAGTAACTATTTAATTGGATTCAATCAATTAAGTAGTTTTGATAATTTTTATTATAATTTATAGTTTTTGACATGGTTTTCCTTCACACTTGGTCAAAAAATTCAATTTTCTAGGTCATAATTTGAATGGTGATGAATTGGATAGAGGTTATCATTGTGTACATGTTAATGCCCTAATTAGGGATGCATTGATGTGATTTAGGGCACATACATCCAATGTGTGGATGAACTTGGGATGGATAGTGATTTCTAGGCTTAATTTATGTTGTTTGAAAGAAATAAGTATGGTGTTTGTTTAGACACAAAAGTGGTGAAAAAGTAGTGTCTAAAAAAATCACATCTAAGTCATATCTTCTATCACTTGGAAATTTCACTACTAAGGCATGTTTATATTATTACACACTAAACAAAGCTTCTTTGTTCTTTCCAAATATAATTCTAATCATTTGAAACAATCCTTATCCAAGTCAAGACTATATTTTATTAAATTCAAATCAAATCATTAAAAAGTACTCAATCCATATCTAGATACATACACATAATAAAAGGATCACAATCACACAAGGCACTCTCAGTTGGAAAACTATGTGGGCTTGATTTCCCTCTTTGAAGTATTGAATACATAGGCAATAATTAATCATTATGAAGGTGAATGGGATCGGTTCAACCCATTACACTCCCCCTTTTTTATTTATAGGTTTACAATTATTAGAAGCTCTATTAGGGTTTCATCTTTGAATAATTCATTTGCAAGTCATCCTCATGCATCTGAAGATCAAATATTTTCACACAACATGTTTTAAGTAGGTGTAGGTGATTATGCCATAATTTTCCTAATTTTTAGTAGAGGACATAATCAACTAGTGGAGGATGGTAGTGCCAATTGATCTTCTGCCCTTTCAGTTAATCTTGAACCTGATAATTTACACTTTAATTGGTGTTGCACATGCGTGATCAATCTAAGTTGTTAATTTCAAACCATATTTAAGTCACACATAGTCAACATACTGATAGAAAACAGCTAAGTATTTTTGTGTTGTTCATAGTTAGCCTTTCATTCATTCACATTTCATATATTTTCATACATTGATTTTATTTCTATAGTTTCAAGTTATTTTACAAGTTTTTTGGCATTTCTATTCATATTATCTTAATTATAGTTGATACACCAATTAATTACAAATTATGATAAAACATATTGATGTACTAGACTTGAAATTAATTGGTCCATTAATTCTAATTAAAATAAAATGAATAGGTAGATAGTAAATGTTGTAAAATATTCATTGCATAAAATTAATTAAGGGACACATAAACCTTAATTTTCATTGTTGGTCTTTGTAACCCCAAGATGGAAAGGATTTGGAATCCATAATAGATTCACAAGTAATAATGCTAGAGGACATTGAACCTACAAGTTATGCATTATGCACTTTAACTAAATTAATCACTATAGATGGCTTATAGATTCAATTATCACTTTGTTCCTTAGTTCATGTATGCACGATCAAAAGAAGATAGAGAACATCCAATCTTTTACTATGACCACATATAATAAATAGTATTAAAAGTATGAAATTAATTTGTATCGTGCCCCCATTGATAAATGTAAAGTTTGTAAATGAATGTAAATGCAAATATGTAAATTTTATTTGAAGCGTGTGTATGAATTTATATCATGCACCCAAAATTATGAATTTATAACATGTCCCTATGATGTGAGGGCATATTCCCCCATAATTTGTACCAATGATTAAATTTTGAACCATTATAAAATCTATGAAACTATATTTTGTATCCAAACAATTTTTTATGGAGTCTTATTTCTATATAAATTTTTAATTAAAAAGCCCCCATTTTGAGGTGAGGGATCTATCTTGAAAGTCACTCAAATCAAAATAAAAGTAAACTATATCATGTGTATAAGATCAAATCATTGAATATTGTATCATATATGAAAATGTATGTCATCACAATAGGATATGTATCATTTAAAACATGTATGTAACATATGAGACAAGGCCGAAGGTGTTAAATTTAGATAAATATATCAATGAAGCTCATAGTATTAGTTATAATAGAAGCATACATAATATCTAGTGCATGATATAGATCATAACGCTCATCAAACTGAAGAATCTCAATAAGTACAAAAACACAACAAGCACAGTGCCATAGAATAAGGCCAAGAGTTGCATACAAAAGACATGTTCAAATGTCATATAAATAAATATTTTGCACATAAGGCTAAGCACCACACACCAAATACATTGATATTGTCACAAACAACATGAGTTGAAATGTCACACAAAAAAAATAGCCCATAGACACAAGCAATGGACATGTTAAAATTTTGCACATACCAAGCAAGATCTCATAAAGATATTTAAGAAAATTTCACACAAGTACCAAGTATCACACACAAGAGACAAGCACAATTTAGTCTATTATATACTAGTAATGATATCAATGGAGCATATAATTAGAAATATAATATACACCATGTATATGTAATTTGATCATATCCTGGCAAATAACATATCCTTATCCACAATGTAAGATAAAAATGTTAGGAAGACATTTGTAAAGAGTATATGGCTCAATAGTATAAGAATTATAGAATGGTAATAGTTGTATATATTGTAACCTTTGTATAAAATGCTTTCATTATAGCATGGCCACTGGGTAGAGGCAAGTCTAGTATCTTAGTCCATATCAAGTTTGTATGACCTACATAAGACTAATAAATACCATTGAAATACATGTTTGATCAATAAAAAATGATATCTACCAGTCATGAGATAAATAATATATAACAATTATGTAAAATAGATGTTTAACCATGCTCAAGTCCCCATTTTTCATTTTTAGAATATTTTGAGTGTTTTTATATTTTTAAAATGTGTTAATTTTTTTGTACTTTTTAGGATTAATATGAATTGATCATTTCCAATCATCTATTAGTTGCATATAATTAACATGCAGACATAGAATAACTAAGTCTTCTTGTGTTATTTATAGGTAGCCTTCTTTCATTTGTTTGTGTTTCTTATAAATAAGTACTTTGCTTTCATTTTATTTGTCATAAATTATTTTATAGCATTTTCTATCTTTTTATTCCTTTTATCTTAATTAAAATTAATATACCAATGAAATCCAAGTTATAATAAAACATATCAATGAATCACACATTTTATTTGGGCATTGCTTATGGCCCTAGGACTTTATTTTGTGTGAAATTTTGACACATCCCTTATTTATGACATTATTAATGTCCTTTGTGTGTGTATCTTGGCCTTGTGTTGAAATATTTACTTATTCAACATTTGAACTTGTCCATTGTATATAATCATTGCCATTATTGTATGTCATTATGCTTGTTGTGTTTATATGCTTATTAAGCTTGTTAAGTTTGATGAGTGCCATGATCCATATCCTGCACTAGCTATTGTGTATGCTTCTATTACAACTAATACTATGAGCTTCATTTATGCATTTATCTAAATTTGACACCTTAGGCCTTGTTTCATATGTTACATACATGCTTTAAATGATACATATCTTACCATGATGACATGTGCTACAATATATAATGATTAAATCTTGATACACATGATACAATTAACTTTTAATTTGAGATAAATGACTTTTAAGACACATCCCTCACCTCAAAAGAGGACATTTTAGTGGGCTTTTTATACATAAATAAGCCTCTATGAGCAAAAATCACTTTTGGGTATAGAATATAATTTGAAATATTTTAGAATGGTGTAAAATTCAATCATTCCTATAGATTATGGGGGCATATGCCATGCATATGAGTCAAATCATAATAATAAGTCGCAAATTCTTAAATTTTAGGTGCATGATACAAATTCATGCTATACTTTCAATACTATTTGCTATCTACAGTCATGGTAGGAGCTTGGATGTTCTCCATTCTATTTTGATCATGCATACATGAACCAAAGAAAAAGATGACAATTAAATCTATAAGCCATTTGTAGTGGTTGGTTCAATTAAAGTGTGTAATTCATAATTTGGAGGTTCATTATTGTCTAGCATTATTATCTATAAATCCATTATGGATTCTAACCTAGTTTTGTCTTAGGCTTACAAATACCAAAAATGAAACTTGAGGTTTCTATGTTTGTCAATTGATTTTATTTTTTATTCATATTCAATTCACAATTGGGCTTGATCACCCTCAATTTTCCATTGGTTCAACTGAGAAACCAACCTCTTCAAGTGTTTCATGGGAAGCACCAATTCTCTAATGCTTCAAAAAAGTAGCATCTTAAGCAAAGTTACAAAAGCCAACATTATTTTCATACATACATGCATATTTCTCCCTTGTTTTCAAAATTTTAATTTTAAAAGTTGAAGTCTTTCTAAATTTCAAATGAACAAAATGACTACTTCACGAGCTTTTGCAGGGTTTTCTAAGTTAAAGTGCCCTACATAATTATAGTATCCACTCAAAGGAAAGGTGTGTTATACACACTCAGGTATATCTTTATTTTTACTCTAGTAATTTAATTTATAGACTAAATTAGGCACCAATGTAGTTATTCAAATGTGGTCATGAATACTTGATAATGTCTATTTTGGTCCATTTTCACTTTAATTGAATTGAACACTTGATGTCGATGTATTTCACCACCTCACACTATCCTAAGTATCTACAAGGACCTATCCATTTATAAGTTTTTATCTTATGCCTAAATTTTTTTTATTAATCACTAAAAACCTCTCTAAACATCTATATGGATATCTTAGATCTTAATTTTCAACTGTTACCCTTCAAGACAAGATCGACCAATATGGGCTAGTAGTTATTCATATGATGTCGATCTATTTCACCACCTCACACTATCTTAAGTATCTACAAGGACCTATCCATTTATAAGCTTTTATATTATGCCTAAAAAATGTTATTAATCACTGAAAACCTCTCTAAACATCTATATGGATATCTTAGATCTTAATTTTCAACTGTTACCCTTCAAGACAAGATCGGCCAAGGAAAGGTGTGTTATACACACTCAGGTATATCTTTATTTTTACTCTAGTAATTTAATGTATAGACTAAATTAGGCACCAATGTAGTTATTCGAATGTGGTCATGAATACTTGATAATGTCTATTTTGGTCCATTTTCACTTTAATTGAATTGAACACTTGATGTCGATCTATTTCACCACCTCACACTATCCTAAGTATCTACAAGGACCTATCCATTTATAAGTTTTTATCCTATGCCTAAAAAAATGTTATTAATCACTAAAAACCTCTCTAAACATCTATATGGATATCTTAGATCTTAATTTTCAACTGTTACCCTTCACGACAAGATCGGCCAATATGGGCTAGTAGTTATTCATATGATGTCAATCTATTTCACCACCTCACACTATCCTAAGTATCTACAAGGACCTATCCATTTATAAGTTTTTATATTATGCCTAAAAACATTTTATTAATCACTAAAAACCTCTCTAAACATCTATATGGATATCTTATATCTTAATTTTCAACTGTAACCCTTCAAGACAAGATCGGCCAAGGAAAGGTGTGTTACACACACTCAGGTATATCTTTATTTTAACTCTAGTAATTTAATTTATAGACTAAATTAGTCACCAGTGTAGTTATTCAAATGTGGTCATGAATACTTGATAATGTCTATTTTGGTCCATTTTCACTTTAATTGAATTGAAAACTTGATGTCGATCTATTTCACCACCTCACACTATCCTAAGTATCTACAAGGACCTATCCATTTACAAGTTTTTATCTTATGCCTAAAAAAATGTTATTAATCACTAAAAACCTCTATAAACATCTATATGGATATCTTAGATCTTGATTTTCAACTATTACCCTTCAAGACAAGATCGGCCAATATGGGCTAGTAGTGGTAGATGGTTTTGACCCCTATGGGTCGATCATGTCTTTCACCTTAACAATGACTAATTTTCAAATTTATAACCTCCCTTATAGGTTGGTTCATAGTTTTAGGATAATTAGTATGATGTTTTTCCATTTTGGATTTTTTTAAAGGCACATCTAGGTCACCTATTCTATCACTTAGCAATTTCACTATTGAGGCACGCTTATACTATTGCACACTAAAAAAAAACTTTTGTATTATTTCTAAATATAATTATAATAATTTGAAGAAGTCCTTATCTAAGTCAAAAACCTATTCAATCCAAGTTAATTAAATTATTATTGTTTATTTAAGCCATTTCTAAATGCATATATGTAGCAAAAGAGGCATTATTGTACAAAGAACTCTAAGTGGGAGAATTATGTAGGCTTGATTTCCCTCTTCAAAGTGTTAGATATGTATGAGGAGATCAATCATCATGGGGGTGATTGGGGTTATCTAATCTCATTACACTCCCCCCTTCTTTTTGCATGTTTTTAGCTATTGGAAGCCCTATTATGGTTTCAACTATGAAGAATTTATTTGCAGGTCATCTACGCATATTCAAAGGCTAAATTTTTACACACAGGCATATTTTAAGTAGACATGGGTGATTGTGCTTTTAATTTTCATAATTTTTATTATAGATTAAAATCAAACCATAAGGATAGTATCAACCAATTGGTCTTGCCCACTTCTTGACAATCATGACCCTGATCAGTTACAATCATAGTTCTAATTGCATATGTATGATCATTTTGAGTTGGTTATTTTTAGTGATCTATCTATCACACATAGTCAAGTTACATATAGAATATAACTAAGTCTTCTTATGTTGTTCATACTTATCCTTATTTCATTCAATCATGTTTCCTCTACTTTAATACTTTTCTTTCATTTTATTTATGACAAGTTATTTCACGATATTTGTAAACTTTTATTCATTTTATCTTAATTAGAGTTAATACACTAATTAATTCTCAATTATGATAAACCATAATGGTGAATCCACACATTTTATTTGAGCATTGATTCAAAAAAATAATCTTAGGGTTTAGATAAAATCTTAAGTATCTGACATTAAAATAACTTTTTTTTGACCTTGGATCTAATATCTAACACTAAAAGAACTTGCTTTCAATCTCAGATTTAATAACTAACACTGAAAGTGTATAAACATAATATTTGTAAACTTTATCATTTATTGATGATTTTTATATTGTAAAAACTTGTTGAGTTTCAATATCTATGAGTGCACACTTTAAAGGGTGCACCGAGAAAGGGGTGGGCATACCTTTGGTGCTTTGCAAGATTGTTGGTCACTATACCATTATCTAAAACCACTACAAATTACTTTTAATCAACTCCCTAAAAAATTAAAACCCATTTATCTACTCCTCTAAGTAATTCACCTTATTAAATAGATCCTAAATTAGCACACACCCCTCTTCTTTATTTTCCTATGCTGACCATGTCGATCCTATTAGGGATTCAATGCACGTTATGGAACTACGTCATCCAGACCAACATAGTTTGAAACCTAACTACTATCTTTCCCACCTAAAAAAATTGAGTCAGTTGATCTTGTAGGCTAAATTATGGGGAGGGTTTATGATCAACCCTTGACTATTGATACCCCCTTAACTTCATTCCAAAAAAAAGAACATTCATTTTTGCATTATTATAGCTCATAATTCCGTTATTTTTACACTTGAGGAGTCATTGCTTAGGGTTTTACCTTGCAAGGAAATTAGTTTATCTTATGGGAAAGTATTGGATGAAAATTAGGAGTCTTTTAGTTTAGTGATAATTTATATAGTGTGATCCTTACAAAGCCACAATAACCTCTTGTAAAACATCATTGACCAAGTGAGAGATTGAGGCACAACATGCTCAATTCAATGTATGTATTCTTAAATTTTACTCTTTCATTTGGTAAATAGATATTACAAAAAGCAATAGGTTTAATGTTATACTATTTGCTTATTTTATGTCTACATTAATTTGAGTAGAGTTATCTTTGCATGTTTTGTTTTGTTTATTTAACTATCACCCTTTGTACCATAAGCTTTAGTGAGCACTATTAGATTTATTTTATGTATTATAGGGATAGCTAGAGTTATTCCATAATGCCATTTATCTAGAGTATTTGGAACCTTCTAATTTCATTTTGTGTAGTGAGAGATCACTTGGTTAGGTTTAGCAGATATGAATTGGTCACGTCTTGATATAAATAGCTATGCAATGAATTATTTGGTAAGATTACCTTCTTCGAGCTTGGAATCAACTAAGTAGGACAAGTTAAAGATCCATACTAATTAGTTGCATATATTTTGGTAAACCAAACATGAATCTAACCCTTGTGATTTTTTATTTTTTAATTATGATCAATTAGATCGATCCTATTGATCCATTTTTATTATTTTATTCACAGGTTTTCAACTAGATCGAACACATCGACCGTGTTTTACCTTTTGTGCATAGGTTTTTAACTAAATCAAATATATCAATCATTTTTTATCCTTTGTGCATATATTTTTAGATAGATTAAGTCTGTCAATCCTATTTTACTCTCTATGCATAAGGTTTTTTAGTTTTATCCAACTACATCGAACTGGTCAATTGAATCATTTATTTTGCCTAACTAAATCAACCCACTCAATTTTATTCATATTCGTATTTTAGTTTTAGATAAAAAAATCAATCTAATCAATTTAGTTTCTCTTTCCTATTTTTATCAATTTTATTTAGACTAGATTGATCAACTTGTTTCTATCGAATAACACTATTTTTTACCTTTACAGGATCAAAAACTCACCTAGACGACCCAGTCAAACCATAGTTCAACATTCTAAAAAAGACTACTAAATCAACCTAGTCGATCTTGTTATATCATTCAAGTTCATTCTTAATATCTCAATATTTTTATTTGATTAATATTAAGTAAATTTTATTTACTACTTTTTAGTTAAAATTCAAAATCTTGTACTATTTTTTTTAGTTTTTTAGTTCTATAAAATTGTATCCTCATAGTCAACTAGATTGACTAGCTCGTCTAGTTATGTATCTATTTTATACCATCAAACTAAATTGACTTGGTTGATTTTATTTGTTTAGGCCTATTTTTCAATAAACTAAGTCAACCAACTCGATTCTATTCTGACATATTTGCACAACTAGATCAACCTACTCGATCTTGCCCTGTATGTTTCACTTTATAGCATCAACAAATGAAATTAACCTCTATTTTATAGTAATTACAATAAATTTTACTTTTTAGCTAGATGCTTGTCTATTTACTTTCAAAAATTGTAACATGGTTTAAAAAAAAATTATTTATTTTATTTTATTTTCATTTTGTTTGTTTTTTCCTATAAACTATGTGCTAACAGTTTTAAAACTAATTAGCTACTATCATGAAGGGATACATGATATTCTATTTATAGTCCTTATCTATCATTTATAGACATCATGGCATGAAGGGCTTGCCCAAATACTTAGAACTATAATATAGAGATAAACATGGTCTTTAGTTTTCACATACCTCATGTTATTTCAAATTGCTTAGGATTTACCTTTGTATTGAACCTTAAGAATTCAACCATCTGTTTGATTATGTGGTACATCAGTTAGTGATTAAAATTGAGAAGTTACTTATAGATTTCTTTAGAAACTAGGTTTAGTGGCTATGAGAATGACACTTCCTTTATAGTTATCACTCTAAAACATTCGGCTGAGACTATCTAACAGACAAGCCAATTTGGCAATTTACATTATCAAACAAAACCTTTAGTATAATCTCCTAATCTTATATTCATATTATTAATTAGCATCTAAATTACATTTTTTCTACTTGTTATTTTCTATTCTATACTATATTGTAAACTGTATTAGCCAACATTGATACAAGTTTTGTGTTGTGTGTTTCAACTAGATCAATTAGCTGAATCTAGTTGCTTATGTGCTTGAATTCATTACTTTATTTAAAACTAAATCATCAAGCTTTAAACAATCTAATTTTTTTTTCCAATCCATAAAAATAGATTGACCAAATTGATCTAGTATATTTTTCTATTTTACTAGTTTTTCAATTAGATCAACCAACTTCATCTACTCAGCCTATAAACTTTTCGCACCTTCGTAACTTTGCCAAGTTCAACACGAGAGATGGAATAGCTGCTCATGTCAAAACCCTCAAGGGTTGCGTCCTGCGAAGGCTTAGCTATTTCCAAAAATTTATGGCCCTTTTTTTCAACCAATTTTGAAAGGATCTTTGGCCTCTTAGGAGCCTTAGCTTTCACCAGCACTATCTTGCCAAAATCGAAGTCATCTGTAGAGATGGCTAGCTTCTTTCTTTTAAGCGTGAATGCTAACATCCAAGGCGGGAAAGAAGTACTTACTGTGGCAATAATTCTCACAGCTAGTCTTACCATGGTAACGTTTACACTGCTAGTAGTAACAGTGGTTGTAGTAAGAGTAACAGGCAAAATTGTACCAGCTGTTGATTGATCAAGCGCAGAACTTTCTCTCAGATTGAAAGAAGGAGATGCCAAACTAGGAATAGATTGAGAGGAACGAAGAGTATCTCTAGAAGCACCCTGAGGATCGCCAAATATAACTTTGGAAGGAGAGGCGGCTCCAGAAGAAGGAACACTGATAGGAGAGAGAGGTGAAAGAGATGCCACAGGAGACTGAGGCAGAGAAGGAGAGACGTTTTAAAGCGGTTGTGCCCCTTTCTGAGAAGGTAGATGTTCAACCCTTTGCTGTTTTGAAAGCCTGTCATCTGTCTTTATTTGTTGGGCTACCTATTCTTGGGAGCTTTGTTCTGTAACTCCCTTAGTCGTTGATTATGGCTCTTCAGTAACCTTTGATTTTTTAGAAACAAAGATGATTCTAGGCTTGTGAGGCCTAGATGGAGAAGGAACATCACCTTTGTTCTTAGTCCTATTTTATGCCTTCTTCCTCATTTCTGCTTGGAACTCAGCCTCTGATCTCATAATAAACTCTTTCAGTACGATCCCTTTGGCTGCTAACCAATCATTGGTGTTAGCCAATATTGGCTCAAATCTCTTTCTTAGAGAAGTTAGCTCTTTTTGAGACCACTGAATTAGAGGAAGATGGGAGTCAGCAATCTTCTCGGCCAGGTACCTGTTGTTGATAATGCTCCTATCATCAACCAGATTGGGGGCAATCTCTAGAAGCCCCAAATACTCAATTTGTTCCAGGGTCAGCCTGCTATAGTCGATCCTCTTGATTTCTTCAGCTGTCCTCAGGTCTACCCAGATGTCTTCGATCATAGACTCATGGAATTGAGTCTTTCGTCTGATCATGTCCTTGACATCCCTATAGTCAAATTTGTCCCTTCTCTTAAATTATTTCATAGTGACCAGTTGCATCTCTGTTCCATGACTTTGGCCTTGGCTACCGTCAAGATAGAGTATCTACCAATTTCAACTGGAAACCTGAAACTTGACTTTTTCAACTCCATCTGCCTAGTATGTACGACAACCATTTGTCTACATAGTTCCATCAGAACTAACTTATCAGAAGGAAATCTGGGGAGCATATAGGGATAGCCTTGGAAAAAGCCAACCTAAAGATAACAGAAAGTGGAAAATTAAAGGAACATACAACCATAGTCGTTGACGACCATCCAAGCCTCATCAGATACTCTCTTTTGTTCGAGCTGAGGGTCGAAGAGGCATAAAAATATGACAAAGAAAGTGTCATTTACCCTTTTAAAATGATAGATTGACCCTTGAAGCATCAACTGGGGGTAATATGAGTAGACTGGGGTGGTCTTTCTGTCCCCTTCAGTTGTCAAACTTGGAAAGGTTCACATCGAGGTAGCTATGTACATAAGGTACAAAGTCATATAAAACTTTGAAGAAGTTTGTACTTTGGTTAGCTGCTCGTGAAGGGTGTTGCTGATCTACTCACCTCAAAAGATGACATGCTTACTCTGGAAGATGATCTTGATGAACGGGTACATCCACTCGTGGAACTGTGAGGAAGAAGGGAGGCCTCACAGTCTACTGAGAAGGGTGATCAAGTCACCAACTTCTTTAATAAAATCGCTCTTTGTAAAGTTCTGCGGCCATCTAGATAAATTAGTTATGGGGGTCTTCAGCCACCTATTATTCATCACTTTCTTTGCCCTTTTAGGGTCTTTGTCATACTCTTGTGCTTCTATGAAGTCAATCTTCAGCACTTCGGTAGTAGGAAGGCACATGAAGACTTTGTCAATAAATTCAGAATCCAACTAAATTATTACATTGCCACTGGCATCTGAGACTGATCTGGTCTCTTTGTTGTAGAATCAGGCACACTAGAGGACGAACTTCGCATGATGTGCTGCCACCGAGAAAGCGGCAACCAGATGAATGTTGCTTTCAACGATTCTCTTCATTTTAGAACTTGAGTTCGTTACCTTAGTTTTGGTCACAAACTCAGCCATATCTACGTGGCCAATTTTTGTGTCTCTGATGTCATCAACATTGGAGGTAATCGAAGTGATCGAAAAGACACCCTGGTATTTGTACTTCATGATCTTTGCCTTTTTTGGAGAAGTTTCAGACATCGAAACTTGCCTCAGTTGAGTAGGGGCTGATGAGCAAGAGCCTTCATAAAGTATTGTAATCATGATCGTGCAATTAGGGAACATTAGGCAAATTGAGGAATTCGCACGTTGGTTGATCATGATTTAAGGAAGAGCACTTAGCAGGGCCGGGTTGGAAATTGGGTCAAAAAATGAGGAAGGAAGAAAAAGAATGGAAAAGAAGAAAATTCTTTCGGAGTTAGAGAAATTTGGGTGAGAAATGCATGGGCGACGAAATTCGCCGCCCATGCACTATCAACCTGAATGGGCGGTGAAATTTGCTACCCCTGCAAATGGAAGGGAAGGTGTAGGGGTGGCGAAATTCGCTGCCCCTGCAGGATCGGCCTGCATCGGCGACGAAATTCACCGCCGATACAGGTTTGGGTGAAAAGGGGCGCAGGCAGCGAATTTAGCTGCCGTTGTGTGTTCGGCCTGCATGGGCGATGAATTTCACCGCTCGCACATGTAAGAGAAGTAACAAGGGTGAAAAGAGGCACGGGCGACAAATTTTGCCGCCAGTGCCAATTTCTACAAGAAAACCGCGGGCAAAGGAGAGGGGCGGCGAAAATCACCGTCTCAGCATGAAAAGGACATTGGGAAGGCCGACGGGGAGGGAGAGAAAAAGAAAAATAAAAATCAAAACCCTGAAACAACAACAAAAACTAAAAACAAAGCTTAAGAAAAGGGAAGGAAAAGAAATAAACGCTAAAGACAAGACTTCCCTAGAAAAATACATGCGCCACTAGATTAAATCCACCAAAATGCACTTTAATCCGTTTGCTGGATCGTCTAGAGGCAGAGGATAGGGGGAGGAAAGGAGGAATGAAACAAAAGAGGATTAAAATCAGATTATATGGGGCGAAAATTGACCCCAACAACCCAGCGCGTGCGACAATAAATGCCACGCACGAAAAATGAGGCGATGCAGGGGCATCAAAAATTGCCACCCTTGCAGGTAAAAATGCAGGGGCGGCAAAAATTGCCGCCCTTGCATCTCAAAGGCAAAATGCACTGGTGGTAATTTTTGCTGTCCATGCACGAAAACGGAAGAAAAGAAACACTAACTCTGAAAGAGGAAGGTTTTGGTCTCCTGGTCGCATTGAGACCGTAACAACCTTCACATTTCGGGGAAGACGTGATAAAAAGACATTACGAATTTCGAAAGGTGCAATTGGACCAAGACGAGAACGAGAAAAACTTGTCTCAAAAACAAACTTAGAGAGACAAAAGACGAAACGAATAAGTTTCGTAGGGGGTTGTTCCCAAAAACGAGCTAAGCTGATTTTGGAAACAATAGATTATAATGAAGGGATAACACTAGCCCCATTACCTCCCTATAGGTTTTATAAAATTTCAAGGTGTTATGAGCTCATCAGGGTTCCAATGCAGGAGATTTATTTTCTAGTGATTTCTAGAAAAGTGAGTGAGGTTTTTAGAACTTGAGAGGAGAATAAAAGGGTTGTCAAATTAGTTATGCAATATCTGACAGTTTTCAAAAAGATACTGCTATGGTTATGGCTGTGCCACTAAATGCGTGTTATGGTTCAAGGTCTCCGAAAATATTTCTCTATTTTCCCTTAGTTTTCTAGGTTTTGTTCATCTCACCTTCTTCTAATGCATTCACATTAGACTAGATGTCATCATCGTTTACTAATCTAGATATTGTTCATGTATACTCTAAGAAATTATTAAATCCCACTTAAGTAGAGCTAGTTAGATATCATTAATGAGAGTGGATAATAAAATTACGTGTAATATCTTGTGATTCATGCACAAATTATGATGTGTAACTCCACCTTTGTGATGTTGTAACTTCAATTCTCACAATGTGTAACCCCACTTTTATGATGTTGTAACTTCACATCTCATTAGCTATTTTTGCAGCACCTCTTATTATATATACAGAGGTTTGTATGTTGTTTTAAAATCAAGTTGGTTAATATAATTACAATATCGTGAATTATTCTCTTTGTGTATCTATGGAAGGTTTATTTAGTTTACAAATATAGAGACACTGTTAAATATTGTTCATTATTCCAATACCTTCAAAATGTTGTTATGTGTTTTTTCTCTCGATTGTCTCTAGATTCACAATGATTCAGGGATTCTTTTAAAACCCTTTCTATACACTTTTTAGTATTTTTAGAATATTCTTTATGCAATTAACTATGATTTTAATGTTTTATTTGGTGAATTTGATTGCAAAGTAGTGTAAGTGAATGTTGTGCATTTTGATGTAAAACCACTTTTTCTATACTAAAATAAGTATAGTCAATATTTAATTTATTTTTTAAATGTATGTTAACTTAACATGCTGTAATTTGATTAATGTAATCTGATTGCACGAGCAAGATATTAATATCTATAAAATTTTGTTAGTTCTAATAAAAAAACATTTTAAACAATTTTGACATTGAAAGGAGGTGTATTATAGGCAAAATCATGTTTCAATATCAATAAAAATTTATTTTAAGTTGAAGATATAAGGCTTTTAAAAGTCTACAATATAATTAAATGAAATATTTTTTATCAATGTTTCAATCATCCAATAATACATTACAAAGGAAAATGTGAAAAAAAATATCTTATAATCTACCATTATTAAAAATTTATGGAAGATATGTATTCAATTTATCCCAAAAAATAAATTTGATCCATTTTTTAAGACAAACAAAAAAATATAACACTTCAAAAGTTTATAATATTATTATATGAAATATTTTTAATTAATGTTTAGAATCATCCAATAATTCATTATCAAAAAATATAAAAATATAATTTTTTAATAATCAATTTACTTCAAAACATAGATTTTGATATATCATTAAGAGAAACATGTGATTTTTTTAATCATAGCTATAACCCTATTTCAATATTAATTAAGAAGTATATTTTAAGTTGACTATGCAAGACTTAGTCCTTAATATAACAGCATCAATTTTGTTTAATCAAAATATATTTTAGGTTGAAGATGCTAAGACTTAGTCCATAATATAACAGCATCAATTCTTTTTAATTTTTAGATTGAAGGTGCAAGACTTAGTCCATAATATAACAGCATCAATTTTTTTTAATCAAGATTTCGGATTGAAAACTTATGAAAGATTTGTAATCGATTGATCCAAAACGTGGATCACCATTACCAGGGAAAACATGTGAAACATTTTCAGTCGAGTTTCATATCACCCCGATGAAGTATCAGTTCGTTGGATCACGGATCACGCGTTTTTTCCCGAACACGCTTTAGTCGTATTCTAGGTTTTTTCCCTCCTCTTCCACCGTCAAAATAAAAAAGTTGTTTTTTTTCGGTTGCAGTTGTTCGGATTTGAGACAAGGAGGGGAGAGAACAATGCATGCAATCGTACGTTTTCAGTCTCCTCCCCTTCATCTCACGCCCAAAACCCGCGCATTCAAAGTCCCTCTTCTTCCTTCACCTCACAACTTTTCTACGTCTCGATTTCATGGCCTTCGATGCAGTCCCATTTCATCCGCATCTCGACCCAAAAAAAGAATACCCAAATCGTCATCACCCAAATTATCAGCACCCAAACCAGCAATTCTCAAAACAGCAATACCCAAAACAGAAACGACCAAATCAGCAATACCCAAATCACCAACATCCACTGCAAAGCCCAATCTTTCTGATTCCACTGAGTTCCTGGACACCCAAGATTGGTCCTTCCTAAACCAAACCTCGAACTGCACCAATGAAAACATGACAACTATAGTGGTTGCAGCACAGCTAGAACAAGACTCAAAAGTAGTTGTCTGCATGGGAACAGAACAGTTTGTGAACTACTTATGCTCTTTTAGCCCTTCTATTGTATTGTCAGTCCTGCATTATTCTTTGATGGAGCTGGCCAACATAAAGGAGCAACATGACAGTGTGAGGTGCAGGCAGGGGGACATTGTGGGCTTGCCGCTTTCTTGGGGTACATTGGATGTGGTATTTATAAACTATCTGCCAGCACTAATTTGCCCTCTTCCACAAATGTTTCAGACTCTTGTCAAGAGATGTGCACCAGGTGAGTGTATCAAATGCACGGTATTTTTATGGGTTATTTGTTGTTGGTAGTTGGCTATTTTTTCATAAAAACTGTGTCAATTAGAATTGTTTAATTTTATTTGGTAAATTCCCTTATGGCTTAATCTTCCGCTTAATTGCCACTACCAAGGGGTATCTCACACAGAAGTTGTATCCGATCTTGTTATTGGGGTCAGGATATTTTTTATTGGCTATTTTTCATCAATTGGCTATTTTTTCACAAAATAAAATAAAATTAAATGAGCTATGTCAATTAGCATTTTATAAAAAAACTTGTTACCAAATTGCTCTTAAAATGTATATAAAATTGTTAGAAACATTCACCTGCCATTCAATACTTGTTAGAATTTTGTCCCAGCTAGTTGGATATAGTATTTCATTCAATTTCTTTGCTTGGAGCATGCCCCACCCAGCTTCTTAAATATGGTACTTTACTCAATTTAAATACTTATGCCACACCCAGCTAGTTGGATATGGTATTTTACTTAATTTCAATATTTTATCGTGTTTCGTGCGGATTTGAACTTGAAGCTCCTATTTCTAATCCCCACTTCTTTAGCCACTTGAGTTTATCCCATTTGACAATTATTAATTAGGTTTTATCATTTAGTATGTTTCTGTTCTTTTTCTTTACTTGCTGGTTACGAATGTGACTGTGTTTTAAACTAAGTAACCACTTTGTTTTTTATTTTTGTTTTTGCTGTGGATACATTTATGGGTACGGCCATACCAAAATATATATAAAATATTAAAAATATAGCCAAATAAGCAAAATTAACCATATATTATGCATTGAGTAAATAAAATAAGTTAAAAAACCAAAAAACATACTAATAATACAATGCCAAATGTTAATATAATAGTGGTCGAACTTAGATTAGTCTTAGAATAAGATCACAGCGTAAATGTTACAATGCATACACAAAAATCAAGACAAATGCAATGAGAGTTAAATGTTCAGTTGTTGTTTTCTTTTGATAAAATGAGCATGAAAGTTGCTTTTATGGTTTCCCCTATACTTTATTTTTTATTTTTATTTTTATTTTTGAAGTCCATATTTGACTATTTGTTGAGCAAAAACATAAAAATAAATAAAAAACCTGTTTTGCCTTCGATACTTGTCGGATATACCCAGGTTACTAGTGGGCAGCTGCGGATATGCCCTGGTTCTTCTCGGGACGAACATGGACATATCCACAGCTGCCCAGCAGTATCCTTGATGTATCTAGTGGCGTATTGAGCCCATACCAGTACCAGGGCGTACTGTATCAGTGCCTGCACCTTGGGTAGCAGTATCTAGTAACATAGCTAATTAATGATACTCTGATATAAGAGTATCCAAGGGTTTGTGCAATCTTGCATAAACCAAAAAAAAAGTAGTGTGTTTGTATTTTTTTTGTTTGTTTAGCTGTTTTGGCGTGGAGAAGTTGGTGGGAACTAAAACTGTCATCAGGAATGTTCTTAAACCTGAATGTGATTGCATAATTGGATTCCCCTTGAAAACTTATGCAGTTTAAAAAAAAAAAATCATCTCAATCCAAGTCAATCTGCAAAAGTTATGGCAATTTTGAAGCGACTCCAAAATCCCATACAAAATTAGTGTTGGACTATTTCAGCCAGTTCACGACTACTACACCAAGCGCCGAACTGCTACAACAAGCTCCAAAGTTTGCATATGGGAAGCACCAAAAAGTGTTTTGATCTATTTTTGGAATAACCTTGTAAATCTATGCTTACCTAATATTTCCCAATGTTAGTAAGGCATTTTATTATGGATATGTTGGGCCCAACTGTCAATGACATCATGCGGAAAAGAAGAAAACTGAAAAATGTCAAATCTTGGGCATAGTTGTCAGTGACAACCCGAGGAAAAGAAAGTAACAACCCAAAATGATGAATGGGCAATTGCTATGCATTTTAAGAGCTTATGGAAGTTGAAGAGACACTCCTATTAACTAGGGAAGTTAGAGGAATATTAGAAAAGGGGGAGAAAAAAAGGGAAGCTCCAAGAAGGCAAAAGAAAGAGGAGAGTAAGTTAGAGAGGGGCAACACCATTCACAAACAAAATAGAGAGTTGTCTCAGTCCAGGAGGGATTGCATGAGAGTTTAGATCTTCATGATTTGTAATAAGCTTGTATTGGCATGTGTGAGTGTGAGTGTATGCATTTAGTTCTTTGTAACATGTTAATGAAATCAATGAAGATGATGAGTTAAATGTGTCAAGTCTATGAATATTGTGCTCAAGTGTGTCCATGAATGAGTCTCCGGCCCAAGCAATTAAAGGTTGACCGTAATTGGCTACCCTCTCTGTGCTTGCATCATTTGGTATCAGAGCGAGGTGTTTTCCTTGCGGGTTGAGTGTGTAAGGCTCTTGTATGAGTCAGTTGCAGGTTGTGAAAAAAAACTCTGTTAAGTGAATTGCAAGTTGTGAAAAAAGAAGCTTGCATAGTAGAGAGGATAAGTTTGTTGCAGGTCTGAGAGAAGCCTTGCAAGTGTTGAGGAAGTGTGAGGTTTTTTTTTGAGTCTATTGTAGGTTGTGAAAGAGAAGCTTGTTGGTTGAGGAGAGATGGCACACAAAGGAGGAAAGGCACTAGAGTTAGAAGACTTGACAAAGATGGTGAAAAAATTCCAAGCAAGATTGGAAATAATAAAGACTGCACAAAGTGGAGATGTTGCCGCTGTGAGTGAAGACGGAAGAAAAAGAACTGAAGATGGGGTTGTCCCAAAAAGTAAGGTTAGATGCTTTGGAGGAAGACCAAGCAAGCAAAGGAAACGATCTCAGCAGAAGAAAGAGACCAAAAAAGGTCATGGTGAATGAAAGAGGTAAGTCCACTAGTGATGTGTAATATCCCTAATAGGGATAATGGAAAAAAGCTCAAAATTTCCAAAAATATGCAATAGAAAATTCTGAAATTTTATTTGCAAATAGACAACACTTCAACAAGCTCAAATCTATGCTTAGAATATTTTTCTGATTTTTTTGTTAATTAATAGAAATTTTTGAATATTAAAAGTTACAGAAAACATGCTAAAAACTGCTCAGAAATTTCAGAAATAGCTTACATTGATTTTTCCATAATTTTTTGAGATGAATATGATTAACAATATGCAAATTTAGGCACAAATACTTCAGAAGTATCTTCAAACCTTAACCGTCCTTGCCAAAAACCCAGTAAACCAGCGTTGGGTCTGTCCCACTTGTCCTTTTTTTTATTAGCTTCAATGATACTCAGAAATAGGAGGATACTTCGCTGTAGACAATCCAAATCTGATCCTTATATTCTGAAACGCACCTTCCAAAATGGCCTTCAAAACTGTCAACAAAATGTAGCTCTGAAAATGATGTGCTAGGGCATCACAAACCAAAGCCCTTCCACCGAAACACACCCTTTTGACTAGGGGGAGCCTGTATGTCTCTCTGAAACCAGGGATACTCAAGGGTTTTCAGACCTTAAGCCAAAGATTGCAGCAGCAATAGAGAAAAAACTGATAACATAATGAGCTCCAAAAGAACCCTAAGATGTTATATAATGACTCTCAAAAGAAAAATTTAATCTCAGCCATTGATCCATTACCAACTCAATCCATTGCTCCAAATGAAACCCTCAAAAATAAGCCAATAGGCCCCTTATCTTCCAACGCCCCCCTTGACTTTTTTTTGCACATGTTTAATAAAAATCACTTAAAGTACATGCCTCTTAAGTCATTAAACTCAAAAAGGGGGAAATAATAAGTCTTTAGGCTAGAAATCACTTAAGTTGCATAAAAAGACGTGCCCACAACTTAATAATAGAATAGGATACAAGCCAAAGACTCCACACTTACCCAGTAATGCTCTACATTCTCTTCCTCTTGGGTAATCCAAGGAAAGGACATCCCATGCATCGTTAAGCCACATGGCTTGAGTTGGGGACATCACATGATGTCATTTTGTTATGTGGTAAAGAGATCCCATAGAAGCTCATGAAATGGATAGTGAATTTAGAAATGTGTTTTGAAGAGAAGTTTATTGAAGACTCCATGAGGGTAAAAATTGCATGCAAGAAGTTGTGTGGACTTGCAGCTAACTATTGGAGAGATATCCAAGTAAAGAGAAGAAAAAAGGAAATAAGAAGGTGAGTGGATGGGAATATATGGTTTCCAAAATTATAGGTCATTTTGTGCACCTAAAATTGTAGAAAGAGTGGATGAAGAAGCTTGATGTCTTTAGGCTTAAGAGAGAAGACAAGAAGAATATTGTTATGAAAGGCAATATGGGAGGGAAGTTGCCATGTGAGCAGCTCAAGGCTATTCCAATTAGTAGTAAGGAGAAGGATATGAGTGAGGAGGAGGAGGTTGTCTTGAAAGACAATAAAGAGTAAGGTTTCCATGTGAGAAGCTCAAATCTGATTTTTAGAACAACAAAGAGAAAGAGGATTATGAGCAGCCCATAGAGGAAGGAATCCTTATTCAAGAGGATATGGATGTGATAGCGGTTGAACCAAAAGGAGAGCCATTATTTGAAAATGGAAAAGAGTTTGTGGTATCCCATAAGTGGGAAGAGGTAGAGTCATCCTTGGTGAATGAAGGCAATGCATTTGTTTTTTCTCATTTGGAGGGAAGAAAGGTTGAGGACAACCAAGGAAAGTTACATGTTTTATTGAAGGAAACAACAGAAGTGAATGAAGAAGGCAGCCATGAGTAGTTGTAGGTTTCCATGAAGGAAACAATAGTGGTGGTTGATATGCAAGTTAATGCATATAAGGAGAGTATGGCTGAAGACCAGCCATGTGAAGGAGAAGAAAGTAGAAAGAAGAATGAGGAGAGGACAGCCATAGAGGTTGTTGAAAATAGGCCTACATGAGTCATCATGAGAGAGAAAGATGTGAGGAGAATGTGAGCAACATAGAAGATTTGGACAGCATGTCCTTAAGGTGTGATAAAGAGTTGGAAGAAGTGTTTGTGGGAAGTATTGATTCTCTTAATGTGTTTGGTCAATGTGTAGGTCTAGCAATAAAGGAGATAGAGATGGTGGACGTGGTTCTACCACGAAGATTGACGGATACCAATGGCTGGCACATGTGGAGAAGAGACTCTTACGAGTCAAGATATGCATTGTTCTCATATGGACAAGGAGAATGCAATGTTATTTGCACATGCCATGGAAGTGGAGAAAGGAGGAGAAAACAATCAGCCTATAACTGATATAAAGAGGATGAGAAATGAAGAAGATGAAAAATAGCAGTTGGTTTTTGAATTAGCTAATAGAAGACGAGACGAAGAGAAGCAAGAGTTGATTATTATATCAGCCAATGAAGTTGTGAAGATGGAAGAAGATAACGATGAGATGGGGCAATTGAGTTTGTTATTGGTCCAAATATATGATGAAGAGTATGAGGTTGCAGTTGTATATATGGAGAGAAAGGAGGCATTCATAGAGGTCTTCCAAGGTGAAGAGGTGAAGCTAGAAGTGCAAAATTATGCACTCAAGAATGAAAGTGAGGAGCAGCCGATTTGCATATCAGTAGAACTATGGGAAGAAGTAAAGAAAGAAGAAGAGTCTTTGAAGACTTTTATGAATGAAGAATCCACAAGCAATAGGATGGTGGCAAAAGAGGAGATGGCAGCCATGAGAGAAGAGGAGCTGCAAATGGAAGATCTTGATATAAGGGAAAATCCAACAACAGGTTGTATAGTGAGTTATCAAAGCCAAGAAGGCTTTAGGAGAAGGTGGTTGGTTAGCGGTGGGTTTAAGCCCACAAGAGAAAGTAAGATGCAAGAACGGGCATCTTGGTGGAGGTGGTTGGGCGAAGGTGGGTTTCAGCCCACAAGTAGATGGAGATAGAAGAAGAAAAGCCTTTGGTGGAGGAGGATGGATTTTGGTGGGTCTAATGCCATAAAAGAATGAGACTATGGTGGGTCTAACCCCACAAAGGAAAGAGAGTATGTTGTGTTTAACCCCACAAAAGGAGGAGTGAGCAGAGGTAAAGAAAAGAGGAAAACTGAATTGAAACTAATAAGAGGGAGTTGGAAAGGGAAGAGAAAGAGAGACAAACAACTGAAGTACTTGGTGGGTTGGAAGGGAACACCATGGCCATTATGCTTCGTGATTAAAAGAGTGGTTTCACCCATAGTTCAAAGTCTTGTTCTAGGCAATTTCTCCACAGTTACTCAGCATTTGTCGACAACTTTATCGCTATATTAAAACACATATAAATTCATAAAATAAACTTAAATTAAATGTAAAACATTGTTAAATGACATGAGAAATGAATGTAGAGAATGCCATAAGTATATTTTCCATTAATTTTTTAAACATTGTTAATATCTTGGATGCGAGTCAGGGTGCGGAATATCAATAACAATATTCAGTATATGGTGTAAAGTTGTAAACCCTGATTCACTATTCACTATTCACTCCTTCAATATTATAACAAAAGGAATAAGTAGGCAGCAGTAGTAGCGTAACCTGATTCAAATATTGCCAAAACGTAGTATATACACTGTGTAACTCTGAGTTGTCAAAGTGAAAACCGCAGTTGGGAAAAACACTTACCAATCTCGCTTCAAATGATAAAATCGTGTAATAAAAGTCTGCTGGTTCCTTTTGATATAAAATTGCATTATAAAATGATAAAGTCAGAAAACCACATCTAAGGAACAGTGTAATAAATGCTTACCAATCTTATTTCACTACGGTCGAGTTGATGGCCATTTCTTGCCGATTTTTGTTGAGTAATCATCGATATTACTCGGTGAAAATCGTTGAAAAAGGGTAGGGTATCGTCTTCAGATAAACAGTCGGAGATATCATTCTGTAGGCATCTTGCAAGATTCGCCAAAATTTTGATCTATTGTTTTATCACTTTTTCCATATATGTGAATAGGAGCTCACATTTTAAAACCTTGTGCAATCTTGCATCAACCATGGTGTGTTTGTGTGTTTTTCGTTTGTTTGGTTGTTTTCTTATGGAGAAGTTGATGGGAGTTAAAACCGTCATCAAGAACGTCCTTAAGCTTGAATGTGATTGCGTAATTGGACTCCCCTTGAAAAGTTACGCAGTTTCAAAAAAAAATCATTTTAATTTGAGTTTATATGCAAAAGATATGGCAATTGGAAGCAACTCCAAAATCCCATACAAAATTTGAAGCGACTATTTCAGCCAGTTTGTGACTACGGGAAGCACCGAAAATTATTTTGAGTTTTTTTTGGAATAACCTTGTAAATCTAAGCTTACCTAATATTTCCCAATGTTATTAAGACATTTTATTATGGATATGTTGGGCCCAATTGTCAATGACATCATGCGGAAAAGAAGAAAAGTGGAAATTGTCAAATCTTGGGCACAACTATTAGTGACAATCTAAGGAAAAGAAAGTAACAGCCCATAATGATGAACAGGCAGATCTTGTGCATTTTAGGAGCTTATGGAAGCTGAAGAGACACTACCATAAACTAGGGAAGTTAAAGGAATATTATGAAAAGGGGGAGAAAAAGCAAAGGGAAGCTCCAAGAAGGGAAAAGAAAGAGGAGAGAGAGTTAGAGAGGAGCAAAACTGTCCAAGAACAAAATAGAGAGTTATTTTCAGTCCAAAAGGGACTGTATGAGAGTCTAGATCTTCTTCATGATTTGTAATAACCCTATATAGGCATGTGTGAGAGTGTGAGTGAGTTTAGTTCTTTGTAATATGTTTATGAAATCAATTAAGATGATGAGTTAAGTGTGTCAAGTCTATGAATAATGTGCTCAAGTGTGTCCATGAGTGAGTGTTTGGCCTAAGCAACACAGGCGTAAAAGGTTGTCCTCAAGTGGATATCCTGCCTCGTGCTTGAGTCATAATCAGTTCTTTGAAATGATGGTAAAAGATCATATCTTTGGATAAAAGTGACTCTAGTTGTGGGATAATCCCTGGGTGATGTAAAATCATAAGACAATATCTGTCAACTAGAACTATCATAAACTTACAATTTTAAAAATGAATAAAATGTTTCATAAAAAAAACATTTTCTCTGCTTAAGGTCATTATATGTCATCAGGAATGAGTTATCGAGGACAGGATACATTAATTAATATAAATAATCAGTTTTTTGTGAACTGATGGTGAAAGAACATATCTTTGGACAAAAGTGCCTGACAATCATTGTGAGTTAATCCCTGGTTAACAACATCAGTCAGCCAGATTTACACATAAAAATACAGTTTTATAGATAACTTCTATGTTTTATGTCAATCCCTTAGCCATGAGCTTTGATAGGGTTTCTGGTGGCAGCTTCAGGCCTCAGACCTGAAGTGCCAATCTCTGGCTGGGATTCTTTCCATGTGTTCAGGTTGTTGAAGCTCCTTGTGAGCCTTCCACATTCGCCACCCACCATCCTTCAATTAGTAGCTTTCATGTATAACAGGAGGGATGGAAATAAAGTTGCAGACTACCTTGCTGATGAGAGCATTGATCAGTTTTCAGGCCTGGGGTTACTATCTAGACCATGAAAGAAGCCCTAACAAATAGGAATTTATTACTCGTCAATAATCTTGATCCCAAACTCGATAATAGATCATTATTGCAAGAATATATCCTTAGTATATTAGGTGGGGATAATTTCAGAAGAGATTTATTCATGGAAAGAATATTTATAGGCTTAAGGATAGGCAAGTCTGTATTGGATGGAAAGTAAATGAATTTTGCATTCAAAGCCATGATAATTGGATAACGTGAAACCTTCCCCTCATAGGCTTCAAAAAATGCTTCAATTTTCTTCTATGTCGTGCTATGGTTTAAGGATGGGGTCTCATTGAGGGATTGTAGGCAGTATCTAGAAAAGGCTTGGAAGAGATGCTGAAGCTGAGAGAAGTTGTTTCCTGTCTGAGACAATTTGCTGGCTAAAGCATAGGCAAATCTGGATTTGATCGAAAGCAAATGAATTTTGCATCCAAAGCCATGATAATTGATTAACCTGAAACATTCCTCTAGTTGTCTTCAAAAGACGCTTCAATTTTCTCCTATGTTCTGCTATGGCATTAGGATGAGAGTTCGTTGAGGGATTGTAGGCAGTTTCAGGAAAAGGCTTGAAAGAGATGCTGTTTAGCTATTTTACTATAAGACTTGGTCTGGCAAGACTTTTTTAGTTTCACAACTCTAATCTTTCTGCAATTAAGGACTGACCAATTGAATACCCTTATCAATATTCCTGCTCCTCTTGGTCTTTTTGGTCTATCGAATTGAATTTTGGCGTATTTACAATTTCCTGTTTTGAATTTGTTGCATATTCCGTGCAATGGTGTGTGTTCTTTGTAATCCATGAGTCCATGGAAGGACCATAAAATCTGGAGGAGATCCATTTGAGCTGTCTGAGGCGGAGATCAGAAAATTAAAGGGAAACTATGAGAGAAGATTCTAAATGACTTCTAGGCAGAGTGTTAATATTCTAATGGCACCTAGTCATTTGGCAGTTTGTCTGAGGCCCAGGTCAAAGGGTTTTTTGATGAAACTAAATCTGGTGGTAGACGAAAAGCTCATGTATATAATGTAAAGTTAAAATCCCTGATTAAGTCAGGCTCTAGCAGATCTTAGGAGGCGGGGGAAAGCATGTTAATACAAAAGGGACTGATAGCATAAATTGGACCCCAAGCCAATATGCTGAGTGCCTGGAAAAGGAATTCAGAGATTCTCAAGAATAGAATTAAGGATTAACAGAGTAGCTATGAGCCATTAAGAGTCAGAGTATCATAATATTGTCAGCTGTGGCCGTAAACCACAAATTTACAGTAACAGAGAAATAGAATTAACTGTAAGTTTGAAATGTCATAGAAGTAAAGAAAAAGAATAGAAATACACAAATTGCTAAAATTTAATTTATACTAGTTGAATGGGATGAGCTTGAGTGGTGAAAACATTCGAGCATCCAAAACAGAGATTCAGGTTCAAATCCCAATGAGACACATTAAAGTATTGAAAAGAGTAAAACTACTATATATCCAACTCACTTGGTATGGCATGCCCCAATGGACGAGACTTATTTTCCTAGTGCAAATCTCATTTATAGTGTCTGGAAAATTTGAGAAAGAGGGCAAATGAGTGCTTTCAGATAGTTTATGAACACGACATCCAATGCACCCCAAGAAGGAGGTATGCCCACAATGTCCCCTTGCCTGCACCTCACATTATCATGCTTCTCCTTTATATTGGCCAACTCCAACAAGGAATAATGCAAGACTGGCAATGCAATAGAAGGGCTAGTAGAGTATAAGCAGTCCTGTTCCATTCCCATGCAGACCACAGCTGTTGAGACTTGTTCCAGCTGGGCTGCAGCTACTATAGTTGTCAAGTTCTCATTGAACCAGCATGAGGTTTGAGTTAGGAAGTACTAGTCTTCGGTGTCTAGGAATGCAGAGGAATAATGAAGATTGGAATTTTGTCATGGGTGTTATTGATTTGGGTGCTGCTGATTTGGACTAAGTAGCTGATACATATATGGGGTACGGATACGGGAATCAGATATGTGGATATGGCGATTTTTTTGGGGGCCTGGATATGTATTTAGATACGGCCATTAAAAAATATATTTTTATTTGGTATCCAGTAATGTAGAATTTGGATATTAATTTTTTCGGTGTTGCTGATTTGGAGACTTATCCGGGCATATCCGCAGGGTGCAGGATGTATCTTGCCCTTATCCGTATTTAGGTGTTTTTGGTTTGAGCATTGCTGATTTGTGTGTTGCTGATTTGGTTATTGTTGTTTTAGGTGTTTTTGATTTGGGACTGTAGATGATGAAATGCGTTTGAATGCAAGGCTATGAAATCTAGGTGTGAAAAAGCATTGGGTTGAAGGAAGAAGAAGGGCTTTGAATATGGGGGGTTTGAGTGTGAAAGGAAGGGTAAGAGATTGAAAATGTGTGATTGAATGCATCACTCTCTTCTTTGCTTGCCCCGAATCTATACAACTGCACACACAAAAGACCCAAAAAAGTCTTTTTTTAGTGCATGCCTGTAAGAACGCTAGTCATAATAGCACCGTAATGTAGACAGATATTTAAAAAATAATAAAAATAAAAATTAGCCCCTTAACTTTCAATCTAGTGGCAACCAAATTTATACCAACTCATTTTAATATTTGGTGTTTAAAGATAAGTGTTTTCGTTTATATAAGGAATTTGTTTCGGGTTTGTTAATCTGGGAGTTGAACCCACAATGAATACTAAACAGAGGCCTCGTATTTTAGAAAACTTTGAACCTGAGTTTTGCGGGAAATTGCAGTCGGGGCAATTCTAAGTGGTGTTCATATCTTAAAAACTTTGAGAAAATAATTTGATAAGAACTAATTTATTTTACCTTTCAGTTTGGATTTATATACATAAATTTATTTATATGTTATGAGAAAAGGATTTTTTTTTAATTTTTAATGGGATGAAAATGATATTCAGGGCTTGTTCCACTGAAACTATTCATAGAGGTTTTTGTGGAAAACCTGAAAGAGCTCCATTTTTACCGAGATGCATCTATAGACTATCTATTGTACCATCGAGCATACAGCCTGTTTGGCATATATTGAGCAGCGAATTTACCACTTTAGCACCCCAGTGAAAAAGAAATCTACTAAATAAGTAGAAAACAGTGTATTCATTGAGATCTAATGTTCTAGAGTGAATATTAATGCTATAAGAAGAAAGAAAATCGTTGATTGAATTGATGAGCCATCCAAAGTTTTAGTGATTTATTTACCATAGAAAGCCTATGTGAAATTAATTAATAAAGTGGTCAAGTATATTTTTCCTGTATTCCAGTAGTCCAATGTTTGTCTCAAAGTAAGTGATTAGTAAAAAAACTAGCTGTTAAAATCAATCTTGAAGATCCTAAAGTATAAGGTTCATTGATATAATAATTTAAGACACTAAAATGTATACAAATTGATTGGTGAACTCTTTCCACACAAGCCACACTAATAATCCAACATGGACTTGTAATGGTAAATTCTTATCTATTTACTACTAGATCACAACTCAACTGGTACAATGTTGACATTATTACCACTGGGTTATCCTGATGGTAAGAGTTCCAGTTACTACAAGGGTATCGTAGTGGTAAGAGTCCTGTTTACCACAAGGGTATTCATGCTAGATCATAGCTAAATCAACATAATTTTAGCATTGTTAATACTAAGCAATCTAGGTGGTAAGTGACCCATTTACTGCTAGATCATCTTACTGGTAAGATTCCCACCTGTAACCGGTTGATCTTAAATGGTAAGGATCACGTTGACCACTAGGTCAAACCTTCACAAACAATCCAAAGTTGGTGTCAATGTAATTTTTTTGAGTTGTGCACTGAGAAATATGTAAAGATGTTTAGAAACATGTTTTAAGGTGAATGCATTCTAAACATGTTCAAGATCAATACATCTTAAACATGTTTGTTACTATCTGTTGCGTATTTCTCTCGTACGTTAAAAAATACACCACACCTTATTAATTCCTCAAGCAGTGCATGCAAAATACATTGCATCTTATGAATTCCTCAAGCACTGCATGCTTAAGCAATGCTGCAAAATTATCTTCCAAATGCCAAGAAACTACACAAATGAATAAAACATAATCAACCAATAATAAATAGAATCACAATAAGATGGAGTACTTTTATTTACATTCCATTAACCATATTAATAGACAAGATATGTGCCATAAGCTCCAAAGTATCGTAATGCTGTCAGCTGTGGCCATAAACCAAAAATTCGCAGATAATAATAACAGCTAAATAGAAGTAACCATAAGTTTAAAACCTACATTACTGGATACAGATACCCAGGGTGCAGGTATTGATATGGTATGCCTTGGGTACTGGTAAGGGTTCAATACGCCACTGGATATGCCCAGGATACTACTGGGCAGCTGTGGATATGTTAACTGCAGCTGCCCGGCAGTACCCTGGGTGTATCCAACAGCTATCTAGGGTAAAAAACAGTTTTTTAATTTTTGTTTTTGTTTTCACTTGATAAAAAGTCAAATATGGACTTCAAAAACAATAAAAAATAAAATAAAGTATAGGGGACCGGGAAACCATAAAAGGAACTTTCACACTCATTTTATCAAAAGAAAAAAATAATAACACATATAATTCTCATTGCATTTGTCTTGATTTTTGTGTATACATTATAACATTTGCACCATGTACTTGTTCTAAGACTAATCTAAGTTTGGCCACTGAATATCATGACATTTGGCATTGGATTATTAATATGTTTTGTGGATATTTAACTTCTTTTATTTACTCTATGCATAATATTTGGTTAATTTTGTTTATTTGGCTATATTTTTAATATTTCAACTATAGTTTTGTATGGCCATACCCAAAAACATATTCAGGTCTGAAAAAAATTGCTGTACCAGCGCATCCGCATACCCAAAACGAATCAGCTACTTAGTTAATTAGCATTAGCTTTCCTCTATAACCTATTTATTGTTCAATGGCAGTTAAATGGCCTCAAATATAAAGGTCACTTGTGAATAAAATCAAATTGCTGCAAAATAGAGATAAAAGACCATAATTCAGGTTGAAGAGCATTTGGCGCTGCTCCCTCCTCCACATTTCACCGCTTATCGCAATCCCTCCCTTGGGGGCATTACAATGCAATGCTACAATATAAAAGTTCGGCTAATTTATATTTGAGAATTGTGAGGCTACATTGAAGAATCCTCTTTTTTTGTTTCATTGGTTTTGATATTATTTTGTTATCTGGCTTGTAAATGTGCCATAGCCAGTGGGAAACAGATGCATCAATTTTCTTTTTCATTTTTGCTTCAATTAAATATAGTTATCTCTTGTGGTGGTTGTCATTGAGAAAATATTATTAGTTATTTTTCTTTTATGGTCAATGAGTTTGAAAGCAGACTTGTCATTTTTCATCTCCATGGAACTTTCAAATTTTTTTATTACAGCATAATTTAGAAAATTGGATTAACAAACTTGTTAAAATACCTGTTATAATTTTATCAATCTCTGCAGGTGCAAGAGTGATTATCAGTGACACTCAAGGAAGGGCTCAGTTAAATGCGAACAAGCAAAGCTATCCAGATGTTATAACTGGTGATTTGCCTGACAAAGTGGAATTAGAAAAGCTTTTGCAGGGACATCCTTTACAACTTGTTAGCTTTAGAGATGAGCCAGAATTCTATTTTGCTGTTTTAAAGGTTTCTCCGGGTGAAAATTCTTAAGCACGACCATATATACTTGTTTTCGCTAGGTTAGAACTTTGTTTTGTAGTTTTGTATAGGCTTTCAATTTTGAAAAGGTGTATTTCTCAATTGAATGTTAGGCCTTGCAATCATAATGCTTGGTCCATTTGTATTCATAATTGAATATTCATCAATCAGGAACAAAGAAAAGTCAGAGCGGAGAAGAATTGTTGGTTTATCCACTTTGTTAAAAACATGTAGAGTAGGGAATTACCTGATAGAAACCTTTCAAAAGACTCGGGAAAGCGATTGAAAAGATAGTTTTAGATACATGCCACTCTTAACCTGCATAGAATATTGTACACAAGATTTGAGCAAGAATAACCATAGTTGCCAGGAGACGGGTCCGGGTATGCCAATTTTTGAAAAATAGAAAACGGGGGTACAAGGAGACGGCAATATATATTTTTATTATTTATATATATATAATAATAATTAATATAATATATTCTATGAAATTAAAATTAAAATAGTTATAAAACTAAAATTATTTAAAAAATATAAACTTATAAAATTAAAATTTATATCTTATAAGTTAAAACTTAATATTTATAACAATAAAAAAAAATCATATATATTATACTATTATATATATATAGTTATAAAATTAAAATTATTTTAAAAATATAAAATTATAAAGTTATATAAAATTAAAATTATTTTAAAAATATAAACATATAAAATTAAAAATTATATCTTATAAGTTAATATTTAAAAAAGTAGAAATAAAAAAAAATTATATAACTACTTATATAATTTATAACAATAATAATAAAAAGAAAAAAATTAAAAAACCTACGGCAATGTTGTTTGCGGCAGTGCCCTGCAATGCTGCGAATGGCAGTGTGCGGCACTGCGGCGAATGGCAGTGCCCTGAACTGCCGCAAACGGCAGTTCTCAAAACATTGCCGTTCATGATAGTGTAGGGCAGTGCCATTCGCGGCAGTGCCATTGTAAATAAATAAAAAATAATTAAAAACGACCTGCAAAAAAATGAAATAATAAACTTCAAACGTGTTCTGGTTCTTTCCCGACTGCAAACAACCTATTTCTGGTTCATTTTTGTGCGTTTAGGGTTTTCGTGTTTAAGAGATGTGATATTTCCATGCGGGACGGGGCGGGAGATGCGGGAACTGACTGTGAGACATCTGCAGGCATGGGAGACGTATCTGTACCCGTCTCCCATGCCCGAAATGCATACCGGTACTCAAGACACGTTCGGAGGGGTGGGAGATACATCTCCCTGCAACATTGAGAATAACTCTCAGTTATTGGGAGCATAAGAATTTAGCTTGGCCAATGTAGTAGAGATGAGCTCTACAGTAAGAGAATTTTCATAGCAGAATATTGGCAAAGAAAATTCCTAAAGAGAACGGTACCTTTAGCTCATATACTGAAACTAGAGAAACTTGGGTTTATCCAAAACAAGACATTTTATATTATAATTATATAATATAATCACATGCTCCATATCATAGTTCATATACTTGGACTCGGCAAACCAAAATCATTTTGACTCGGCAAATACTTGGCAACTTGAAAAAATACTTAAATTTCTTTAGAAACATAATTTTTATACAAATTACAATTACAAATGTATCAAATGAGTGTGTAAAATGTTGGGGAAGTGTTTTCTACTAGATTTGAATAAAAATAGAATATGGAATTGCATCATCATTTCTTCCAGCATTTCCTTTATGCTTTCATGTTGATATGTATCTTCCCAAAGCACCATTCTGCATTATGTTATTGTGACACATGATGAGCTTTTGGGGGGACATATGTATACACCGATATTTTTCAGCTTTATCATTTACTAACATTGTCTCTTGCAAGGGCTCATTGGCGAATCAAATCTTTGAGTGCATGCCATAAAGGGTGCACCCGAAATGGGGTGGGATAGGCTTGTGGCATTTTGCAAGAGATGTTCTCATACAATTCTATCATACCTACATCCCTTCATGCATTCTTCATACCTCCTATGATGTCTCCCTCAAATCTTGAAACCCTGAAATATGGATAAATCTAGCATCCTGAAACCCTGAAATCTAACTAAGTCTGAAATATGATAGGATCCTCCAAAATCTAGAATTTGCATTATAGCTCATAGAGGTCTGAAACCACTCTCAAACATCCTGAAAGTACATATTTTTTCTAAGTTATAATTGAAAAAAACCTTGCCAAGAGAAAAAATTTGTGATTATTAGTAGACTCGTCAAATATTTGGCGATTATGTATACTATGCTCCGGATAAAGGTTGCTTGTCTGATGAGAGTATATGGCACACTAGCTTTGGACTACTAAAGTATTCATCTCGTCTATGCTGTGTGCTCCATAAATATACACAAGCTTATATCATTCCAAGACAGCCCTGCAATACATTGTTTGGCCTTTAGCTGTTTACCAAAAATAATATGATTATGATCTAATGGAGAATGAATTCACAAGTATTCCAAGAATAACTCCCTAGTGAAGTGCTGAATAGAGAATCTCATCATACATAAGGATGTCTTTGTTTCAGGCAGAAACTCATAAAATAGCAGGAAGTCTACAGAAAACAGCATATGCTACCAGATAGAGCCTCACCTCCTCCTGGATAGTCATATATCAGTATCCAATATGGATATGGATATGCTATCCATTGCATATGCCTAAGATACTGCACAAATACACATCCGCATCCAGATATTTTATTGAGTACAGCTGATACAAAATCTCAGCCACATCCAACTAGATTTTAGAAAGAAACAAAAAGAAGCAACTCAACAAAATGAAGAAGTAACACACTTTGCAATTACAAAGAGAGGGAAAACACCTCTTTCCTTACACATACCACCCATTATTTTGCTCATATTTGGAGGGTTTTTGCTGGAGAAATTTCCTTTTTAAGGTTCTCTGCTTCATGGGTGCTTTTGCATGTATCAATTTTAAGATATTGTTATATATGTCATATCCCTGCCATATTGTGTCCTCTGAAAATTTTCCATATACATAAGGGATACTGTACCCGTATTGGCACTCTTGTTCATATTGCTACAACTTATAAAATGGTAAAAACAGTTACACGAATAATTGCCAGGACTTCTAGAGAATATAAGATCTGCTCCAGCAGAAAACTGACATTACAGCAAGTTCTAAATTCTAATGCAACACTCTCCATAACCAGATAACCGTTATGAACAAGTGCAGTTACTGCAGTACAAGTTTTGTGTTAACTTTGCTAGTTGGTAGATGTGGTTGGAAAGAAAAATCAGGAAAAAGAATGTTCATTTTTTTAAATTTTTGGGTGGATTTATAAAACAAAGCAATAAGGATGCAGATTTTCTAAACAAATGGATGCATGCTATTGGCCTATTCAAAACAACAAATCTTACTCCTTTTGCTTTTTTCCTGATTTTTGTCTCCGTGTTGCAAATAATCAACCAGGAAAATGGACTTCTGTGAGAGATTAGAGAGATTGACTGATGAAGTGAGAACCTTCTCTTATGACATATTCTTTAATAACAGAGGCAATGCTCTCTTTCCAGTGTTCCTAAGGGACTTATGTTATCCATTCCCCAATCTTAAAGCAATTTCAAGACCTTGAATTGAAGAAATGGCACCCCTAAACTGGATCTAATTGAAAGTATTAAACAGGAATAAGCAGAGTTCACCACTCCTTAGGGACTTCACATCACTTCATTCATAGCCTTCATGCACATACTTTATAAAGTCATATTGTAATTGCTTTCAAGTTAATGAGACTCAGGGCTCCAACACTAACCTGCGCTTATTAGGATGCCAGAGTTTGACCTTGGCTGCAGAGAGATTCTCCAGCAGGGAATACACACTGTTCGCTAGAGGCATGAATTTTAAATCTTCCAGGATTCACACCTAATTACAGGAGTAATTACCCCAGCTCCGATAACAGTATGCCTCTAAACCTGGCAATGCAGGATGTCGTGTCTTCCAACTGCCCCTGCAGGTCGTTCTCCTCTTGCCTCTTTGGCACTCATATTTCCTCTGCTCCTATGGCAATGATCTACTCAGAGGAAGGGTTTGGCCTTGGTGTAAACCCATGGACCTCCAGCTCTTTGATTGCTGCAGTTTCTATGTCAACTCCTCCTTTTCTCTTCCTTTGGCTGCATGCTTCGGTCCCATCTTGTGTGCTTGCAGATCTGCTCAGTATTGTTAGTTTAGTCTTCTTGGCTGAGAAACATGCTCCTTCGTTGTCCTACTGGAACTCCTCTGTTTGGCTGCTTTATTGTGGATGTCTCCAAGAAGATCCCTGTCCTTGAATTGGAACAAAAGTTGTAGATCAAGAGGCTTTCTACAAAGAATATGGGCTTATTTTCTGTTTTAAAGGGCTCTGGCCTAAACTGGCTGATCTTCATAGGTGGGTTTTCTATTCCTGGAAACCATTGCTTTCTCAAGAAATCTACTTATACCCCTGTGCTAGGGTTTCTTTATTGTGGAGTGCGATGCTGCTGAAGACAAGGACCCTATATTCAAATGTGGTCCTTGGTTGCTGGGGGGTTGCTTAATTTCTCATGATCATCCAACTGTTGTTTTGGCCTCTTGCCCTGCTAGCTTTGAGACCTCTTTGCAACCCTGATCTTTGGAGGATTTTGTTTAGGTTTCAGCCAATCAGGGATGGACTGAGGTTAAGACAAGAAAGGAACTCGGCAAACTTCCTTCTTCCAGCTGTATGAAAGTTAAGATCTCTGAAAATCTCTAGCTCTGATGTGGGTTGCTGATGGGCTTTTGTTGCTTTTTTAGCAAAAACAATTCCCTGGTGCATGTTCACCTTTCCTCTACTCTTATGATCTTTCCTCTCCGCTTTTCTCGTTGTCCCTTTTCTCTCTCTTCTTCCTCTTTCTCTTAAATTTCTACTTAAGATTTCCAAGGGCGAGGGCCCCAATAGAAGCCCTCAATTTGCCCATCAAATAAACAAAGCTCAATGCCTCTGCATACCTGGTGAAATCGTAGTCCCTACCTGATCAGGCACCACTATTAAAAGTCTTAAGTTTGCAATTATAGGTAGGATATAAATGACCTGTTACTGCAATGTTTGATTTAAGATAGTAATTATCCTTTTCCTTTACTAGGTTATGTGGGTAAATAATAGTTACTTGTTTTATAAATAACTTAGATTATTATCACATGCTGGATTCTCTAGTAAAAATATTCGTCAAAGTCTACCTAAATTGGTTTCAATCGATGCCAACACATAAAAAACAATATTTAACTTTTTAAGCATTGGAAATCACTTGGCACGTTGCTAAAATCAGATACAAATGTTAGACCTCATACATTGAAGTTGCACCATCCCTAGGCATTTAAAGGAGTGAAGGTGCTCTTATAGAAAAATCTGTTATTTCGAACAACAATTGCACCAACTATTCACACAACGCTTGAGTTCTGATGCTTGAATTAAAGTTTTTATCATCTCCATTATGATGGGCCATGTGTGCATCTATGAGCTAAAGTGTAAGATGAAGTTTTCTCCTTCATAATTTTCACATGGCCCCAATGATTAGTTATTCCCAATTATCCAACAATTTTTAGAGTTTATTTTGCTGAACAATATAGTACATGAATGATTTGAATTGTTTTTTTTTTTGATTGATCAAGTCTTTGGCTTAGCGGCAAGGACTGAGGGGTTCCATTCCATCAAAATTCACCTAGGGATCAAACCCAGCCTCATCCTTTATGATTTGAATCTATTTTATTATAGTAGGTGTATTTTTTCAAGCTTGTTTTCTTCATTTACAGAGATAGTTTATCATATATTTAAAAGTCAACGAAACGAACAGATGCATGCCTTAAAAGACAATGATTGTTGCTTGGCTTGACGAGTTGTGAATGCACCGATTTGAACAAATGGGGAAGAATTGGGAGGCTTGTCGAAGACAGATTCTAGTGTCTAACTTATTGAGAGAATTAAAAAACAATGTCATTGTTGATTTGCACTCATTATTTAAATATTGAACAAAATTTGGGATTGTTCCAAGTGCAAGATGTATTAGGGCGTGTAAAAATGTCAATATTCTAAAGAAATATATTTACAGGAGTTACAGAGGGATTCACATCCAAGTTCAGATTCCATAATGTTTGCACATGTTTCTATAATTTCAGATATTTTGTAGAACAGTAGAAGCTTCATTCTGCATGACTGCCTACTTTTCAGTAATTGTGTTTGCTCACTTCCTTAAAAGTTTGTCTGTAACTATTAACGAGCATCAACATCAAGGCAGCCAAAGTGTCACAATTGTTAAGTAGGAACCAAACTACACCTCTGCATATTTATGCGCTAATGAAGTTGCCCCAGCTTCATAAAGAACCTATACCTTGGCACCCATAAAAGAAAATAACTACATGCCACATGGCATCATGAATCCAAAACACTTCATCTGACCTTATTGGTAACTAGTATGAATATCAAATTATAGATACATAAGTCAATACTATCGATCTCAACATTTCTAGTTAATAGGATATACAATTATCTTGTCTTCTTTCTTATTGTTAACTAGTATAATTATCAAATAATAGATAGGTTAATACTATTCATCTAAACATTTCTGGTCTTCTTTGGCTACTTTTGTTCTTGTTTCAACCACTAATAATCTCTAGTCTTGTCTGGCTACCCCTGTTCCCTAAGTAATCTTGTGATCCATATATGTGCATGCAACCCCAAAAGCTCCATATGCGTATGGAACACCAAAAACTCCTGCAAAGTAAAAATGTGAATTTCTAACTTATAAAAAAATGAAGTTCTAAATCATAACCAACCACTTTACCTTTACGCTGAAGATGGTCTCAGATGACTACAAATCCAAGCTAGCTTGATTATTTATGAGAAATGATTGAAAATAAGTTTAAAAAAAGAATTGTATGATTGGTTTTACTCAACTTCTATGAGTCATGACCCTGGTGTATTTTAGAAATGAAATGTGTGATTACACCATTCTTTTTTGTAAGGGTGCAGTACATGTAATTATCATATTATAGCTAGGTGGGTTAGACTTGACAAGTTCAGCATTCCTTCACAGGAATATTTTACATCTTTTCGATCTTGGGTAATAGAATATGGTATGGCACGATGGTTAAACTATATTTCTGCGGTGTTTCTTTATGTCTTAAGAATGCCTGTTTATTTTGTACAGATGTAGATCTAGTCTTCTATTTTATTATCTCGTTGACTATACTTCCTTTATAATCAATTAATCATACAATACTAATTTAGATCGTTTTTATTTCATGCTTATAATCTGGAGAAGAGTATTTTTGGGACAACACAAATCAATTATTCTTAAAATGCATTCGTTAGTTGTAATATTATGCTATGATAAGTAAAATCAATTAAAACATAAATAACAATTAAATTCTATTGTAAGATCAGGCAACCATTAAATTGTTGTCCTTTCATCATTTAGGTAGGGTAGCTCCAATCTTTTCTTCTTCGGAGCTCTCAACTTCATCATCTGTTCCATCCTCTGCCTCCTGCCACCTCCACCTTCATTAAAACTTGCTTGAGCTCTGACCTGGTGAGGATCAATCTTTGATTCAGGTCTCCCCATAAATCCCATAGCCTGCTTCTTCCAAGAGCCACCTGCTAGAAATATGGCAGTTATCAAAACTTGAAATGCAGAAAATAGAACAACAAAATCTAAAATCCCTTGTGAAATCCTAAATCTAAAGTATCTTTTCTATTCTGTAAATTTACATGTTTATAAAATGAAGTTCATCTATAATTAAATTGAAGCACCTCCATAGATAGCAAATGTTGAAATCAACTAACACCAAAGAAATAGAGAACTACTGATTCCAAAATTTCAAGTGTAAAAGGTGTAAAGACACTGAATCCAAAGCATATTCTCTACTACATAAACTCGTATTAATTTATCGATAATTAGATCAAACCGGCTACTTAAATCCAACTGAAGCTAAAGAAAGCATAAAGCTAAATTTCGAAACCAAACCTTTTTTCCAAGTAAAGATTTTCTAGATTTTTGCTTTTATACGTTCAAGCTCTCTTCCATAATTCTTCAGCAAATGCTGGTCCTCATCTGAATCCAAAATTTGAAGTGTAAAAGGTGTAATGGCTCTGAATCCAAAGCATATTTTCTACTCCAGAAACTCATAAATTTATCTATAATTGGATCAAACCGGCTACTTAAATCAACTGAAGTTAAAGAAAGCATAAAGCTAAATTTTGAAACCAAACCTTTTTTCCAGCTTAAGATTTTCTAGATTTTTGCTTTTATACCTGCAAACTCTCTTCCAGAATTCTTCAGTAAATGCTGGTCCTCATAAGATAAAAAATCCCTCGGCAGGGGTCAACCAGTACTACAAGTAGTTCCATCATCAGGTCTTCGGTATCCATTCCATTTGGAAACCAGTTCCTCTGAAATTCTCTTTTTTTTTAAGTGTCTTCATAAGATTTGGATATAAACATTGTGGCATGGCCCAGGCAGCTATTTATTAGTTGTTGCTTTCTTTCAGGCCTTTCAATGTCTGTGGGCAAGCCTTGTAGAACCTTGAGCACTGCATTGCGAATGTGGCAGTGAGGTAGACATCTTTTTGGCAAGGGGTCGAGCCATTTCTTCAAGGTACAGAGCAGGGCTTGGTCCAGGAATTCATCCTGAAATTGTTTTTTGGTGAGAACCCGGGTGAGAGTTGAGAGCGTTTGAAGTTTAGCTAGGGTGGGTTTGGACTGTCAGTTAAACCTGGCATCTTCCTCTGTTGCATGCTCTATTTCACTTAAATAAATGAAAATGCAAATGCTCATCAACATTTGACATCAATACAGTGATCACCTACACAGAACCACAATACCTATAAGAGAATATCTCTATGCTTAAAAGGCCTTTCCAGTTTATATTAAGCTCTTAACAACTTGTTGAAAGAGGAAGATAGAAAAACTCAAACGAGAAGGACAGTTATGCTCTCCTAGGATAGCAAGGAGAAGTTGACGATGGTAAGTATGCGATGTGTGTATTGTAAGTACAAAGCAAGGAGAAGCTAGGGCTAGTAAACAATCGATGTTTGTATTGTAAAACAAAAGCTTTTAATAAAGACAGACTTTGAATAGTCTACATAGCCAGTTGAGTTTGTGTGATAAGTGTAATTGAGTTTGTGTGCTAAACACGTGGCTAGATATGTAGGAGACATATGCTATATCAATTCTTGCAGTTGACTAGGGAGATTAATAAAATATAGAGCACTCATAACGCATTACAGCACTTAGATACCTCTGCAAGGAAGAAGTTGAGAATGATATACATGTGATGCATGTTGTATTGTCCTCTTGTATAAGCAACTAAGACAAACTTCCATTAAAGTCAGAAGATCTGAATGGTTTTCATAGGCTTCTGAGTCTGCCTTCTAAACAAGTGACTAAAGATATCACATATGAATAAGTAAGAGGCATATGCTATGTTCTTCTAGTTAACAGTAAGCTAAAATAAGAGGCATAAGCTATGTCAGTTCAAGTTGAGCTATCCTTATCTTGCAGTCGAAACAGAAATATAAACTCAAACGAAACTTATTTGCTTCCTATGTAACCAAAACTATGGGCAAGACAAATTCTGGCTTAAAGTCAGAAGAATAGTTTACACACCCTGTTGAGTGTACTTCATCAACAAGTGACTAGATTAAATGTTTTAGCGTTTCATGGTGTTCTGGTTTTAATTTTGTGCTTCTAGGGTTACCATGTGAGAATTTTTGAATCCCAGTATTTCGAGTCCATCTTCTGGTCCCATCTTCAAGGGCAAATTGTTTCAAAAAGTGGCTTAATACATCACAAGAGTGCATAGGAGGCATATTTATACAAAAACATGTCTACTTCCTCCTCGTCTCTTTTCGGATTAACATCTATTTGTGACGCTAGGATAAAAGACAAGGAATCAATAATTCAAAATGTAAGCACACGAAGATAAAAAAGAGTGGATGAGTAACAAAATAATCAAGGTTCACAACCTTGCATAAGTCAGACTCGGTAGAACAAAGACGGACCTGACAATGTGAATTTGTCCAATGCAAGTTTGCCTAAGTCAAATCCGCACATAATGCGATTCTATCCAGAAAGATCTTGGAGTCAAATCAAAGTTTAGAACAATGCACAATCAACGTGCACAGTCATATTCCAGATCTAGATTTCAGTTATATTGATAAGGCGTGATCATCCTCTATCCTTTTTTTTACTTTGCATCCTTGTTTGTTTATCGCTTTTGTCTTGCTACTATTGAGTCAATTGAGTAGGTCTGAATTTTGTACTTTCATAGCTATATACTTCGATTTATTAATTGCAATATTTTATTCCTATGTTGCTTAAAACTAGAATTAGGATAAACATAAATACACATTGAGCTTAAAATGTCAAATGATCATATACACTTATTTATCCTATTAGGCCCATAAGGGCATATTGTATCAAACTCAATGTAACTGATCATAGTTTGTTTTATTGCTTGGACACCCTTAGTTTAATCAAATAATAGAAATATAATTGGAAGTACACAATTGTGTCAATTTTTTGCATTATAACGAAGTTCACAGTATTTGTGGCTCATCTTATGAGAGACTTGTTCACCAATCACCAAATGCATATAAAAAAGTGAAAATCATTTACCCTAGTGTGGTCCCCACTACTCCCACATCTGCAAAATCATCATGTGCACCTACTATATTTGAACCCAAAACATCATCATTATTACGTGAGCTCTTCAAGCTCCTATTTTTTCAATTGCACCTACAAGACATACATTGTCTTGGCATTTGTGTCCCAAGGTTGACTTGAAATGTAGGCCAATCATTTTATCACAATCTATTTTGTCACATTCTTTAGCACCACTTCCAATTTATTACACGAATGTTATTCCTATGAGAAATGACAATTATCATGTATCTCATGATCATTTTTCTAATACATCGAATGATACGTCCGATTCATTTTTCACAGATCCTAACATTGACTGCATTATCAAGTAGCCTTGCTAATTCGCACCTTGGGCCTCATCGATACAACCTTATTCTACCATAATCTTGTATGTAGTTTGCTTCTTCTATTTGTTGTGCCTTACATGTGGCTTCATCTTAGAGATTGATTACATTCTTTTTTATCTGTTTTGGGTTAGTGCTTGCCTTCCATTTTTATTGATATTGTTTCACACTTTTTTCATGTTTCTTGCTATGTTTCACTGGGCTTGACCATTTGATTGTTGATCTCACTCTTAGCACTTGTGTTGGCTTCTTGATGGTGGCAACTCATTTATCGAAACCTTCAGTAACAACATTTATTGATTTATTGAGGGAATTCATAAGAGTTTCATAGAATCCTCATTTTATTCCTCTAATTTGTGGACCTTGCCCCCTTCTTTTCATGTATGACCTTCTGCCTTCCTACATTACTTTTATATTTTTCTTCTATTCATATTACTAAAAAATTAAAAAACATGGATTTATTCATGATCATTTCTATCTAGACTCCCAGAGAAGTGTATTATGCTCTCGAGGGAAAATATGTCATGTATAGATGTGATTAATAAGGGGAAAAATGTGGGTTTGAACATGATTTTTTTGGTCTACATTTTTGATCAAGAAGTGGATTGGGTCTTAATGACTCTTGGACAAGCGTTGGCTATGTTTCAACACCTATTAAAAGTCTAATTTCAGATGTGTTTGTTGCGGCATTTGGAGCAAATACCAACAAGGTGTATTCGTTCTAATGCTACTTTTTAAGTTTAAATTTTAAAAATTTAAATCTTCAAAAAATTTAAAATTCAAGCTTCAAATAGCTATCACGTGCATTGACTATTTGTAGCAATTGACACTTGTTTCATGAACATAAAAAGTTTGCAAATAAAAGCTTAGCTCGAGCAAATATATCAAAACCCTGCCAATCTTTTCCAATGTAATTGAATGTATGCATATCAAATTATTATTATTATTTTTACTTTGACACATGCATGGATTGACTCACATTCACATTCCCACGTCAAAATGGGGGCTTTATGTAGACACCTCAATTTGGTACAAGACCGTTTTCTCTAATAAATTATCTTAATTTATAATATTTGACATGCTTGCGTATATTTGTGTATTTATAAGACTATTCCAACCCCACATTGGTCTCCATTTAGCCCTTGAGCCTTAAAATAACTCTTAACACTTTTGAAATATATTCGTTGGCCTCTTTGTGTTAATTATCATCTATTATCATGCTCTTTATTGAGATATGAGTCATTGTTCATCTGAAGTTAGTTCACGCCTTGTGTGAGTCTGTCATGATGAGTAGTCTTGTGCCCTACTTGTTAATTTTGCTTTTGTGGGTCCACTTTCTCGTTATCGCCAATCTTGCACCTTTAACCTAGCTCCTTATCATTTCTAAAGTCAACTAATGTTGACATCTTGTCCTAGAGTTCCTTATATATACAAGTCATCGTAAACCATTTAGGAGAGAGAACGGATCGTAAAAAAAATAGAAAATCAAGGTCTAGACCTAGAGTAGAGCCAAGGATCGAGTTTCTTTATTCTTCCATACGTCAAGTCGAGTTTCAATAGGTCATATCTTACGCACATATGATAGAGTTGTCCATCTTTGTCTCTTACTATGTCCATGTATCAAACCAAGGTTTTAGCTTGTATGTTGTTGCATCATCACTTATAAGGAAGAGAAGGTTCAAAATCATTGCTTGAGCTATTCTCTTTACGCTCCTTTAGAATTAGGTGGAGGTTTCATTCCAACGTGTGTGATATGTAGTTTGAAACACTGGTTTGGCAGTTGCTTGACTCCATAACCCATTTGTTTTTTGAGTGTCAACCTAGGCCAAAGAGAATGAATAAGAATGCAACACATTCTGCTTGGAAAAACAAGAAATTGCATATATAAGAAGATAAAAAAATAGAAGGTGAACTAGTGACAAAAAAATCATGTTTCACAACATTGTATAGGTTGAACTCAGTAGAACAAAGACATCTTGGTGGCCCGAATCTTTCTCGGGTGAGTCTGCCTAGGTCAAACTTACAAAGTGCAATTTTGTCTAGGAGGACATAAGGGTCATATTAACGTTTAAAATAGTGCACAATCACATTGCACATTCATATTCGAGATCCAGACTTCCTAGATGATCATTCTTTATCTTTTTGTACATACTTTGCTTAACATAGTTGTTTCTCACTATCTTTTTGCTATTGTTAACTAGTTGCATAGATCTGAATTATGTAATTTCATAACCATTTTGTTAGATCTATTCATTACATATTTTATTCCTTATATTGATTAAAACCATAATTAAATTAAACACATATGTGAAGGTATGTTATGTAATAAAATTGCAGTATGTTAATCCCTAAGTGTTGTTTAAATAACACATATTATTTTTGGAAACTATATACATAGAGAATTTGTGTTACTAGAGAAATAACTAGAAAAAACACATATATGAATGTTTATTTTATAATAAATTAATAGCATGTTAATGGGACTATGCTATTCACATATTGTTAATCCCTAAGTATTTTGTAAATAACACAATTGATATTTTTGAAAATAATACATACAAAGAAATTGTGTTATTTAGACAATACTTAGGGACCACATATGTGAAGGTATGTTGGCGTTCACTAAGGTCGAGAAAATTTCCTTGACATTATCCCTAACAAGTAATGCAAGATAACTATATTTGGTTATCTCCTTCACAAGTAACATCCAAATCACAACATGTTAATAATACCATATTATTCACAACATGTTAATCCTTAAGTATTTTCTAAATAACAAAATGTAAAATTTTCAAAACAATAAACAAGGCGAAATTGTGCTAGTTATAAATAGGAAGACACATGTGAATGTATATAATTAAATAAATGCATGATGTGTTAAGAGGATTATGCTATTCACAACGTGTTAATCTCTAGGTATTGTCTAAATAACACAATTTATCATATCTATTTTTTTCAAATAAATGAAGATTCAACACAAAACACAATTTGTCATTTAATGGAAAATACATTATCAGCGAAGGATAAATCTAAGATAAATAATTAAAAGTTTTGGGTTAAATTTCAAGGAATATGTGTTCCCCTTTCAACGACACTGGAGGGATTTAATAATGGTTAATGACATACTTCATGGTCCTTTTGTGGTGAGATGGTAGGATATTGACAAGAAGACATTTTTTTATTGCATTTAATGACCACATTTTTATTGACATATTAATGGTAGGATTATAGTTGTTTCAAAAAAGATATTTTTGATTTCATTTGATGAATTCAACTTAGGTTGTAATGTCTTACAATGATTTAGATGAAGATTCAATATTGATAATTCTTGTCTTTTATTTTCCTTATTGCACGAAATACCTTTATTTGGATTGGTCATTTTTACATGAAATACCATTAATATGCAAATAATAATTGCACTTGCATAGTTGTGGCCAAGAAGTTTTGGAAGACCCGAGGCATATCCAAAGAAAGAATAACACATCTCTGAATCATATTTGGTATCTTAATGTCATGAATACAAGTAGAGCTAATGAAAATGTATTTCAAAAAAAGAAGCCTTAATGATTCATACCTAACCTATGGATGTGGATGGTCCTTGAGTTATACTATTAACCAATAGGATAAGCAAGCACATCATGGCTCAGACATGCTTTGGAACTCTTACATTGGATATGCTCTAGAACTATGTTATTGAAACACCTCGTTCAATTTTTTTTCAATATACTCAAGTATGGATTTCGTTTTTTAAATTTTGATGTTTTAACAACTATCATTCATATGGACTATGATTTTAGTTTGTTTACTCATTTTAAACATGCTCACACACATTGAATTAATTAGATAACACACCATGAGTTAACAAAAATAACACACCCTGCATTAAAATAATAACAGATTGTTACGTTTGATGATGCCACGTTAACTAATTCATAGTTTGTGAGCATGTTTAAAATGATTGTGAATTCTTGTGTTACTCTTTAGGTACAAATAGTTAAATTGATAAATTTGAGTAAATCTCTCACTTGTTGATTCCACTTTCTCGTAGATATCTCTAAATCACAAGGTAGCAATTCTTTTTCTTAATATCTTATCACTATCAAACAAATCAGTCAAAAGTTTCCACAACCACCCAAAGATTCAATTGCCTTGATACCAAAATGATCAATAAAATCTCAAGTCACTACCTTATTAGAATTCACATATCAACAAATCACTGTTCTACTTTGAATTTACTTCAAAATGACAACTCAATTCATTTAATGAAATAAAATTAATGCATATTTATTATGCTGGAAGATAACAATACTTAAAAATTGAATATAAATATAGATATGTTTAAATAAAACTCACAATGATGAAGACAAATGACAAAAAAACTTTTGACCTGGGGTAAGTGCGCAAAGTTGGGGAATAAAAAGGGGCTTACTTGTGGACATAATTTTCTTGAAATTTCAGAAATTTGAACTTCTATAGATAATTTGAGATGGCTACACTCAAAATTTAAAAATGGTATAAAAACTTGAATTGTAGCATTTCGAGTCTAGTTCTCAAAACACTATTAAAAAAAATTTAGTTAAGTATAACTAGTGAAGCATCTAAATTGTAGCAATTCTTTTTCTTAATATCTTATCACTATCAAACAAATCAGTCAAAAGTTTCCACAACCACCTAAATATTCAATTGCCTTGATACCAAAATGATCAATAAAATCTCAAGTCACTACCTTATTAGAATTCACATATCAACAAATCACTGTTCTACTTTGAATTTACTTCAAAATGACAACTCAATTCATTTAATGATATAAAATTAATGCATATTTATTATGCTGGAAGATAATAATACTTAAAAATTGAATATAAATACAGATATGTTTAAATAAAATTCACAATGATGAAGACAAATGACAAAAAAACTTTTGACCTGGAGTAAGTGCGCAAAGTTGGGGAATAAAAAGGGGCTTACTTGTGGACATAATTTTCTTGAAATTTTAAAAATTTGAACTTCTATAGATAATTTGAGATGGCTACACTCAAAATTTAAAGATGGTATAAAAACTTGAATTGTAGCATTTCGAGTCTAGTTCTCAAAACACTATTAAAAAAAAATTAGTTAAGTATAACTAGTGAAACATCTAAATTGTAGCAATCCTTTTTCTTAATATCTTATCACTATCAAACAAATTAGTCAAAAGTTTCCACAACCACCCAAAGATTCAATTGTCTTGATACCAAAATGATCAATAAAATCTCAAGTCACTACCTTATTAGAATTCACATATCAACAAATCACTGTTCTACTTTGAATTTACTTCAAAATGACAACTCAGTTCATTTAATGATATAACATTAATGCATATTTATTATGCTGGAAGATAACAATACTTAAAAATTGAATATAAATACAGATATGTTTAAATAAAACTCACAATGATGAAGACAAATGACAAAAAAACTTTTGACCTGGGGTAAGTGTGCAAAGTTGGGGAATAAAAAGGGGCTTACTTGTGGACATAATTTTCTTGAAATTTCAGAAATTTGAACTTCTATAGATAATTTGAGATGGCTACACTCAAAATTTAAAGATGGTATAAAAACTTGAATTGTAGCATTTCGAGTTTAGTTCTCAAAACACTATTAAAAAAATTAGTTAAGTATAACTAGTCAAAAATCTACAGTGTAGCAATTCTTTTTCTTAATATCTTATCACTATCAAACAAATCAGTCAAAAGTTTCCACAACCACCCAAAGATTCAATTGCCTTGATACCAAAATGATCAATAAAATCTCAAGTCACTACCTTATTAGAATTCACATATCAACAAATCACTGTTCTACTTTGAATTTACTTCAAAATGACAACTCAATTCATTTAATGATATAAAATTAATGCATATTTATTATGCTGGAAGATAAAAATACTTAAAAATTGAATATAAATACAGATATGTTTAAATAAAACTCACAATGATGAAGACAAATGACAAAAAAACTTTTGACATGGGGTAAGTGCGCAAAGTTGGGGAATAAAAAGGGGCTTACTTGTGGACATAATTTTCTTGAAATTTCAAAAATTTGAACTTCTATAGATAATTTGAGATGGCTACACTCAAAATTTAAAGATGGTATAAAAACTTGAATTGTAGCATTTCGAGTCTAGTTCTCAAAACACTATTAAAAAAAAATTAGTTAAGTATAACTAGTCAAACATCTAAATTGTATCAATTCTTTTTCTTAATATCTTATCACTATCAAAAAAATCAGTCAAAAGTTTCCACAACCACCCAAAATTCAATTGCCTTGATACCAAAATGATCAATAAAATCTCAAGTCACTACCTTATTAGAATTCACATATCAACAAATCACTGTTCTACTTTGAATTTACTTCAAAATTACAACTCAATTCATTTAATGATATAAAATTAATGCATATTTATTATGCTGGAAGATAAAAATCCTTAAAAATTGAATATAAATACAGATATGTTTAAATAAAACTCACAATGATGAAGACAAATGACAAAAAAACTTTTGACCTGGGGTAAGTGCGCAAAGTTGGGGAATAAAAAGGGGCTTACTTGTGGACATAATTTTCTTGAAATTTCAGAAATTTGAACTTCTATAGATGATTTGAGATGGCTACACTCAAAATTTAAAGATGGTATAAAAACTTGAATTGTAGCATTTCGAGTCTAGTTCTCAAAACACTATTAAATTTTTTTTAGTTAAGTATAACTAGTCAAACATCTAAATTGTAGCAATTCTTTTTCTTAATATCTTATCACTATCAAAAAAATCAGTCAAAAGTTTCCACAACCACCCAAAGATTCAATTTCCTTGATACCAAAATGATCAATAAAATCTCAAGTCACTACCTTATTAGAATTCACATATCAACAAATCATTGTTCTACTTTGAATTTACTTCAAAATGACAACTAAATTCATTTAATGATATAAAATTAATGCATATTTATTATGCTGGAAGATAACGATACTTAAAAATTGAATATAAATACAGATATGTTTAAATAAAACTCACAATGATGAAGACAAATGACAAAAAAACTTTTGACCTGGGGTAAGTGCGCAAAGTTGGGGAATAAAAAGGGGCTTACTTGTGGACATAATTTTCTTGAAATTTCAAAAATTTGAACTTCTATAGATAATTTGAGATGGCTACACTCAAAATTTAAAGATGGTATAAAAACTTGAATTGTAGCATTTTGAGTCTAGTTCTCAATACACTATTAAAAAAATTTAGTTAAGTATAACTAGTCAAACATCTAAATTGTAGCAATTCTTTTTATTAATATATTATCACTATCAAACAAATCAGTCAAAAGTTTCCACAACCATCCAAAGATTCAATTGCCTTGATACCAAAATGATCAATAAAATCTCAAGTCACTACCTTATTAGAATTCACATATCAACAAATCACTGTTTGACTTTGAATTTACTTCAAAATGACAACTCAATTCATTTAATGATATAAAATTAATGCATATTTATTATGCTGGAAGATAACAATACTTAAAAATTAAATATAAATACAAATATGTTTAAATAAAACTCACAATGATGAAGACAAATGACAAAAAAACTTTTGACCTGGGGTAAGTGCGCAAAGTTGGGGAATAAAAAGGGGCTTATTTGTTGACATAATTTTCTTGAAATTTCAGAAATTTGAACTTCTATAGATAATTTGAGATGGCGACACTCAAAATTTAAAGATGGTATAAAAACTTGAATTGTAGCATTGCGAGTCTAGTTCTCAAAACACTATTAAATTTTTTTTAGTTAAGTATAACTAGTCAAACATCTAAATTTTGAAGAGGAACTCATTTTGATTAAGAAAACAAAGTAGATAGTCGACCATGTAGCCCACCATTTTTTGAGCATCGTTTAATACTGTTTGAAACCATTTGGTGAATATTTAGATAAGATATTCTAATTTGAAACCTATATTGTTTTATAATTTTTTAATGAATATATATTTTAATTAATTTTTCAAGTATATAGATCTTGAAAACTGACAAAAAAATAGAATGCTGTCTGTGTGGCACCTCTAACTACCTTAAAAAAAATGAAAATCATTTTTTTGAATGTGTGTAGAATCAAGCCTAGTCTGTGACCATATAATTTGTTTTGTATTTGGATCAATAAAAAAAAGATACATAAACATATATGGCATGCATATTTGCAGCATGTAGCAGCCTAAAAAAAGTATAGTTAGAAATCAACATGGATTGAAACCTTAAAATAGTCTAAAAATTATAAAAATCATATATTTGGAAAGAGGAGAGCATGTCCGTCGATGTGGTAATAATTTTATAAATTGGCTCATTGAAATTTAGTGTATTTGGTGATGGAAGTTGAATTTTATTGTTTTTTCTCAATACTCTCAGATTTCGCTGTGTGCTGATAGGTCCAAGCCTTTGGCTCAAGAATCCAAGCTATTTTTGAGCAAAAAGACTTGGTTTTTGAATTCAAACCCACCATAACGCATACACGGCATAAAACATGTATGCATTATTATGTGTACAAATTCAAATTGAAAAAATGCGCGAGTTTGAAATTGAAAACAATGAAAGCATGTACAATTTATTAGTGGTAATAACACATGTTTGAAATTGAAAATAATGAAATCATGTGCATGTTATTAGTGGTAATAACACATATGTTATTAACATTAATTCCAATAACGCGTACACGCTATGGTGTTGTGAACTCATGAGTGGCCAAAATGCAAAAGGGGAATGCATTAGAAGGTGGGTGGTGGGAAGGTGCCATTCACTAAAACTAAGTTTATTTTAGTAAATATAAAAAATTATGGCTATTTTACATTTGATAGAGTTGGTTTCACAACTGCATGCTTTATGATGTGGATGATAGCTTTACAAAATCTAATACGATTAGTACATAGGTATTTTCAAGATCTCAGTATTAAACTTAGGGATTTTGAGGTATAAATTTTGTAATTGATGTCCATTTTTGGTAAACATATAATCATTCTTTAAGTTTTTATGCCTTCTGAATTGCTTTCTAACATTTATAGGAGTCTTAGGTTCATCAAACCAAAGTGGTGTGATTGAGGCAACATAGGTCAAATAGATGACTTGCACACATCAAATGACCACTTTGTGTTAATTTCACTTATTCATCATTTCTCTCTCATTCCTAATCACTTCCTTCTCATACCTCATCACCCCTAATCACTCTCTTCTTGTTCCTCATTGTCCCTAATCAATCCTTTGACCCTTACTATCCCTCATCATCTCTAATCACTTCCTCATTGTCCCTAAACACTCCCTCATTGACCTTCACCATCCCTTATCATCCCTAATCACTCCATCATCCCTCATCATCCCTCATCATCCATAATCACTCCTTCCTTATTTATAATAATCCCTAATATTTTCATCCTCATCCCTCATTGTCTTTAATCACTCCCTTATTGACTTTCACCATCCCTCATCATCCATAATCACTCCTTCATCATCCTTAATCACTCTCTCATTGAAGCTCACCATCCCTAATAAGTCATTCATCGTCCCTCATCATCCCTAATCATTCCCCCTCATCCCTTGTAATCCCTAATCATTCCTTCATTGATTCTCACCATCTCTCATAATCCCTCATTAATCCTCACCATCCCTCATCATCCCTAATCACTCCATCATTGACCCTCACTATCCCTCATCATCCCTAATCACTCATTTATCATCCCTCATCATCTCTAATCACTCCTCCTCGTCCCTCATCATCCCTAATCACTCCCTTATTGACCCTCGCCATCCCTCATCATCTCTAATCATTCCCTCATCATCCCTAATCACTCTCTCATTGATCCTCACCATCTCTCATTATCCTTAATAACTGATTCATAGTCCCTCATCATCTCTAATCACTCCCTCATTGACCTCACCATTCCCTCATCATCTCTAGTCACTCGCTCATGTTCCTAATCACTCCCCATTGATCCTCATCCCTAATCATTGCTTCATCATCTCTGATTGATCGAAATGACTATCTCTAATTTAATTATCCATCTCCCCATCTAATCCATATAGAGTATCTGTTTGTTCAACTGAACCATGCCCATCTGTTGGACCATGCTTATCTATGTGAACTTGCATATGTATCACTAGTTCTAGTTAGGCCAACTTGAATGACATGGGTATGGTAGTGCTCTGGTCTATCAACTACAATATTCTATAAGGAATAGTGATCTAGTCTATAATTTTTTTAAAATAATTTCACCCCCATTAATAAATCACTTGGCCACATTTAGGGATCAACATGTGGTTTTATTTATTCGTGGGGTAGTAAAGTCCAATCGAGCATAAGGTGTTTTCTCTTACCCTCCTTAACACCTCACCCTTCGAGTGGACTTAATTATATTTTCTAGTTCACCTCACCCTTTGGGCGACCCTTTTCATGTAACATGACTGGACTAATGCATAGAGCTATAGTCACACTATAGACTAACTAGTGACATGAATTTATGGGTAACATGACTTTATAGGATTGGCAACATGAGTCATTATAGGGGTGACTCTATGGGATGGGTAACACGAGTAACTTACCTATATAGGTAACATGATTATATAGGATGAGAAACATGAGTAATTGAATATGATATAAGCAAATTGATATATACTATATATATATGTAACATAGGTGTAATGCTTGTTGTTTGACTTGATTTATTTTATTGGTTAATTCCTTGCATCCCCTCCTTGAATGTTTTGGTCAGTTCTCAATTAGGTTGTTCGAACTCAACTACAGGTTCAAGCTCTATAGTGGAAGGGTGGGCCATTGGTCAAGTGTCAACTACGACTATAGATGCGCTTGACATGGCATCGATATAGATAGATATGATATCTAGTTGGGCTATTCAACCCTATCCATAATGGGTGGGGTTAGAGGTTCTAAAGGAGGCATGACCTTTCTCTTATCTATGGTAGTCGAGACCTCTTCCTCAAGTCCAATTGACCAAGTGTATAGGGTTTTTTTATCTCCTCTTTTTACGATAGACTAACCTCTCCAGTGGTTTGAGCCCTAGGTCCCTCTCTTCCTCATGGATATCTATATTGATTCCCCCCTCAACATCTAGAGGACCTCTATATCTATCTGAGATATGAGCCTTCCAGATAGATAGAGCTCTCTTTCTATCTAGATAATTATATGCTATCTATCTGTATATATAGACATATATCCATTGGGGGATAAACTAGAGGGCCTAAAGTAAAATGCCTTTAGGTAGAGGGGTTCAGTATGCTCTGTCCTATGCCTTCATTCTCAAACTATTGCTCGCTAGGCAGGTGTGCTCCATTGGGCCCATATATATATAGGGGGATGCTTGGGGGGAGGAAGACGATATATGTAGTTCATGAGTGGTGGTTATGACTACACTATAATACAGGGTTGTGCTAAAGGCCATTCCATTATTATAAGCATGATTTGGTGGTAATAGTGGCTATATAATTTTTCATATAACCATCTATCTCATAATGAGGTTATTCTGAGTGATTAGAGGGATTCCAAATAGATGGGCAGTTATTTCACCTAGATATTTTTGATTGAGGGGGCAAGGGAAATATGAAAGGTGCAAATGTTTATAGAGATAAAGGGTTGAAAATTAGGTGCACACGCACACATACATACACACACACATGTAAACACATGTACACACACACACCCATGCACCCATACACCTGTACTCTCTCTCTCTCTCACACACACACACACATATGGGGGATGGTATTTTTTGGATCAAGAGTAGTATTTATAGATTAGATCTATAGCCATATTTATACCCCTCTTATGGGGTGTGTTATAAATCCATCGACTTGAAAACATTGTGTTATGTTTGATTTTGATTAACATGAGTAGGCCATATCCCATATCCATGTCCATTATTTCATGACCATCAATATTTCTGATTGAGAAGGAAAAAAACAAATCAAGTGAAAGGTCTTCCTAGGGCATTTCACTATCTCCAATTTTGTTTCAAAGAAAATAAATATATTGATAGAAATAACTATCCTCTATATAAAACTATATAACTCGGCTATTCTAGATTGGGCCCTCTATCTAGATGGTATTTAGAGCCTACCGATCAATTAGAATTAACATGTGGGCCCTATAACTAGATGGGGATCCCATTTTATGGTTGATTAGGACCTCTCCCTTTATCTAGATGGGGAGTGTATTGATAGAGAGGGATTGATTGGATATATTGGGCCCTATATCTATATTGGATTGAGCATATAGATAGTCCCTCATATTTGACTGGCTATTCTGGATTGGAGTACTGAGCGCTCATTAGAGACATGAATGAATTTGAGCATCTGATATTGATTAAGCATATAGATACTCCCTTAGATTTGTATAACTATTCTTGATTGGGCCCTCTTGCTCCCCTTTCCTTTCCTTTGCCTAGATGGGGATGGGGATCTTGCCAATTTGGATTGATAAATATCAAATCGATCGGATATGAGGCTATTTATAGTTGATTGAGGCTACTGATTGATAGAGATAGATACAAATAAATATGTTCAATTGGGATTTTAAGAGATAAACTTGATATTATCGATTTGGATTGACTGTCTATGAGGCTATATATAGTCAACTGCAAAACATGATTCAAAACTTCATTTCTCATTCTATCTATTGTGAAGCAAGCTTTCCTTGCCAATAACAAAAGCTAAGTAGGTAGGGCATAACTAATTAGGTAGGGAAAGTATATATGAAAGGTATAAATCAGGAAGCAAACTTCCCTTGATAGCTAATAATTTGTTATAGAAAAGAAAAGTAGGTATGACAAGAATAAAACTACACATTAGGAAGAAAGCTTCCCTTGCCTTATTGGGTAGGGAATAACTAAGTAGGTAGGGTAAGAACAAAGCTATCTATCAAAAATTAAGTTTCCCTTGATAACCATGCCTTAATCTAGAAGCAAAACAAAGCTAGATATTAAGAATGTAAACTTCCCTTAATAGTTGTGCCCTACTCCCTTGATTTCATCGAGAAGGAAATATTCCCTTGATATGTTATTAGGTGAAGAAAAGTTAGATATAAAAAAGGCAAGCTTCCCTTTCCCTACTCCTTAACATATATGAAGTAGGTAGGGAAATATTCCATTGCTTTAATAGGTAGGGATAATTTGATATCGGGGTAGGGCATTCAGAATGGTGCCCCTTATATATCTATGTCAGGGCCCCATTCCTATGTTATCCTTTGATATACTATATTGGAGACTAGGGAATAATTATAGTATGACAAAAACCCACTTTAGCCTTTAGGTCCCACAGGGCCATGCCCAAACTCTAAGTGGTCCCTCCTCTATACATTGGATTAAGGCATATGCCCCTAATTCCCTTTATATATCAATTTGGGTATAGATCAGGTTGGGTTGGGAAACACACTCTATCATCTACTAGATTGGAACACTCTCTATCGGATTGGTAACCACCTATCTATCTATATAGGCATGGATCACCATATAGATAATTGAATCCCACTAGACAATCAAATGATATCTCCAAGTTCCTTATTTGTGTGAAAGAGGATGAGTGAAAGAAGAGTTTTTTTGGGCCTTATTTGAGTGATTAAAATTTGGAATTAGAACATAAGCCAATCAAGCACAAGTGGGAAGCTATTACACCCACCATCAAGGTACAAAAGGGAGTGATTAAGGATGAGGAGGTGATGCAGGAGAATCTGTGGTCTTGAACAATCTTGCATCACAAAAATGGAGTACAATCTTATTTTCATTGTTTACTTCTTTGTCTCAATTTTTGTGTGCTTCATTAGGGGAGGTTGCTTCCTCGATGTCCATGTTGACCATTCTTCTTGTGGCTTGTTTGTGTTTGTGCTTGAAACTTTGGCTTACAACATTCAATCATGCGCAATTGTGTTTGTCTTAGATTTTTGGTTTAAAAACTCCACCTTTTATGTTGGTTGGTTTGCTCTTTGGTGAGAACTTGACACTTATGCCTTTTTTATTCAGATTGCATTGAATGATTCAATCTTAGTAAAACATTTAGTTCACTTCCTATGCTATTAGAGTCCCATTTCCCAATTTGGAACTTCAACTTTTCTTTGTGGACTTGTGTCTTTTACATAAACCACAATGTTATTCAACAAAAGAAAACTTGCATGGGTCTATAGATGCCTTTTTTGGTATTTAAAGTGGTGAAGCCTGTGTAATTCTTAGAAGCTCCTTGTTTTATCTCCTTTGGTGATTGGATTTATTCCTTTGATGGAGTCTCTCGATGACTCAGGTAACAAGTGATTGCGCTATTTGGCACTGAACACCCGTATAAGTCAGTGGTTAGAGATAAGTCTTCAATTAATGATTGATCAAATCTTAATTCCATAATAAACCTTGAACATGCTAATTTGTTTCACATAGTGGTATGAAATAAGGTAAGCCACGACTAGGTCATGAGGAATCAACATGGTATTTGACTGGGTTGTTTGAAGTTTGGAAGCTCGTAGATGCCTTATATACAAGTTTTTTTCACAATGGTAAATTGGTTATGTAAAGCCTGATGGAGTCATGAGCAAGGAAAATGTTTTGATGCAATGGTATGCATTATCTATAATTGAAGGGGTCTCATGCTTATTTATATTGGTTCTTAGCACCCAAATGAAACCCAATAGGTTTATAGTGTGTATAATACTTAAAAGCCCAATTTTGTCTTTTAGTGAAAAACATATTCATTGTCTTTTATTATGCTATGTGTCAAATTGGATTTTAACCACCTGTAAGTGAGTAATGGGTTTGGTTTTTCCTATGTATTGTGTGGTTTTGGAAAAAAACATGTGATGATCTTGAAACATTGGGAGAAGACAAAGGGATGGGAGGATAATTTCATTGGATGCCCATTCTCATCCTTATAAGAAACTAAACATTTCATTGGAGGGGTCAGCTGGAAAAATAGAGGAGATGAGAATTGCATGATATTTTGATTAGCTTCATCTACGAGGTCTGTTAGACTGCCATTACAAACACCGAGGCTAGTGTATGAACTGTAGGTGTTTGTCTATTGTTTTCCTCCATGTTGTGTATGTAATAATCTCAATAGTGGCATTGATTAAATCTAAATTTTTTATTAATGTAAATATTTTGATCTCTATTATGTGAACTTAATTTTTTTGATGAAATATCTATGTGTTTGTTTGTGTTATTGAACCCCTACAACACTTGAGTTAAGGTCAGGCCTTAAATGGTCTCCCCCTCCTTGTGTGTGCATCAGGAGGGATGAGGAGGGAGTGAGTAGGGATGTTGAGGGATGATGAGGGAGTCTTTAGGGATGATGATGGACAATGAGGGTCAATGAGGGAGTGATTAAGGATGATGAGGGAGTGATTAGGGATGATGAGGGATAATGAGGGTCAATAAGGGAGTGATTATGGATGATGAGGGATGAGGAGGGAGTGATTAAATATGGCAAAGGATGATGAAGCAATGATTAAGGATGATGAGAGATGGCGAGGGTCAATGAGGGAGTAATTAAGGATGATGAGGGAGTGATTAAACATGATGAGGGATGGTGAGGTCAATGAGGGAATTCTTATGAATGAAGATGGAGTGATTATGTATGATGAGGGATGATGAGGGTCAATGATAGAGTGATTAGGGATGATGAGGGAGTGATTAGATATGATGAGGGATGGGGAGGGTCAATGAGGGAGTGATTAGGGACAATGAGGAATGATGAAAACATGATGAGGGGTGATGAGGGATGGGGACAAAGTGGTTAGGGATGATGAACAAGTGAAATCAACACAAAGTGCTATTTTGATGTGCGTAGGTCATCAATGTGACCTATGCTACCCCAATCACACTACTTTGGATTGAATTCAAAGTGAGTGGTTTGTAAACTTTAATTTTGACAAAATTAGGACTCTTAGAAATGTCAACAAGCAATCCAAAAGGTATGAAAACCTAAAAAATGACTATATGTTTACCTAAGATGGACGTTAATTACAAAAAATATGCCTTGAAATTCCTAAGTTCAATATCGAGAGTTCAAAAATTATTAAATACTAACCAAATTAATTTTTGAAAAACTATCTCCCACATCGTAAGGTGTGCAATTGAGATACCAACTCTATTAGATGCAAAGTGACCCTAATTTCTTATATTTTCTAAATAAATTTTAAGTATAAGTTTAAATTTATATTGTTACTTTTATATTCCTCCTTATACTTAACATTTATTTCAGTAAACCAAAACAACTACCCCTTCCTATACCTCTTTTTTGGTTCATTTGTGTAATGTGATAGTAACACTATGCATTATAGCATAACACATATGCATTCCTTGCACATAGCACAAAATAACCACATGTCACTTCTAATTTATTTTTGGGCTAGGTGTCAACATAATGTGTACACATTATATATCCATAATGCATACATGTTACGTATTCATAATGCATATGCGTCATGGTCATAACATGTACACATTATGGATTATAAATTTGAACATAAATTTAAATAACACATACACATTATGGCCAGAATGTGTATACATTATGGTCATAACACATACAAATTAGGGCAAATGTCTACAATATTGTCCCCCAACTCAGTGCACTTACCCATGAAAAACCCCACAAGGTGTAGGGAAAGACTAATTAGAAGAAGCAATATCTCTACTTACTATATTTTATCTACAAATAATGGAATTAAAATGAAATATAAAACAAGTGCATTATACAACTATCATGCACACAAAACTTTCCTCATTGTGTCCTTACTCCAATCCTTTCTACAAACATCTAGACAATTGCTCTATTTGCTAATGCCTTTGTACACTTATGTCATCCTTATTGTAACATTTGGAGATTGCATTTCATAAACTAAAGGTTCCCCAACTACCTAATATTATAAAGAGACACTATTTGTATTTTATAAATAACCCTTGGTTGCTTCATGTAAAGCCAACAATTTTTAAATCGGGTGGTTGTGCAACCACCCCTACATAAAGTAATAATTTTTCCACCAATACTGGGACTCTTTCCTTGAAGCTGTGATGATGATTGAAACCAGATCTACTATCTACTTGCTAATGAATGATTTTTTTCTTGAGATCCTTATGGATCCTAACACATTGGGAATGCATGTTATTTAATAATTAATTCACAACGTGCTAATAGGATTATTTTATTTATAACATGTTAATCCCTAATTATTGTTTAAAAACACAATTGTTATTTTTGAAAATAATATAGAGACAGATTGTGTTATTTAGAAAATACTAGGGACAACACATTGTATACACCTAAATTTGGTACAATATACTTTTAATTAATGTCTTATCACTAATTTATAATATTTGACATACTTGTGTATATTTACATATTTCTAAAACTTCACCAACCCAACATTAGTCATCATTTAACTCTCGAGCCTTAAAATAACACCTAATACTTATTAGAATCTATCAATTTTCATGTTTATACTAATTCTCATCTATTATCAAACTCCTCATCAATATCTAAGCCTCTAATAATTATAGGACATACTCGCGCACCACACAAGTCTACCTTAGGCAAAATCATGCCCTGTGCAAGTTTGTTGCTTTTGTCTTTGTGTGTCCATTTTCCTATTTCCATTGATTTTATTCCTTTAACTTATCTTCTTATCATTTCTAAAGTCAAAAAAATGCCCATCTTGTCCTAGAGTGCTTTGTATATACAAGTCACCCTAAACCATTTAAGAGGGAGAAAAGACCATAAAAAATAATAGAATATTAGGGTCTATACCTAGATCATAGCCAAGCATTGATCTAGGAGGATTTGGGTCAGTAGATCATATTACATGTTACTACAATTATATATCTATCCTTGTGCTAATGTCAACAACTGTGTCAGTGGGTTCTTCACCTACGTGCCAATTTGTTCCTTGAGATTCCACTCTTACATTACCACATAACTCTTGTGGTTTTAGTACTATAGCTAAAAAATCATCAATAACAATAATCAATGATGTCACCACGCTTTTCGATTATGAAGCGATTGATACCAACTTTTGTAATGGTTTAACTAACACTTCATCTTTTTGCATTGTATAATAATGTATATTTCCATTCTTTGTAGGTGAATATTATATTCAACAAAACCATAAAAGAATATAGTTAGGAGTTCTTTGACAACAAACATCTGATCTCTCAGATTGTACATGACTTATCATAATACAACTTTGATATTACAATTCTATATCAATTTTAATATCATTTTTGTTTTTCTTGTTTTTACCACATTGCATTTTCATATTCTATGACATTTAGTATTTCAATTTCGCATATAACCCTTTTAACCAATTTAAGTAGGTTGTCCACTGGGTCTCCTCTTGGGCCCTGGATTAGTGGTACTAGAGCATACCCACTTCATATCATTCACAAATGGTATCATGATGTTTTTAAGTTTCATCATTATTTGTATGCCCACTCATAAAATGTTTGATTAAAGTAAAGTTAGGGAGTGAGACTTGTGACCCTTCATCATCCTTCTTTCATGTCCTCAAATAGGAGATAAATCCTCAACAATGCCAAATATAGAGTTGTTCTAAAAAATTATAGAAGATGAATTGTAGAGACAAAGGGAAGATTTAGAATAACATCATGCATGTGAATGAACAAGTATCATTGATCACTTTTCATTACTTCTCCAGCAACACACAAATCCAACAACTTCTCATTTTCATTGGCCGTTTGGACAAACACCATACAATGTACAAGTAAATGTAGGCATTTCTCTATTTGAAGATAAAATAGATGCAAATGTACTAGATAAGTGGCTTAACCTCATATGTTCATACTACACAATTAATCAATTATCTAACCAATAAAATATCACATTCACTCTTCTGAAAGTTTCTTTATCAATTAAGAAATGGTGGGAAAATGATCACACTTCACATGATTAAAATATTAGTCTAAATACATCTATAGACACATGAAATGGTTTATTATAAGCACTCAAAGTAACCTATTATCCTATTCAAAACTATGATGATCAGTACATCAATTTATTTCAGTTGTGCCAATGCAAAAAATAGTCTATGTAAAAATACAATGATACTTTTCATACTGTGGTATCCAAACTTGGGAATCAATATTCAGAGCAAAATCTTGTTTTGAAGTATAGGTCAGGGTTGAGACCTCACATCCTATTAGATTTGGATTTCCTGACTATCTCCTCGATCAAAGAATCCCACATATATGATTGCAATTTTGAATCAAAGGCCAAGGTCAAGACTAAGATAAAAGATTCAAAATATCACACTAAACAACAATTTAAATATTCTAAGAAAAATTCCAAATTAGAGAATAAATCCAAACACCCTCCACAGAAGAAGCAATGATTGTCAAATGCCCATACTAAGCTATCCAAGACTATCAAGTGGTGTTCAAGTCACAACTCTAGTAGTAATTCTAATGAAGAATATCATTTTAAGGAAAATCTGCTTGCACAATTTGAGGCAATGTGTACCATCACTAAAACATTGGATAAAGGTAAGTAGATCATGGATTCCAAGCCTAGTGCCATGGTGGGTATTACAAACATCTCTACTACCCATGCAAAAATAAAGGAACTAGAAATATTTTTCCATTCTCAAATGTGGATCAATGCCCAACCAATACATTTCATTGTTGACAATGGAAGTGAAAATAACTTGATTTATCCTAAATCAGTTTGTAGGTTGAACTTGCCACTAATGCCTCACCCACAACCATACTCCATTAGATGGTTTAGTGCAAGATCTAAGAAACATTTCACTCAATAGTATCAAGTGGTTTATAACACCAAGCCCTTTTAAGATATAATCCTTTGCAATGTCTCTCCATTAGAGGTATGTGATATTCTACTGGGTCAACCATATATTTATCATCGACATGTAGTCTATGAAATAGATCCTATAATTATTATCATAAATGTTGGTGATATGAGATACTACATACCGAAATTAGTTCCAAAGATATCACTCATTAACACCAATAAGTGTAAGAAGCTAGTCACATCTAGTAAAAAGTTTGTGCTTTTGATGGTAATATCTAAACATAAAAATGTTCTTGCAACACTAGTTGCTACCATAATTCCTCCAACATCAACCTTAGAAACAATCGAGTTGAAACTCAAGTTGGAATAATACAAGGACACATTTTATCCATCAAAAGAAGTGCCTACACATTGTGCGGTGAAGTATACTATTGCTCTAATACCTAGACTACCTCTTCTTAATGCTTCTTTATACCACATATCATTTTTGGAGAATGAAGAAATCAAGCGACATATCCATGAACTGGTGGACAAAGGACTTATTAGGCTTAACTCATAACCTTGTAGAAAACCAATTGTGATAGCACCAAAGAAAGATGATACATGGAGGTTGTCCATCAATTACCGACCACTCAACAAAATCACTTTGAAAAACTGGTATCCTCTTCTAGGGAATGAGGATATTTTGGACCAGCTTGATGGTGCAAAATACTTCACTAAAATTAATCTTAAGTCTATATATCATCACATTCCTATTGATCTTACAGATGTATGGAAGGTCCCACCTTCGTGCCTAAAGAAGGTTCATTTGAATGGTTAATCATGCCCTTTAGATTGACCAATGCACTAGATGCATTCATGTAAATGATGAATGATATTATGAGGCCATTCAATACTTCATTTATCATAGTCTACCTTGATGACATACTGATCCTTAAAAAAAAATGGGATGAAAATCTATGCCATATAGAACAAGTGTTTGACACTTTGTGGAAACACAATCTATATGTAAACATGGAAAAATGTTCATTTGCCATGTCACAAATATAGTATCTAGGATACATTGTAGATGCATAAGGAATGCATGTGGACCTAACAAATTTAAGGAATGGCCAAAATAATGAAATAATCTCACAGAGCTTCATAATTTTTTGGGATTGGTAAATTTATACAAGATATTTGTACTTGGTTTATCTCATGTGATTTGGATTCTAAACCAAGTTACCTAAGGTGGTGCTAAAATAAATTTCAATTATAATGTTGATTACCATAGTGCAACATTCATCGCACCGATAAGGGACTACCCAATAAATGATCATGATCTTCATACTATTGTTCAGACATGTAAGCATTATATCTTGGGTAAGGAGAATGTGATCCACATAGATTATAAGTCATTATAGTTCTTGCACTCAGAGCAAGTTGTATCAAGAGTGGCATCAAAAGTGGTCTTCTTATCTTCAACATTTACATATGAACATCAAGCATTAAGAAGGGAAGTGATAATCTAGTCATATATTTCTTTAGTATACCACTATTTTAAAATCTCATTTTTGTACTTGACACGTGGACATGAAGTCAATGCATAGTCAACATTGTCTCCATCTGACATGGATTTTGTAGATATCTATTAGAATTTACTTTGTGGTAATTCATTACTAGATTTCTATTTACAGGATAAACTTCTATATCATCTTTGGCACTTATTATGCATGAGGCAAAAATATAGAAACTAATGTGGGAGGATCATTTCAACAATTTTTTAGGACATTTTAGGATTGAAAAAACTCTTGCCGTGTTGCATAAGTGGTTTTACAGTCTGATGTCTCCAAGTACATCAAATCTTGTACTACATGTAAAATTTCCAAGTTGGTCAACAATAAATAAGGTTTATACACACCTCTCTCAATTCTAATGAGACTATGGGAACCATTTTCATGTACTTTCTCTCAATCTACCCTACTACCAAACATGGTAATGATTATATTTATGTAGTAGTTGATAGATTCTCAAAGATGATAATTCTTATTCCTTGTAAGAAAGTAATAAAAACTCTAAAAACAACTCAATTGTAATTTCAATATGTCTATATGTACTTCAAAATTAGATAAACTATCTTATCTAATAGGGACACAAGGTTTATGAGTCATTTCTGGAAAACATTTTGGTCTACGCTAGACACAAAGTGAAACAAGTCCACCGGATTTCATCCTGAAACTGATCAATAGATGAAAGTGGTAAATATGATGATAGTGCATATTTTGAGAGTGTAAAATTCTAAGAAACAAAAAACTTAGGATGAAATCCTTTATTTCATTCAACACAACTATAACAGAGCTTTGCACAACTCTACCACACAATGCTTTTTAGGTTTATTTAGGTTTATAGCCTTTGGCACCCATCAACATAGCTTATCCTATTCCACCTCCAATAGTAGAGACTCATTTAGCTAGAAAAATAAGTTGATAATGTTTTTTGATTCATTGAGCATATTCAACATCTTCAATAATAAGTGCAAACCATTCTGCAATAGGCAAATGCTAAAAACAAGCAATGCCATGACAAACATTATACACCATAAACCTTCCAAGTTGGTGATCAAGTCTATCTACACCTATAAAAATAAATACTAACAAGACCTTATTGTGAGTTGCATCTACTTTAATATGGGCCTTACACCATCACCAAATAAGTAGGTGATTGGGTTGCATCTAGTGTTAAGCACAAAGCTCTCGTGCCATTACTTTCCACCCCTATCAGATACTTTAGATACTACAAATATTCTTCAACAAAAAAAGATCAACCCAAATTGTAGTGTTCTATTAGAATCAAATCAATTCATTGACGCTTAGGTTAAATAGACATGTAGACAAGTGATCCCTCTCTTCTAGATCGTCGAAGCAGGTCAAGTGCCTTCCCAAAAAAAAATGGTTTACATAAGTGCATATTTACAACTTGTTTCCACATCTTCTTCTATAACTACATGTAATGGGGACCATTTCTCTTCAAGGAGGGGTGAATGATCTAGGTGATTATAGGTCATTAGATCATACTACATATTACTATAGTTATACATCTAGCCTTGCACTAATGTTAATAGACACATTAGTAGATTCCTCACCTATTTGATAATTTTTTCCTTGAAATTCTACTCCTATTTTACTGCACAAATCTTATAGTGTTATTAATGTAGCAAGTATTTCATCAATAATGGCAGTCAATGATGTCACACCAATTTTTGGTTATGAAATAGTTGATACCAACCATTGTAACAGTTCAACCAATGCTTTATATTATTGCATTGTATAATATGTACATCTCCATTATTTTTAGGTTAACATCATATTCAATAGAACCAAATAAGAATCGAGTTAGGAAGTTATTTGCCAATAAATATCTGATCTATTAGATTGTACAAGACTTAGCATAATACAACTTTGCTATTATAGTTCTATATTAGTTATATGATTCTTGCTTTCCTTGTTCTTTACTACATTAAACTTTCATGTTATCTGTCATTCAATAATTTAGTTCCATATATAACCCTCTTAACTAATTTAAGTAAGTTGTCCATTGGGGCTCCTCCTAAGTCTTGGATCAAGCATCAAGCTACTTTACTCCTCCATACTTGAAGTTGAGCTTCATTGAGTCATATTTTACACATTTGTAGTGGAATTGTCTATCTTGGTATCTCAATATCCTTTTGTATCAAATGAAGGTTTTATCTTATATCTAGCTGCAACATCAATTTTAGGGAAGAGGAGGTTTAAAACCTTTGCTCTATCGATAACATTTAAAATCACTCATAACTATGTAAAGGCATGATTCCAATATGTGGGATATATAGTTTGTAAAGTCATTTTGGCGGTTGCTCAACTCCATAACCCATTTATTTGTTTTGAGTTCCAAACTAGCTCAAAGAGAAGGAATTAATAATTTATCACATTCTTCTTGAAAGAATAATAAAATGTAGGTACATGAAGATCAAAAAATAGGAGGCAAACCAATGACAAAAAACAAGTTTCATAACCTTACATAGGTAAGACTTGACGAAATAGAAATAAACCCAACAATACGAATATACCTAGCACGAGTCTACCCAGATCAAACTTTTTTTGAGTGTAATTTTGTCAAAGAGGATATAGAGGTTAAATTAGAAGTCATACCAAAACATAGTCAACCTACATAGTCATATTCTAGATCCAATTTTTTTATTTTTTTAGTTAAAACAATAAGGTGTGATCATTCTTTGTCTTTTTATACTTACTTTGCATAACCTAGTTCTTTATCACTTTTTCTTGTTATTGCTGTTAGCCTATTAGTTAGATTTGAATTTTTTAATTTCATAGCTATAGTGCTAGATCTACTCATTTCAATAGTTTATTCCTTATTTTTCTTATAACCATAATTAGTGCAAAAATAAATGATGAAATCAATGTGAAATGATCATATACTTTTATTTATTCTTTCTGGGCCCATAGGGGCATATTGTGCCTTGTCACTACTTGAGAATTATCGATACAATATTGCTCGATTGGATCATCAATAATCTAAACATACTTTGCATTATCCTAGTTGTCATATTTTTATACATCGATGAACATTAATCATGTCAGCCTATATGGAAATCATACCCATACGTGCAATTAATTGATCATATTCATTCACATATCCTCCTATTTGGGCCTTATATCGACACATATGAGAAAATTTAATCGTATCTATTTGGCCTTTATGTATATTTTATTTACCCTTTAAGGGTTGTAAGTAGAGAGTGCCCTAGTAAACACTCTCTTACCAAACACTAAACACCATTATAACCTCTTCTATTGAGCATTGAACAATGCTTATCCTTCCTATGCTACATACATAACATGATTATAATTTATACATTCAATATCATTTATAAGGGAATATTGCTACTTGTGCATGTTCTCATTTCTATATCTAGCCCGACTAGGGCTATATTCTTAACATCTGGGGCATACTAGTTGTTTTTGTGTTGCATTGCCTTCAGGAGAATCATAACTTATTTTGTGTGCTTGATATGATATTACCTTTCCTATCCTACATTTTTAATTATAAATGATACTATGGGGCATGACTGAGATCATAATACTCTAAAATATTAAAAACTTTGTGATGGTTTTGGCTACTTTCAAATGTATTTCATATGTTTCAAGATATTAATGCTTCAACTATATTATTATTCTAACATATGGTGCACTTATATTTTTATTTTAAAATGAGTGATTGTAGTCACAAGTCTTCATCCCTTAGCTCAGAAGGGGGCACATGTCAAAGCATATTTTCAAAGAAATAAAAAATTGAACAAACTTGATTGAACTTGATTTTTTTATCTACTTGATTAAAAAGTGGATTGGGCCATAGTGACTCCCACAAAGTGTTGTCTATGTTCAAACACATATTAAAAGTCTAGTTTCAAAAATAATTGTTTCATCATCTAGGACAAATACAAATCAATTGTATTCATTAATATTGACATTTCAAAAATTCAAAACTTCAAATTAAAAAATTCACCATGAACATGATATAACAATGATTATTTGTGTGTATATGGTCATTTACAAGTATTTATAGGTTTCCACCAAAAATGTAGATGAATGCATGAAAAAAAAACTTCATCTTCATCCTCCTATGGTAAGTCAAAGTAGGTGATTAAAAGCACGAGTCATTTATATTTCAACGTATTATTGGCTAAAAAATTTGTTAGCGGGACAAATAGAGGACTTTTAATCAATAGTGTCAAGACAAAGTTTCTCTTCTATTAGAAGGTGGAGCTATCTTTATTAAAAATGGAAAAAATGATGCGTGAAATAAAGTCATTTACAACAATAATGGGTTTTCTAAGGGTAGTAATTTTAACCACAAAGTAAGAAAATAAAGTAGGAAGGAAATGTCGAGAAAATGTGGTGGAAAGAAGTGTACGTGAGGATAGAAGGAAAAGAAAAGATAACTTGAGTTGGCTAAACACATAAACTTACTAGAATAATCTAGAAAATGAGATTTCGATATGAGGAAACCTTTAGCATTAAAATGGGTAAGAAAGACATATTCTAGTCTTAAGAACAAATAAATACACCAAATAGGCTAGAAATCACTAGAAATAGAGATACAACAGCTTTATTTTTTGACTTAAAAATAGATATAAAACTTATTTTTAACCCACCAAGTTTTCACAATGATAATTTTTTTTTGTAATAAAGCTTCAAAATGAAAATTCTATAATAAAATTTATTATATATTGACTATCTAACAATAAACCCAATAATATTCAAAAGAAAAAGAATCAAATGAATTGATGCATATGCATACATTATCCATTTAAAAATATTTTGAGCACAAATTCTACAACTCCTTATATTGATTCTTTTATGAGTTGTAAGTACAATCTCTTCTTTCTCCTTTTATTGAAAATTTGTATTACTATAAAAAATCCCTTCAAATGAGCTTGAAATTTGTATTTATGGGTTACAATGGATGGTTATATTGCATAACCACCATTTTTAAAGTTTAGACAGCTTGAAAAAGTGAGTTATCAAATTCACATGACTTGAAAATTGTAAAAATGCATTTTCCAATTTGCACAACTTGCAAAAGCACATTGACAAATTTATACAACTTGTGAAAGTGCATTGACAAATTTGCACAATTTAAAACTTACAAAAATGACATATCAAATTTACATGACATACAATATGTAAAAGTGCCATTACAAAAATATGCAATATGAGATTATGAAAGTAACTTAGGTAAATTACAAGTATAGAGTTAGAAAAATTTCACAAGTTATTCTTCTTCATCGTCGAGGACAATCTAGACTTCATCATCTTCTTCTTCATCTTGTTGCATCTTCTTCTTGTATTCATCAAAACTTTCATAGTTTCCTTGACTCTATCTTCATTAAGTCCAAGTGAGTGCATAAAAGCAATTTCAACATCATAATGGAGATCAATCATTGTATGTGGAACATGTTAGAAAATTTTATATTCTTTATTAAAATTGTCAAGAGAAATTTGATATGACAAAATTATGAATTGATTTGTAGTGGAATGTTGATCTAGGAGTTATTTCCTTTTATATCAACTACTTGAATTCTACTATGATTGTGTCTACTGGAATAACTGTTCGATCATCATCCAAAAATAAATAAGGCGATTTTTTAATTGTTCCATGTATATAAAGTAAGGCATCACTTGATATTGAATATGATTTTTTGAACTTATTTATACATCCATAAAAAATGTCGATCCAAAATTTAGTAGATCCTAAGGAGTCTATGATATTTGCAATATTTTACTTTTTATAAATCCTTTGAAAAGATCTTGTAGACTAGAATAAAAAAAATTAAGCTTCAGTATCATTTGCTTCCATTTCCCTACTTTAACTTCATATTTTTCTTTAGTTTCTTTTGCAATATCACACTCAAATTGAATCTCAATAAAAATATTTATGGCCTTAGTTATTATTTTATATCATTATTCAATCATTTTTTCATACCACTCCTTGGTTGCTTTGCCTAGATGTCCCATTTCCTTAGCTACAATCAATGTTTTTGAATTTTAAATCCGAAGAGCTGTATTAGATGAACCCTAAATTGGCTTAACCAACATTTAAACAACTAAAGTTAGTTATTCAAATCTTTCTTTCAACTATTCCTTGGTGTCTTTATCTTGATCCAAATTTTCAAAAAGAGTGTCAATTAAAGATTGTGCATTTTATTTTATTCCTTATTAAGTGGCTTTAACAATATTTACTTTTGATACTTGATAGTCAGAGGCACTAACACCATCTTTGTATTTTTTATAGGGGGAACTGCTACTTCAACATACCTTTATCCTCTTTCATCTATTACTCTTATAGAAACTGTCTTAGGTTTTTGACCAAACAAGGAGTAGGGTTAGTTAAAACACTGAAATCAATTTCTTGTGGTTGAAAAATATTCTTTATTTTCTTATTGCCTCACTCAACCTGTCAGAAACTTCTGTACTTGGAGGTTGTTGTAAAATTGTTGATTATGGTTAATTTAATGGTAGGTGGAGTTACTAAAGCTCGAGGATCTATATACAAAGCATCACCTTGATATTTTTTAGGTGATTTAGTTATAGCTTTGGGAGTTAAGATAAGAGGTAACTCAACATCGTGAGGAAGTGGAGGCAGTGGGATGTTGACTTGGGATGAACGGATGTAGGAAGCAACAAATAAGTATCATTAACCATGAATTTTTGAGTTGTATTTGTCACCAACTCTGAGAATGTGAAATATTTACAAGAGGAGTATCAAGTGTAGTGGAAATTCCAAGATTACTTGAAGATCTTTATCCAAGTCTTCTGATTTTGAGCTTGATTTTTTTTTGCACTTGAGTAGTCATTAGGATTACTTAAAATCTTTCTTATTGTATTTCTTCTATATCTTCACTTGATCGATTCTTAGAAGATGGATATGCCTTTGATTAATGTCAATGAAAACTACACATATCCATTTATTTTATTGGTGGATGAAACCTTGCTTTGTATACATGATGCCTTTACTTTCAAACCATTTAAGTGTTCTAACACTTTTTGAGTTATTATTTCTAAGGACATGGATTCCACTTTGTTCCAATCAATCCATGAAAGAGGCTTTGATTTCATATCTACTTATTCATAGATAGGATCTACAAAATCCTCATCGTCTTCAATATTTTTTGTGATTTTTTCTATATTGAACTTAATGGCTTATTCCAGAGTGAAGTGGGAATAATCACAAATTTATACAATCCATACAAAAGTATTTAAAGTGTGGCACATGATGATATGAGGGACTAAAAACATTCTTGACTAGACGTCAGGCATTAAAAAGTATATTATTGAATGATTGAATGGTGACTCAAGTCATTTATACATCCATAGCCTTTGCCTTGGTCAATCAAGTACATGAATATCTACCAATGGAGATTAGAAATTTTATCAAAGTTTCATGTTTGTTGGATAGGATATTGTGTATTTCAATCATCTTACTAGTTCCATCAGGGTCATTCTATCATCTACAAACCTTGGAAGCATATATGGAGCTATTTGACATCCACATATTCTTAGGTATGTGAAAGTTAGAAATTATATGAACAAAGCTCCCCATCTTACAATTTTAGTAGAAGTTTGAATTGATATTTAGACTTTGTATGGCTCAGACTCGAACATCTAAATAACATATTGAAAAAATATATCATTGAATTTGTGGAAATGAAGCAAGATTTATTTCAAAGTAAGTTAAGGATATAATTCATATATTTTGGATGAGGCCATGTCACCAACTGTATTCAATCCACTATAGACCCTTGTATGAGAAACCTCATAGACCAGATATGAAGTCCTATAGAATTTGGATATTGTGGTGACTTTTATTAATTATTTATGAATAGAGTCACTAATCAATTGACCCCAATTGATATACTATTGATTCTTATAAATTATAAAAATGTACATGTACATCCATGTTTGAAAATCCTTAACAGTGGGATTGCCAACAACTTTGCTTAGAAGTGTGATGATGTCACTCACTTCATCTTTGAAATAAAATCTTGTGAAGATGTCAATCACTTATCTCTTTTCTTGATCATAGTGTTAGGCCATGGTGAGTACCAATTCTAGATATTTTACTGATGTTGGGAAAGTTGTTGCTTGAGCTAGGCCACTACCATGAATGCGTTGTCCCCAATCTATTTTATGTACTGCATTGATTCTCCACCAAAATTCATCCATGTCAATATGATTTAAGTTTGTGTTCATCACCTTATCAATGTTGGACTCAAAAATTAAAGGATGAATAGCTCCTTTGAATTGATACTTCATATTTATATCATCTTTTGTCTAAGTACCATTTTTTAGAATATTATTGTTTGGAGTACCCTTCTTTGGAGTACGTGATAGTGAATTTTGATGAAAACATCTTGATCATGTGAAGAAATGGGTCTCCAAATTGATTTTACAAAGGTGTGGTTTTAGAGTACACTTAAGCAGATAATTTTTTTATAGTGTGCTTATAAAAGTCACAGAATCTAGGAATTTGTTAGGAAATTGATCAAAAAATGATATATGTTGAAGCAGACAAAGGGTTATGATGAATATTTAAGCAGAGGTCATATTCAATGATATTTTTGAGTAGGATTTAGGATCTGAAGTTAGTTTGGGCAAGTCGTGGACTTTGTTATGTATTCTTATAGCTCTCAGAGTTTGAAGGAAGTGCAAACAATACTCAGATTCCTCTGCAAGTTTAAACAAACCCTAGATTCTGATAGTGTTCCAAATAAGTTTACAAATTTAATAAGGCCATAAAATGATTAAGTTAAAATCATAATATTTTTTGAGGTTTTAAATAAAATTTTGAAAGTTAGACAAGAAGTGGCAAGGGATTTTTGGAGTAAAAAAGATACAATGAGTAGGAAACCCTAGCCATGAAGAATTTTATAAAATATTTGACTTTTAAGATATAAAATATGAGATTAAAAGTAAACCGTAGTTCCCCACAAGAAATAATATGAAGAATTATAGAGGGAACCTACAATATATCGACAAGGTGGAAGTAAAGAGGGCATAATTTCAAAGCAATTGGAAGCAAAGGGAAGGGGAAGAGGTGAGGAAAAAATGCAATGAATCATAATTTTAAAATAAATTATAAAATATCCACACATGTGGAAAAAATATCTATGTAATGATGTGATTTGAAGTATGTTCAAATAGGTACATGATCCATAGAGGTGTCGAACAAGGTGCTAGGTGCCAAACTATGTTTGAGTAAGCTTCAGATTCTGGGGAGGCATTAGATAGAGCATTAGGTTCTGAGATATGTTTGAGTATGATTTAGATTTTGATGCATGTTTAGACATACATGGGTTATTTTAGTGTGTTAGATGGTAGACATCCACCATATGTATAAAAAGACCTAAAAACCCACAAAGCGTAAAGGACTTAGCCATTTTTTGAATTTCACCAACTTTTGCCAATACTTAGATTTTGTTTGAAAAGAACACTTTGAACTTGAACAAGTGACAATTGACAATGATTTATTTGATTGAATAGACTATATTTTGACCATTTTTAAAGAAATTAATTGAAAAAATTGACTTTTTCACACATGTTCAAGTTTGGGTACAAAAAAATTGGCTCTGACTGTGGAACTTCAAATTAGAAGGTACTGAGAAATAACTCTAGTCTTTGGTTTTATAGGAATGTATTTATCCATTAGGCTATGGAGTCATTTAATCTTTGACAGAAAGATGAGAGACTGATAGGACACAAAAATAATGTAACAAGCAAAAACAAAATAGGAAAACATAAACAAAATGAAATGACACAATGAAAAAGAAAAAAAAGGAATACAACCAAAATCCTATAAATCACCTATTTACATGTAGGGGATACTTTGATTTCATATGAAGTAATGCTTTAGGTATTTCCCATTGTATGGCAATGGGAGATGTGTGCCATCTCGATATGCCAAATAGAAAGTATTATCTCTGCATAAATGTCTTTGTTATGAAAGGATCCATACACAAAGATTCAAATTTGCCATGACTTCCTTTTGGTTATCTTCATTTTTCCCATTGGATTACAAGATCTCATACTTGAAAATCTATTTTATTTGTTTTTTTATCAAAAGGGTCTTAACCTGAGCTTGATGTTCTACAATTCTATCTAAAACCCGTGTCCTATATTCTTCAAGTTTGTTCAAATATATGATCCTTTTATCAAGGGGAGTTTCAAAATTCTCATTTTCAATGGCTCTTTCTATTTGAAGTACTAGAAATTAATGTATTATAGGAATAACATCCATCCCGTATAAAAATGGAAGGGTGACATTCCACTAGCTTTCTTTGGAGTTATACAATTTCTCCATAGTGCATTGTACACATTTTTGTGCTAGTTTATTTGATTTTTGTTTACCAATTTTTGGATGATGGTTACCAAATTATTATTACTTGATTCCACCTAACCATTTATATGTAGATAATAATTTGAATATTGAGATGAGGAAATGCCATAACCGTAACATAAACCAACCAAATATATATAAGAAGAGTTAGATTCATTATCGGTTACAATATTTTACAATAACACCATATTTGACCAAGATGTTTTCCTTGATAAAATTACATATAAATTTGGAAGTTATCTATTTGACTAGGATAACCTCTAACCACTTGGTAAAATAATATGTAGCAGTGATAACATGAGTGTGACCAATACTCGAATGAGGGTTCATTATTCCTAAAAAATCTAACCCCCATTGGCTCCTTATCACCTTGGGATTGAGGGTAAAAGTTGTAAGCTTTGGCTGTCTGACAAATTGATGACAAGCTTCACACTTCCTTACCAATTTATAATAATATTTTAAAAGTGTAGGCCAATAGTAATGGGATCTCAAGATTTTATATGTTGTCACTGGAGTAGAAAATGTCTACCATAGGGTTGATCATGAAAAACTTCTAAAATCTTTTTCTGTTGTTCTTTATCAGTGAATCTGAGAAAGAATTCATCAATATTTTTTGTAAAAAACATGCCATCCCAAATCACATATTTCTTAGGCTTTAATTTAACTATTATTTATTGTTTAGCATCCATATGACATGAGAATTCTTGATATGTCAAAAAGAAAGCAATGTTTGAAACCACTCATAGTTAGAATCCATGAATAGAACCAAAGGTGATTCTTCTTATATTTGATTATTTTGACTTGTTGAAGGGGTTGTTCAAGTATTTTCCTATTTTTACATAAGCTAACATAAACCTTTTCCTTTGACCAATTTGGTGGGCCTTATATTTAGGTCATATTCTTGAAATTTTGTTATCCAATTTTCTCATTTTGAACTTGGTTATTGTTTAATTAAAATAGATTTCATTACCATATCTGACACCATCACAATAGAGTGAAAATGAAGGATATAATACCTAAATTGGTTGAAAACCTTTACAATGACATATGCATGTTTTTCCTCTAGAGAATATTTCAACTCATAATCTTTGAGTCTACAACTCATGAAGGAAATTGGTGACTCAATCCCTTCACTATTATTTCAAATCATAATGGATGAAAGAGTATGATCTGAGGAATAATGAACTATTTTTTTAAATATGGATAAATCAAGGTAGGTGTAGGTGTAATGGCATTTTTAATCTTTTCAAACATTTCTTTACTTTCGTTGTTCCATTTGAAATAAGGCTTGGTTCTCATCATTTCAACAATGTGTCTACTAAGTTCTACAAAATCAGGAACAAATCTTCTTAGAAAATTCAATTTTTCAAAAAATGAGTGTACACCTTGTTTACTAGTTGGAAAAGACAATTTTTAGATTGCCTCAACTCTTTATGGATCAATTTTTTCCCCTTATTTAGAGACAACATGTTCAAGGAGTTTCCCTTTGATCACCCCAAAGAAAGATTTTTTTGGGTTGAAATAAACACCTTGAAGACAACATTTTTCAAACAAATTTATAAGATGTTCATAATGGTCTTCTCTTTTCTTCAAAAACAATATTAAATCATCTAAATATACCATAATTATCTTGTTATTCAGATTTTTGAAAGTGATGTCCATGGATCTTTAGAATGTAGCACATACGTTGATCAAACCAAATGAAATTCATTGATACATTAACATTCCCTAAGGAGTTGTGAAAGTAGTAATATGTTGACCTTCTCTATTTACTTCCATCTGATTGTAACCTAAAAATACATATATCACATAGAGTATTTACAAACTTGTAATTTATTGAAGGACTTGATCCATGATGGGAAGGGGATAATTTTATTTTAAAGATGTTTAGCTCAAATTCCATAAATTTAGATAGATATTGATTTCTTCACTTTTATTACAGACTATAACTATATTTATAACCCAAGTTGAATGATGGATAGGGAATATGATTCGTGTATTCAACATTTTATAAATTTATTCATGTTCTAACTATCTTTAGATTGTGTTGTCTCTATTTCTGATTGAAAGGCTTAGCGTTTGGTTTGAGTGGAACTTTGTGTTACATTTATTTTGGTAAAAAATAGTTTAGGTTTGCATACAAATATGCGAGAATATCAATATATTTCTAAAATAGATTGATAAATTTTATTCTCTCTTCAAGTGAGCAACATTTTCTAATGTTTACTAATCTAGTTTATTCTTCAAAACTGATGTTCATCTTTTCATAATTTGTTGAATTGGAAGAATATTTTTGATTTTTTAATAAAATTGTCATGCTTAACAAAAATTTATTCTAAGGAAACCAAACATCTAATAATCTTGTTTCCTTTAAGTTTGACCAACCCCTCTTCATCTTTCTCTTAAATAATGTTGTTGACAAATTTGACCCTATAGGTCAAATTGTCACTTCTATCATTCGAAACTTTGCATAAACATACCTTTTTGAAGTAGTGTTAGAAATTGGTCTTTGAAAATTTTATAAAGGGCTCTTTACTTTCAAAAAAGGATCCATTTCAATAGTTTTCTTGAAGGGCATGTATCGAAAAAATGGGCTTTTCAATTGATCAAAGGAATTGGGCTTGTTCAAATTGTTCGAAGGGTTCTTTTCAAATAGCCAATGGACTTGACATCTTTTTCAAAGGGATTGATTTAGACTTTTTGTCTGAAGAAAAGGTTCCAAGGGTCCATTGCAAAGTTTTTGAAGGAATTTTCTGAAAAAATGGTCTATTGAAAATTGAAAGGGTACTTGCGAATTTTTTTGAAAGGACACTTTGAATAATTCTGAAGGGCAAGTGGACCTTTGCAATTTTTCTCAAAGGGTCTTTTATAGAGCAAGAGGTACCTTAAAAATTTCCCAAAGGGTACTTTGGAAAAATCCAAAGGGACACTTTGGAAATCTGAAGGGCATTGTTGAATTTTCCAAAAGTCCATTCCAATTCTTTCGAAAGGACACTTTCAAGAATTCTAAAGGGTAAGTGAACCATTACAACTTTTTTGAAGGGTTGATTACAAAAGAGTCAAAGGGCACTTTCTCTTTGGGAAGGTCATTTCCAAAATTCACGAAAGACTCTTCAAAGTTGTCAAAGGGTCATTCACAAAGGTTTTGAAGGGTCAATTTTTGGCAAAGGTCCATTTCATTTTCTCGAAGGGATCATTACAACTTTCTCGAAGGGACAATTTTGAAAAGGCTCTAACAATTTTTTTGAAAGACACTTTCCCTTTGGGAAATTCATTTGTATAAAGTCCAAAGGAATTTCCCAATAATTGCAAAAGGTAATTGGACCATTTCATTGTTCCAAAGGTCCATTTCACTTTTTTAAAGGGTTATTTTTAACAAACAAGGACACTTTCAATTTTGCCAAGAAGATACTTGCAGAAAGTCTTAAGGGACATTTTTGAAAACTGAAAGGGAAATTTCCTTTTGGGAAAGTCCATTGTCAAATTCCAAAGGGATGAACAAAAATTTCAGAGGGATGCACAAAAATTTCAAAGGGACGTATAGAAAGTCTGAAGGGACATTTTTGAAAACCTGAAGGGATATTTCAAAATGCCAAGGGCCATATCAAGAAATATGAGAACATGAATTACTTCAAACAATTTGTTTGAAGGAATACAAAAATTTCAAAGATCAAAAAGATCAAAACAATTCCTTCAGATAATTTGCCTGAAGGAAATGAATGAGAGGAAAGGTTCTGAAAGAAATAAACAGAAACAATTTCTTCAGATAATTTGTTTAAAGGAAATGAAAGAAGAACATTGAAGAAAAGTTCAAAGGAATACATGTAGAAAAAAAGCCAGAGGCTGAAGGAAATAGCTGTAGACAAACAAAAGGAATATATGCATAAAATCAAAGAGCTCGAAAGTGGAAGGCCAAGAATGATAATAAGCTAAGAAGGAATTCAATCTAAGTTTCTACGCCATGTATATGTTGTTCTCTCAGAGATTCCATGCACCTCTCACTCATCAAGGTCCTTTTCCATGTAGGTAAAGGCTATCTATAGTTGATCAGTCACAACTTCAATTGACTGTTTGTTGAATTCATGCTTATCTCCTAGTCATCTCATATATTTAAAGGTCTAACTTAGCTTCAAGTTCAATCAAGAGCCATATTTCATTGAAGATTGTGGCATGGATTTCCATGCAAGAGTTTGAATTGCCAAAATTGGGTCCACCTCATCCCTTCTACACCAACATGTAATTTCGTGCTTGCTTCAGTTTTGTAGTTGACTAGTCTTACACTTTGTTTAGTTGACTAGTCATGCATGTGCTCTTGTTTATCTTGTTGAAGGATTTCAACATTTTTAGCAGTTCAAGTGGAGCTCTAAATTCAATTTTGGAATTGATTTCATGCAAAGGATATTGTTCTCTTGTTTCAAGTAGTTCAGGTGGAATTTATATTTGGAGATTGGCATAAAATCATGCATGATGAGGGTTTTGACTCAAACTTGAGCTCACCATTATTTTAAAATGCTAGAGAGCTTTTCATGCAAGACAGAAGACAAAATTTATTTATTAGAAGGATATGTTATCTTTGGATAGCACAAGTTGGACTTGGTTGATCTCCTCTTCTATTTTCAATGCCAATCTCTTGGTTGTTATATATTTTTTCTATATAAGTTGGTTTTTTAGCCTTGAAATGTATCCTCTTTTTGGCAAAACCATACTTTGCCAAAATTTACACTATGTAACCTTTTAAAATTAATATATGGACAATTTTTAGACTCCAAGGTGCTCATATAATTTATTTATGTTAGTGATTTACATATGTGATAGAATTTTCTTCCTTGTCAAGTCTTGATTCTTACCTAGTTACTAGTTGATTAGATTATGCAGGTCATGTTTTGTGTTTATTATCTTTTAACTAAAGTTATAGTGGATATAAGTGGCTAGTTAGTGCCTTGAATCAGACCTATTCCATTATTTCCCTCAATATTTGATCACAAGAAAGAATCTTTTCATGAAATACTGATGCATAGGGGTCATTTGGAGTTAAAAATTCAATGTTTTTTTATTGTCTGATCAGTGTTTTAGAAGCTCAAATTGAGTGGATCAATCAAAATTTAGGTGTATCACCATCATTAGATAGGATTTTTCCTTTAGTTTTCTCTCTTCCCTTTTCTCAGAAGTTTGTAGTGTAGAGTAGAGATCCTAATTGATACACCAAAGGGAGCTAGCCCTTAGAATCTAGAGACACAATCTGTTGATTAGGCCACCCATAGCCTAAGATTGTTTTCATGTTTCAATAGACTGTGAAGGATTGAAACTACCTTCACAAGGGTGAAATTTTGATTGACAACAAATTCTTTATGAGTTTGTGTTGAAGATTATCGATATGATGATTAGCTACCTTCAAAATATAGGTTTATGAAAATATCAAATTTTGATTAAAAAGTGATAATCTATTGGTCATAATTGAAAACTTACCATTTCTTTGAGTTATCTAGTACACTAGGCCTATATAAAAACTCAACTATATAATTTTATTTTCCAATATCTACATGAGGAATTAACAAAGAAGGAGAGACTGCGAGGTCAATTGCTTTGACATTACTTTCTCTTGGGATGGCAATAATGGAAAAGGCCTAGATAGATTATATACTATCCCAAACTCTATTTATATAATGTTTGAGTGATCATTTTTCACTTGATATTGAAATTTTATCTGTTTGACAAATAGTTATGCATTTCTCAGAACTTTTAGATTCTTGATTCCCATTTCTTTGATAATCTATAAATCAAGTAGCAATGCTTCATATTCAACAGTGTTTTTGATTCATTCAATCTGTAACTTATATGAGAAATGAAAAATATATTTATTTAGAGACATGAGAATGAATCTTGCTCCTGTATCGACTGAAGAATAAATACCATCAAATTCAAGTGTCCATATGTCATTAGGATCAGTTTCCATTACTTTAGGCATATCCAAATCCTCATCTGACATGATTATATAATATCCTATTCCTATATCTTCATACATAATATATGATCTAGGTTAATATATTTTATGTACAATTTATTTAGTCTTTAACTCAGGTTCTAGGCATTGCTTAACTCCTTTGATAAGAATCATGACACGAGGAAGATCTAGCTGAATTTCACCACCAAGTTATTTACAAACATTTATTCCCAATAAGATTTCATAAGTGGCTGGAATATTTGATACCAAGATAATGATATTGATCCTTTTATGAGGAAAAGAGGTTAGACCAACTTGAGCATCTTTGATCTGACCAATAAGGGGTACCTATTTTGATTTCATAGAATAACAAAGGCCAAAGGTCTTTGTGCTGGTCAAACCAAGAGCATTAAAATTTTTAGCCGGCATCACATTATCAAAAACTCTATTATTAATGATACAATAGCTTACTTTACATCCCCTAAAAAATGAGATATATAAAAGGGTTTGACCTTATTGGACTTACAAGTAACAATAACCATGGAAATTACTAGATTAGAAGAGGGTGGGGTTGAAAATATCCCTTTGACATTTGTCTTTTTTATGCTAGGATTATTATTTATAATAAACTCTACTACCCTATCTAATTCATCAAATTTAAGCTCATATATTCATCTCGAGACATTTAGATTTTAGTTTTGTTTATATGTTCAATTATATCAAAGGTAGGTAAGCTAGTAGAAGAACTTTCAATGGATTGAGAAATATTCACATCATTGCTCCCTTTTGGATAAGTGAAAATAGATGTTTGAAGATTCACCTCCTTTTGTTAATGGTTATTTTCCTTTCACTTTCCTTGGTGATGCAATTGCTGATTTTTGAGTTTCTTCTCATTTCTCAGTTTGTTTCTTTTTCTAATTCTGGGTTCTAGTGAAGACCCTAAATGACTAATTGTTCATATATCCAATGGTATAATCATATTCATATTCACATAATTCATATTGTATGAATGCGTTAGTGGAGTCAACAACAGATTATTCTATCTCAAATATTGAAGATCCAAAATTTTTGTTTCAATTTCTTTTTCAACTTCTTTATATCCAAATATCTCTTCTATTTCTAAAATGACATTCACTAGAGCATTTGCATTTGGATGTGGAGGAACTTCTATGGAAATTTTATATTGAGGGCTTGAAATCATGGATGATTCCATTGGAATGGCACATAGTTTGTTTTGGGAATATCCTAATAAGGAAGAATGATAGTTTTATGAGGTTATTACTTATTCAAAGTAATTATATCATTAGTCATATTTTGTAGTTGTTAAGTGGAAGATTGACCTAAAATCTATGTTTTACCTTTTAAAGGATCCTTATTTTGTTTCCAAGACATTATCATGTCATATTTAATGTCAATGGATAACATTTGATTTACATTCAAGTCAACTACCCTAGTTCTTCTCAAATTGATAACTCACCTTTGGTGATTGAGAATTGATAAAGAAGCATTTATGATTTTCATCTATCAGCTTAACAAACACTGGTATCTTATGAATTAGCTTTTTGAATTTAGATAAAAAAATCTCTTAATTTCATAATCTTATTTCTTCACCTGAGTGAGTTGTACCAATAATGCATGTGCATCTTCTGCTAGTTTGAATCTATGCTCAAACTTGGTTTTCATGTCATTCCAATTGGTAATGACTCCTAGATCAAGATGATAAAGTCAATCCATAACTCTATTATGGAGAGTCTCAATGAACAATCTAAATACAGAGTTCTTATATTTTACACCTAAGATTCCACATGCTATTGAGAAGGCAACAATATGTTCATTTGGATGGTGCTCACCTAAATGTTTTGTAAATTCTTCCATAATCATTCTAGAAGCTCATGTTGTCTCAAGGATAACGGATCAATTATATTACCCCATGACACTACCATAGTTGGAAAAAATACTTGTAATAGGAGAATAACATCTAATAGGATGAGAAATAAAATTATTATCAAACCACCTTACCCCTGTTTTATTTTCTTGGGACTTGAAGGGAGACTAACTAACTTCTTGAGTTTTTTTTTTTGTTCAAGATATAAATTAAAGCCAAAAATATGTTGTAACTAATAGAAGAGATCTATGTTACATTGATATTCACTTGATCTAATAAATTATTTTTATACTAGTTTGAAAGAAACACTACTATTACTGAGGTGTAGGCTAGATATGAAGTGCTCTCTGAGCTTGTCTTTGTTATCATTCTCTTCATGCTCTTATTACCTCAACTCCTTATACCAAAACAACACGATATTTATCTTCTTCTAATACTTCAATAACTCTTCAAAATTGAACTATACTAGTTTTATTGTCTAATACAACTACTCATAAATATAAAGAAACATCCTCTTGCATTTCACTCAACCAATCAAGATTCAGTTGAAATACTAGAGATTGAGTTGATGGGATGGTCATGAGAAGAATTTATTACTATATAAAGTTTTTTAGTGGCTATAAAAATTGCTCTTATTCCTTATCTTCTTTATTGTCTCTTTGAAGTAATTTCAATGTTTTTTTAGACAATAGTGACATGATCTGCTTCAATGTTTATTATTACAGTGACAAAGTCAAATTGAGTGTCACTCGTTCTATTATTCTAGGTGAGCAATCAAAGACTTGAAGCAATATCTTATTCTATAGATTCTATCTAATTTAGACCAGATTGATGATCATGATCTTTGTTATCATTCTCTTCATGCTCTTATTAAATCAACTCTTTATACCAAAATAACACGATATTTATCTTCTTCTAATACTTCAATAACTCTTCAAAATTGAACTATACTAGTTTTATTGTCTAATACAACTACTCATAAATATAAAGAAACATCCTCTTGCATTTCACTCAACCAATCAAGATTTAGTTGAAATACTAGAGATTGAGTTGTTGGGATGGTCATGAGAAGAATTTATTACTATATAAAATTTTTTAGTGGTTATAAAAATTGCTCTTATTCCTTATCTTCTTTATTGTCTCTTTGAAGTAATTTCAATGTTTTTTTAGACAATAGTGACATGATCTGCTTCAATGTTTATTACCACAGTGACAAAGTCAAATTGAGTGTCACTCGTTCTATTATTCTAGGTGAGCAATCAAAGACTTGAAGCAATATCTTATTCTATAGATTCTATCTAATTTAGACCAGATTGATGATCATGATATTGGTTCCCATTAATAGTCCTACACATAATTTTACTGGTCAATATTTTAAGCTACTTGATGAGCTCTACAAGGTATCCTATGATCAAAAATCCTTTCTGCTCTTTTTGCACAATATAGTTCTTGATTCAATATTGCCAAGATGATCTAGAATTGAGCAACACTAACCTTGTCACACTCCCAAGCACACTGTGTGATATCAGATTTAATATTTAACTATGTAGGTTGATCCCACTCAATATCTAGTTGTTGAAGTGACCCTTGAATTGCTGGGAGAGTCATGTAATTTTTTTTATATATGCGAGTCTCATAGAAATCATGAAGATGTGCCCCACAATGGGTGCCAAAAATTTTTGGTCAGAAAACTTGTCAAGGGGACAAATGGAGGACTTTCAATTAATGGTATAGAGACAAAATCTCTCTCCTATTAGAAGGCAGGGCTAGCTTTATTGAAAAACAAAAAATAAATGCAATAAATAAAGTCATTTACAATAAAAATGGTTTTTATAGGGTAATAATTTTAACCACAAAGTATGAAAATGCAGTAAGAAATAAATGTACATGAAATGTGGTGGAAAGAAGAGGTGTATGTGAGGATAGAAAAAAGAAGAAGAAGATAACTCTAGTTAGCTAAACATAGAAACTTATTTTTTTGTTCAGGATATTTCAATATGAGGAAACCTTTATCATTAAAATGGGTAGGAAAGACATATTATAATCTTAAGAATAGAAAACATACACCAAAGACATTGAAAATCTCTAGGAATAGAGATATAACAACTTTGTATTTCCAATAAAAAATAGATAGAAAACCTATTCTTAACCCACCAAGATTTCACAATGACATAAATTTTTAAAAATCTAGCTTCAAAGAGAAAATTATACAATAAAATTTCTTATATATGGACTATCTAACAATAAATCCAACAATATTCAAAATAAAAAGATTTAAATGGATTGATGCATATATATACATTATCCATTTAAAAAGATTTTGGGCACAAATATTGTAAAATTTCTCCTTATATTAATTCTTTTATGAGTTGTAAGTACAATCTCTTCTTTATCCTTTTGAAAAAAAAATGTATTATGTGAATTAGCCCTTCAAATGAACTTGAAACTTCTATTTATGGATTATAATGGGTGGTTATATTGTAGAACCACCTTTTTTTAAAGTTGAAGTCATTTGCCAAAGTATGTTATCAAATTCATGACTTTAAAATTGTAAAAATGTGTTGACCAATTTTCACAACTTACAAAATCACATTGACAAATTTGCAAAGCTTACAAAAGTGTATTAATAAATTTGCACAACTCAAAATTTAAAAAAATGACATAGTAAATTTGCATCACATACAATATGCAAAAGTGTTGTTATATAAATACACAATCTGAGATTGAGAAAGTAGCGTAGGAAAATTATATGTATATAATTATAAGAATTTCACAAGTTATTATTCTTCATCATCAAAGAAGATTTGGACTTGATCATCTTCTTCTTCATCTTGTTGCATCTTCTACCTGTATTCATCAAAAATTTTCATAGTTTACTTGACTCTATATTTATTAGGTCAAAATAAGTGCATGAAAGCAATTTCAAAATTACAATGAAGATAAATCATCACATGTGGAACTCACTATAATTTTTTTAATTCTTTATTTAAAATTTCAAGATAAACTTGATATTTGATTAATTTTTGAATTGACTTGTAGTTAAATGTTGATCTAGGAGTTATTTCCTTTTCTATCAATTGCTTGAATTCTACTAAAATTGTGTCTACTAGAAGAACTATTTTGTCATCATCCATAAATGAACAAGGCAATTTTTCAATTGTTCCATGTATATCAAATAAGACATCACCCGCTATTGACTATATTTTTTTGAATTTCTTTATACATCCATCAATAATGTTAATTCAAAATTTAGTAACTCTTAGGAAGTCTGTGAGATCTTTAATATTTTATTTTTTTAATAACTCCTTTGATAATATCTTTTGGATTAGAATTAAAAAAATCATCAAGATTCAATATCATCTACTTGCTTTTACCTACTTCATCTTCATATTTTCTTTAGTTTCTTTTGCAATATCACGTTAAGATTGAATGTCAAAAAAAAATTTATGGCCTCAGTTGTTACTTCAGTTCCTTTTTCAATCAATTTTTCATACCACTCCTCGGTTACTTTGCCCATATGTCCCATTTACTCAATCACATGTAATGTTTTTGAGTCTAAAATCTAAAGAGCTGTGTTGGATGAAAAAGCCTTAATTGGCTTAACCAACTTCTAAACAATTAAAGTTAGTTGTTCAACTATTTATTTCAACTGTTCCTTGGTGGATTTATCTTAATCCAAATTTTAAAAAAGATTAACAATTGAAAATTACATGTTTTATTTGATTCCATATTTAGTGGCTTTACCAAGTTGTACTTTTGATACTTGATAGTAAGAGGCATGATGCTATCTTTGTCTTTTTCTACAGGGGGAACTGCTACTTAAACATACCTTTCTCCCCTTTCATCTGTTACTATTATAGAAAATATATTAGGTTTCTTGACCACAAAAGTAGTAGGTTTAGTTAAAAAACTAAAATCAATTTCTTGGTTTCATAATATTCTTTCTTTTTCTTACAACCGCATTCAACCAATCAGGAACTTTTGTACTTGGTGGTTATTACACATGTACTAATTTAGTTTGATTTTGAATGGCAGGTGGAGTTACTAAAGCTCAAGGATATATATATATATATATATATATATATATATATATATATATATATATCATCACCTTGATATTTTTTAGGTGATTCAGTTGTAGCTTTGGGAGTTGAGATAGGAGGTAACTCAACATCTTAAGGAATAAGTGGAGGTAATGGGATGTTGATTTGGGAAGGAGTGGATGTAGGAAGAAATAAAGAAGTATATGTATCCATGAATTGTTGAGTTGTATTTATCACCAAAAATTGAGAATGAACAAAATTTAAAAGATGAGTATCAAGTGCAATGGACATACTAAGAGTACCTAAATATCCTTCTCCAAGTCTTTTGATTTTGAGCTTGAGTAGTCACTGGGACTACTTCAACTCCTTTTTCTTGAATTTATTCTATATCCTCACTTGTTCCTTTTTTAGAAGATGGATCTACCTTTGATTTCTATAAACGAAAATTACCCATCTCCATTTATTTTATTGGTAGAGGAAACCCTACTTTGTCTACATTGGTGCCCTTACTTTTCAACAATCTAAGTGTTCTATCTAACACTTTTTGAGTTCTTTCCAAGGATGTGGATTTTGCTTTTTTGTAATCAATCTGTGAAAGAGGCTTTGATTCAATGTTTGATTCTTCATAGATGGGATCTACAACATCCTCATCATCTTCAATATTTTTTGTGATTTTTTATATATTGAACTTAATGATTTTTTCTAGAGTGAAGTAGGAATAATCATGAGTTTTGACTTCTGCTTCATCATTACAATCCATCCAAAAGTCTTTAAAGTAGGGCTCATGCTGGTATGAGGAATTGAAAACTTATCGACCAGACCTTAGACATCAAAATAAGGTCTATTATTGAATGATCAAATGGTGACTCGAGTCATTTTAACATCAATAATCTTTTCCTTGGTCAATGAAGCACTTGAATATTTGCCTATGGAGATAGGAAATTTTATCCTAGTTTTGAGTTTGCTAGATAAGTGCTTGAATGTTTTAACCAACTATCTTACCAGTTTCATCATGACCCACTTGTCATCTACAAATCTTGTAGGTATATATAGAGCTATTTTTCATTCAAATATTCGTAGGTATGTGAAATTAAATATTGTATGAGAAAATATCACCATCTTACAATTCTAGTAGCAGCTTGAATTGATATTCAAACTTTGTATGGATCAAGCTCGAACATTTGAATAATGTATTACAAAAATGCATCATTGACTTTGTGGAAATGATGTGAACTTTATTTCAAAGTAATCTAAGAATATAATTCATAAATTTTATATGAGGCCATGTCACCAACTATATTTAATCAACTATATATCCTTATACAAGCAACCATGTAGACTAGATATGAAGCCATATTAAATTTAGATGTTGTGGTGACTTCTATCAATTGTTTGTGAATAGAGTCACTAATCAATTGAACCCAATTGATATACTATTGATTATTTTGAATTATCCAAATGCACCTATATATCCATGTTTGAAAATCCTTAATAGTGATATTGTTAACAACTCTTCTTATAATTGTGATGATGTCACTAAATTCATATTTGAAATCAAACTTTGTAATGGTTTTAGGTAATCTCATTGCTGCACTTTTTGGCTTTATGAGCCATTCCTTGTTGACCCACTTGGAATAAGAGATTATATTATTTTCCCAAAATTGTTTAGTAAAATTTGGAGAAAGATCTACATATGATTCATGATTGAGTAGTTTGAGCATGTGATCAATATGTTCTAGCTATAAACACAGTATATAATCACCATTTGGATTCTTCACTTATCTCTTTTCTTAATTATAATGTTGGGCCTTGGTGAATACCAATTTTGGATATTGCACTAATGCTAGAAAATCTATTGTTTGAGCTAGGCAACTATCATGAATGCTATGTTCCTAGTCTATATGACATGAGTCTGTGTCCATCACTTTGTCAATGTTAGATTCAAGACTCAAAGGAAGAATAACTCCTTTGAATTGATACTTCATATTTATATCTTATTTTTTTAGAGTATCCTTTTTTGTAATATTCTTCTTTGGAGTACCCTTATTTGGAGTACTTGATGTTGATATTTGATGAAGATCCATATTCTTCTTAAAAATTGGATCTCCAACTTGATTTTGCAAAGGGACATGTTTTGGACTACACTTGAGTAGATATAAAAAATTGTTGTGTGATTAAAAAAGTGACAAAATTTAGGAGTGGGCTAGGCAAATGATTAAGTTATGATATATGTTGAATTAGACCACAAGTTATGATGAATATTTAAGCAGAGGTCAAATTTTGTGATAAGTTTGAGTAGGGCTCAAGTTCCAAGGTTGGGTTGGATAAGTTATAGACTCCACTATGTGTTTAGATAAGTATCAAAGTCTGCAAGAGGTACAAGCAATACTTAGATTCCTCTAAAAGTTTAAATGAACCCTATATTTTGACAATGTTCCAAACAAGTTTAAAGACTTGTCAAGGACATAAATTTATTAATTCAAACTCAAAATTGTTTTTTTGAGGTTTTAAACAAGTATCTAAAAGTCAAATAATAAGTATCAAGGGATTTTTGGAGTTGAAAAATTGCAATGAGTAGGAAATTCTAGCTATGAATGATTTTGCCAAATCTTTGACATGCAAGCTATAGACTACAAGCTTGAAAGTAAATCCTAGTTCCCCATGAGTAATAATATGAAGAACTATATAGGGAAACTACAAAATATCAATTAATTGGAAGCAAATTGGGCACAATTGTAGATTAATTAGAAGCAAAGGAGAAAGAGATGAGGAATAAATGTAATATATCATAGTTCTAAAATAAACCTTTAAATATTCACTTATGTGGAATAATTTCCTACTTAATGATGATAAATTAAGTATGCTTGAATAGGGTGTAAGAATTGTAGAGGTGTTGAATAAGGTGTTAGGTTTCAAGATATGTTTGAGAAAACTTTTGATTTCAGGTAGGTGTTGGACAAAGCACCAATTTCCAGGATATGTTTGAGTATGCTTCAGATTTTGATGCATATTTCATACATACATTAGGTTTTGCTAGTATGTTGGACATATGGCATACATTCACAATTTGTCTAATAAGACCTCAACACCTACAAAGGGTAAAGGACTTAGCCATTTTTTGAATTTCACCAACTTTTACCAACACTTAGAGAAAGTTTTTAAAAGGAACACTTTGACCTTGAATATGTAACATATTGACGATGAGTTCTTTGATCGAATAGACTAGATTTTAATAATTTACAAGTAAAAGACTAGAAAAACTCATTTTTTCACACATGTTCATGTTTGGGTACAACACATACACATGTATCACATCATACACACCTCAAATCAGGGGTATTATGTAGACAACAAAATTTGTAGCAAACCATTTTATTGTAATAATTTGTTGCATTATCCTATATATATGGCTCAATACCTTAACTTATTAGTTTATTGGTGCATTTTAGATACTCTCTCTCTTTATCTCTCTTAGTGCATTTTCATTTATATTTATTCATTTATTTTTTAATTTTCTTATTTGTCTAATTTTTAGGGATCCCCTTATTCTCTTTTTGTTTATCTTTCTCCTTTTTCCTCTATCTCTACCTACATTATTTTTATCTCAAGATAAACATGTGCCTAACACAAGTCAGTCTTAGTTAGACTCATGCCTAGGCACCCTTTTGATTTTCTATGGGTCATTGACCCTCCCCTCTTTTATTGTGCTTAAATGGGCCTATTTTTTTGGTTTATTTCACTTTTATTGTCTTAGATTATGCTCTAATAAGTATTATTTCAAAACAAGGGAATATTTAATATTTAAGGATCCTAAAAAGCATATCAAGATGGAAAGGGGTTAGATCATAACCAAGTCAATACATTTCTCCAAATCAGTCTAGGCACACCTATAAAGTTCTATTTATGATCATAATGATTGTTTCTTCAAGTTTAAATACATATTATATCAAATGAAGGCCTAAGAGAATGATATCTAGTTGTATCTCCATCTAGGAAGAGAAGTTGAATCCCTACCTTTAATCTTCATCTACACATTGCATGAAGTATAAGGGTTTTAATTCTAAGCATATGGTATATGTAGTTTTCAACTCCACTTTGATGGTTTCCAAACCCAACTACATCCCCAATTCTCTAATTTAAGATTCACATTTATTTGTGGAGCTAGGTCAAAATAGAAAGAATCAACACTTCAAGACTTTATACTCAGAAATACAATAAAGTGCAGGTACATGAAGATGAAAATTAGTGACAAAAAATCAAGATTCACAACCCTACAAAGGTTGGACTTGAAAAAATAAATTACCCATGTTAGAATTTCACAAAACAAAACTCTATTCAAAAGGATCTAGGTGTTAAATTAGAGTTTATAACAATGCACAATAAACCTACACATTCATATTCGAGATCTAGATTTTAGTTACAACAAGGTGTGATAATTCCTTATCCTTTTTAACTTACTTTGAATAGCCTAGTTATTTATTTATTTTAGTATTATCTTGCTACCGTTGTTATCCAATTGAGTAGATTTTAGTTTTGCACTTTCATAGCTATATAATTAGATCTATTAATTGCAATAATTTGTTCCTTATTTTCCTTAAAGTTAGAGTTAGGGTAAACATAAATACACATTGAGCTTGAAATTTCAAATGATCATATACACTAATTTATTTTGTCTAGGCCTATAAGGGCATATTGTTTCAAGGTCAACTTATATGATCATAGTTTACACTATTGCTTAGATGCCCCTGGCTTAATCAAATAATAGAAATATCATCTAAAGTACTTGATTGTGCCATTTTTTTTGCATTGTAGTGAATTTCACATTATCATGGCTCACTTTATGGGAGAATTTTTCATCGACCACTTATTGCACCTAACAAGGTGAAAATAATTTACCCTAGAGCAATCCACACTTCTACCACATTAACAAAATCATGCACCTACTATATTTTAACCCAAAACATCATCATCTATTGTGTGAGGCAAGATCCCATTTTTATAGTTACAACTTCAAGACATACATCACCTTGACATTTATGTCCTAAGGTTCAATTGAAACCTAGGAAAATAATTTTATCACAATATATCATGGAACATTATTTATCTACCTCTTTACTATATTATATGAATGCTATTCCCATGGACAATGACAATTAACATGCATCTCATGATCATTTTTTTAATACATTGAATGATACATATGATTCATATATTATAGTTTCCAACATTGATTACATTATTGGGTATCCTTTATAATCTACATCTTGGGCCTCATTGATACATATTTATTCTACAATAGCATTGTACATATATTGCCTCTTCTATGACTCTACATTACTTATTTAGATTCTAAATCTTACACATACTTTAAAACACGATGGGTTATCACTCATGATACATTATTTACCATATATTTCTACTATTGTGTTCTCATACATTGGGGGCATGTTTTTTCCCCATGTACATCTTCACTTACAAGACTTGACACATATTCATTCATATCATGTGATCATGACACACTACTATGATATATATGGCTAGGGGTTTTACTACTCATGCTTTGTACTATTACATTGATGGGCCCTTATGCCATATACATCACTGTACACCTTTGCACATTATGTTCACCATAATTGATATGTACATGATTTATACCAATCATCCATCAAGGGCCATGGTAAAAATTACAAAACATCAAAAACATTAAAAAATACAAAAAATCAAAAGAATTAATTTGTATATGGTTAAATATTCATTTGTTCAAGAGGTTTTCATGTCCATTATTTAAACGTGCTTTTCATGGTAATTCTTGAGTGGGTGATAAGTAGATTGATATGTCTTATGATATTGGACTAGATACTAATTTCCCACATCTTGGAGGGGGATTTTTACAGACATCAAATCCTATCTTGGGGGCATTTACATACAGTAGTATTTTCACGGTGATATCCTTTCTTACTTTTCCTTTATCATATTGAGCTTGATTACATTGGTTAATACATCTCATGATAGTAATTTGATATTATTTATCACATGGATATCCTCACTATGATTATTACATTGATACATTGAATTTTGTGTGTGAATGCTTGCTTAAATATGCACTTATTTTCTTATTTGTGCATCCTTGTCCATAGAGGATCCTCTTGTCATCATTTTTGTGGGTCCCATCCTTGTGTGGTCTCACTAATTTGGGTGTGGTCCATTTAATTATTAATTTATTATATCCATGATGTCTATCATGCATATTAATATAATTTCTTGGTGCCTATGTTGCTATGTCTCCTACCATGAATGTATAAGGTCATGCTACTTATGTGTTTTCTCATTGATATATATATATATATATATATATATATATATATATATATATATATATATATATATATATAGCTCTATTGGGGGCATAATATATCACATTTTAGACATTCCAGTTGTTCCCATATTAATTTCATTTAGGTGAATTTTACCCTTTTATGTTATGCTTGATATGATACTATCTTTTCTATGCTAGATGACACTTATTCATGATGTGTTGGAGGCATCTCTAGATTCTAGTTCATTTTTTCAAAAACTAAACAATGGTAATGGTTAGGTTTAAAATTCATTGTCATATGTTCTAAAATATTGATGCTTTGACTATATTATTTTTATAACATATGAAAAACTTAACATTATATTTTGAGATAAGTGATTGCAACACATATCTTCATTCCCCACCTTAAAAGTGGGTCATATATCAAGGCATATTTTCAAAAAAGTTCAAAATTGAGAGAACATGAGATAACTTGATAGAACATGAATTTTTTTGTCTACTTCCTTGATAAAAAAATGGATTGGAACCTAATGACTCCTAGAGAAGTGTTGTGTATATTTTAACACCTATTAAATGTCTAGTTTTAGAAGTGATTATTACAACATTTGGAACAAATACTATCCAAATGTATTTATTCCTATGCTATCTTTTAAAAGTCAAATTTTAAAAATTAAAAATTTGAACTTCAAATAACTATCATGTGCATTAATTACTTTTAGAAAATTTAAATTGTTCTAGGAACATAAAAAATCTGTGTGAATAAAAGATTAGCTCAAAAAAATACATCAAAATCCCACCACTCTTCCCTAGGTAAGTGAAGGTATGCATTTCAAATTATTTAAATTTATATTTGAAGCATGCATGAATTAACTCACCTTCACAGACCTACATCAAAGTAGGGGTATTATATAAACACCTACATTTTGTACAAGACACTTTTATCCTAGTATCTTATCCAAAATTTATCATATTTGTGTATATTTTCATATTTCTACAACTTTTCCAATCCCAAATTAGTATCCATTTATCCTTTGAGCCTTAAAATAACACCTAAAACTTATCAAAAACTATTTATTGGATTCTTTGGAATAATTATCATATGTTATCATGTTCCACATCAAGATATGAGCCATTGTTCATCCCAAGTTAGACTCGCACCTTGCACAAGTCTACCATAGGTAGACTTGTGCCTTGCTCATGTCTATTACTTTTTCATTTATGGGTTCATTTATCCATTGCCTCTAATCTTGCACATTTAACCTAACTCATTATCATTTCTAAAGTCATCTAACGAGCAATATTATCCTAGAATGCCAAATATATACAAGTAATCCTAATCCATTTAGGAGGGAGAATGGATTATTGAAAAGAATAGAATATCAAGGTCTAGAACTAAAGCAGATCATAACATAGTGTTTCTTTATTCCTCTATACTTCAAATTGAGATTTATTGTGTCATATCGTACACACTTGTGATAGAGTTGTATATATTTGTCTCCTACTATCCCCATGTATAAAATGAAGATTTTAGATTGCATGTAGATGCATACCACTTATAGGGAAGATGAGGTTCAAAACCATTTCTTGAGCTATTCCATTTACACTCCCTTAGGATTATGTGGAGGTTTCATTACACCATGTGAGATATGTAGTTTTCATTGTCACTTTGGCATTTGCCTGAATCCATAACCCATTTGTTTTTTTTTAATGCCAAGTTAGGTAAAAGATAAGGAGTAATAAATGCAACACATTATACCTATAAAAATAGGAAAACATAGGTAGAATAAGTTCAAAGAATAAGAGGCAAACTAGTGATAAAAATAATCACGTTTCACAACCCTACACATGTTAGACTCGACAAATTAGAGACAAACTTAGTGGCTTAAACCTTCCTAGGGTGAGTTTACCTAGGTCAAACTTATACATAGTGAAATTATGAGAATCCAAGGGTCTAATAAAATTTAATAACAATGCATAGTCAACCTGCACACTCATATTATAGATCTAGACTTCCATATTTTAATTATAGAAATAAAGTGTGATCATTTCTTATCCTTTTGTACTTAATTTGCATTATCTAGTTATTTGTCACTTTGTCTTGTTACTGTTGTTAGCCAATTAGATAGATCTTAATTATGTAATTTCATAGCTTGATTGTTAGATCTATTCATTACATTTGCTTATTCCTCATTTTTATTGAAACTATAATTAGTTTAAAAATACATGTGAAGGTATGTTATCTATTAAAATCATAGTATGTTAATCCCTAAGTATTGTCTAAATGACATAATTTTTATTTTTGATAACAATACACTTAGATAATTTGTGTTATTTAGACAATGATTAGAGAAAACATAGATATGAAGGTATGCTATTTAATAAATTTACAACATGTTAAAAGAACTATGTTATTCACATATTGTTAATCTTTAAGTATTTTATAAATAATAAAATTGATATTTTTTAAAATGATACACACAAAGAAGTTATGTTATTTATAAAATACTTAGGGACAACATATATGTGAATGTATGTTGGCATTCACTAAAGTCAAGAAAATTTCCCTAAGATTATGCTCGACAAGTTAAGTAAGATAGCCATATTTAGTTATCCCCCTCACAACTAGCATCCAAGTCATATCATGTTAATAGTATTGTGTTATTCATAACATGTTAAGCCTTAAGTATTATTTACATATTTTTTTTCAAAATTTTCAAAACAATAAATACAGATAAATTATATTATTTATACAATACATAGGGACAACACACAAACAAAAGTATTTTATTTAATAAATACACGTGTTCATAAGATTATATTATTCACAACATGTTAATCCCTATGTATTATCTAAATAACATAATTTATCTATGTTTTATTTTAAAATAAATAAATATTTAACACAAAACACAATTTGTCATTTAATGGAAAACACATTATCAACTAAGGATAAATATAAGCCAATTAACTGAAAAAAATTCAAGATAAATTTTAGGTAATAATGTCTCCCCCTTTTGACGGTACTGGAGGGAATTAATAGTGGTGAATGACATGATTCATGGTCCTTTCATTGAGAAGAAGACCTTTCTTGACTACATTTTATGACTTCAAATTTTTATTGACATATAAATGGTAAGATTAAAGTTGTTGAAAAGAAGGATTTTCTTGATTGCATTTGATGAATTCACTTTATGTTGTAATGTCTTATTATGATTTAGACAAATATCTTGTATTCAGAACTCTAGTCTTTTAGTTTACTTATTGAAATAAATATGTTTCTATGGATTGACCATTTTTATAGGAAATACCTTCAATATGTAAATAACAATTGCACGTACATAGCTGAGGTCAAAAAAGTTTTGGAAGGCCTAAGTAGTGTCTATCATGTATTAAATATATCCAAAGGAAAAATTACATATCCTATTTGACCCAGATTTGGTCTCTTAATGTCATGAATACAACTAGATTAAATGAAAATGTATTTTAAAAAAATAAGCCTTAATGATTCATGCCCAATATATGGATGTGGATGGTCCCTGAATTTACTATTAACCACTAGGAAAAGAAAGCACATCATGCTTCGGACATGTGGTGAAATTCTTAAATTGGATATGCTCTAGAAATTGAAACACCTCATTCAAATTTATTTCAATATACTCAAGTATAGGAAAAATATTTAATTTTGATGTTTTAATGATTATCATTCGTATGGCCTATGATGTTGATTTATTTAGTAATTTTAAACATTCTCATGCATTGTGAATTAATTAAATAACACACTACAAATTAACTAAATAACACACTCTACATTAAATAATAACACTTTGTTAAGTTTAATGATGTTAAGTTAATTAATTCACAATGTATTAACATGTTTAAATTGATTCGGAATTATTGTGTTACTCCTTAGGTATGAATGATTAGATGTGATAAATTCATATAAATCAAGCTCTTTATAGACCATCATATTTGACCATCTAAAAAAGGATCTCTAAAACACCCAATATGTTTGTTCATCCATGTAGTAATGATGTTGTCATTTTAATGGAAAATAAATATAATCTAAGTAATTCACAAAAATTTACTAGTATAACCCAAGGATAAATGTAAAATGCTTCAATGGGTTTTATCAGTGTACATCCTATTATTTTTCAAGATCTCTATCATTCCTCTATCTACAGCTTCATTTCCTATTTGGGAAAATACTAATTATAGTAATTTAGTTTAAAATTATTACAAAATTCTTGAAAGTGTTATTTTTTAAATTATATTAATTTGAAATTTATTAGATATCTAATAAATAATCATTAGTAATTTAAAAAATACATATCAAGCATTTAAACAAATAAATATAAGACATTTAAGAAAATAAATATATGTTATTAAAGAAATAAAAGTTGTTCATAGTTATGTAATAATTTTGCTTAATTATATTATATTAAGCTGAATTTAAATTAATACTGCAATTGATATAAAAAATTATATAAATGATTTTGTTTTTGATAAGGTAAGGTGGCAAACCAGAGGCCAAACCCTTTACAAGCAAAAAAGACAAGAATGCAATCAAACAAAATATACCTTCAGAGAGATGACGACACTAGCTGAGAAACAACAGACACAGAAACAAAACACAAGAAATGGAAAGACCAGAGTCAGAGAGGACTCTCCTTACATTACCATTGATTTGAGAAGATCATTAAGTTTCTTACTATTCTCTACGTTGTCAGCATGCTGAGTATTACCCACCTCTTTCAGCATAGACATGTTCAACAAAATTGTATTCTAGAGTCCTTTGGTAAAATTTTGCTCCAACCTCTGAATACAATCCTTCAAAGCCCCAATTTCAGCTTTCCAATCAGTCTCATTCTCAATATCCTTGCCAGCTTCCTCAACATACATTTTCCCCTTATTGTCAATAGTTTCCATAGTGTCAACACCATGCTCCTTAGTAACCTCAAAGTCCCTAGTCTCCTGCTTCCCTCCAGTGTCCTCCAAAATTTCCTAGATTTCCAACTCCTTAGTCTCTTCCTCCTGGGTTGCTTCTTCTGAAGCACTTTTCGAGTAATCAATCAGTTTGGCCTTTGGAGTAGGTTTACCAACAATCCACCCTGACCTTCACACTCTGGAGGAGAATCCTTCCTTATTAATTTTGGAAGACTTGTGAGATTTACCACCTTGGCCCCCCATGGCCCTACCCAAATTTTTGTGGGTCCCTTCCGTGGTCTCTTTAATATTCTCTTCCTCTTCATCAACCTTTCTCTTCTTACCCTTATTTCTCACAAAGGAATTAGGGGTATCAAAAAGGGTCTCTTCTGGGGTGGAAAAAGAAACATCTTTTGTTTTGGTAGGAGCAGGGGAAAAACATGACTCATCAATAGCATCGCTAGACACCGGGTTGGAAGGAATGTCTCCACTATCAACTCTGAGATTCTTGGATGGCTCTAGGGCACGGTAAAAGTTGTATAAGTAGAGAATTAGTCCTTGGTGTAGGGGAATAGGGTTCATATCTAGCTTCTTAGCCATTTTAGCTCTCACCCTTAGGACAAAGTGTTCCAAAGAGGAGAGCAGGTAAAAAGGGAAACTAATAATAACATTGCACCTGAAGTGATTTAACAAAGGGAGGTGGTAATTGTAGAGCCTGGTAAATCACCCTTCAAGTGTGAATTACTTCATGAGAATGAAGCACACTCCATCCCATGGCTCTAGAAGTTTAGCATGCTCGAATCCTCCTTGATATGGGATGAGTTCTTCTCCCTCACCCAAAAATAGTTTATGGCTTGCCAGATCCATAATTTTGGTTTTCCTTTGAAGTTTTATTCCCTACATGGTCATTCCCATGGCCATATAAATCACCTTTTTATAGATTTCAAAACTAATTCCACCCACTTTGACCTACCTATTTAACCAGGATCTCCCAAACTACTCAAACAAGTTTTCATCATAACCATTAAGCCTTTCCAGATATGGACTGATACCCCCTTCTTTACAATAATGCCAAAATAGTGGATTATCTTTGAATTCACAATAGGAGATAGGTTTAGTTCAAATATGGTCTCCTCCCATTTTGTATTTGCAGACCCAAACTATGGAGTTCCTAAGTTCAACCTTTAGCTTTGAATGCTAACCCTTGTTTATGCAAAATGAAGATGTGATGGCTCATTATTGTAAATACCTTGCAGAGATGACGTTGTCTACATCCATGCTTGGAAATTATTTCCCATTGATTTTCATGATGAGACCCACGCACCTCAATCTCATGATACAATGAATCATGAATGATTGTCAAATAAGTACCAAGGTTATCAAGTTCTAAGATCCCCGATGACCCTCTCCAAATGGACTACCTCCAAGAGCTATCCTTGTCATCAATGCACCTCATTATTGAAAAGTCATCTCCTTTTGAATAATCTCCCTAATGTTTAAGGGAATATGAACACCTTGTCACCACACCCTCCAACTTGAAAATTGCTGACCAGGGTTGGCACAAGCATCAGTGACCCTGTTTCCCTCTTTGTAGATATGGGAAATATCTACTTCAAAAAACTTTTGCAAAAGAAATTGAATATCAGTAATGATGTCTTTTAGCTTAATTCCCACATTTGAAGCTTTATTAACTGCATCTATGACCATTTTAGAGTCTCCTTGTAAACTCAAGTTCCTTATTCCTAGGGATATAACTAACTTTAACCCCCATAGTAGAGCCATTGCTTCAGCATAGTTGTTGCTCTGGCATCCAATTCCACTAGCATAGATAGCAGACATCCATCCTTTATCATTCCTTATAATTCCTCCTCCATTAGCTTTACCATCTACCTTGGATGCCCCATCAAATTTGAGTTTCATCCGGTTAGGCTTTGGGGGGATCCATTTAATATTTAGTCTTTGTAGCATTTTGGAGTTATTATACCCAGGGATCTGGTTTAAAACCTTCCATTTAGATGCAATTTGATTTTCAATTTAAGATAGGGGTTTCTTCACAACACTAATATGAGCTATTGTGACACTTTCCATAATGGTCTTAGCAAAGGAGTTAAACACCTGAGATGCATTTCTAGTAGTGTCCCTGAAAATTCTGTGGTTGCGCTCTTTCCATAAAATCTAGCTTAAACATAGTAGAGTTTGCTTCCATAATTCCATCAGCCAGGGATGTGTGAAGGTTGGATTCCAGCTGAGAACTACTTCTTTAAGGTCAAAATTATAGACCCATTCAATACCAAAGTTGTTAAGTATTGTGCCCCATAATTCTCAGGCAAAATCATAGTGGATGAAGAGGTGTGAAACTGATTCCTCTTTTGAACGAAATAAGAAACATCTGTTAACTAGTGTAAACCCTCTCTTTTGAAGGTTATCTTGAGTTAAGATTTTGTTATGAGTAGCATCCCACTAGAACATGTTAATTTTTGGAATAAGCTAATGATTCCAAACCTTTTTCCATACATCTTTATTCTAAGCTTCAGGAATGAGCAGATGGTAAGCAGATTTGACAGAAAACAATCCATTCTTATTTGGCCACCAGTATTGTTCATCCTCCCAAGGGAAGAGATGGATTCTAATCTCCTGAATGCACTGCTAGATCACTTGCACTCTAGGAAAAAGCTTAAGCCGGTGATCACATCAGTCCAATAGATTTTTTTAGCTCCTCATCACATTGTTATTTTCCATATAATCACTGACCCTATCCCAAAAATTTGAGTAGCCAAGTTAGAAATCTCTCCATAGTTTCCTTGTGTGATGAGAGCCTTGTCCTTTAACCAGATATTATCCCAAAATTTAATATGCCAACCATTTTCAAGTTTCCATCTAATTCTCTATTTAAGAAGGCTTCTATTTTTTAGCATTTTATTCCATATCATAGATCCCTGGGGTAATCCCATCTGTTGAAAAAAGTTGGAACATAAATGCTATGCATGTATTTGGCATACATTATTTTCCCCCAATCTTCATTTTTATGGATTAGGTTCCAACTAAATTTTGAGAGAAGGGCTTTGTTCATGTTCCTAATAGATCTAATATTGAGTCCACCATGAGATTTTGGAAGACACACTTTTTCCCATCTGACTAAGGACATTCTCTATTTGTATTCCACCCCCGTCCATAAAAATTTTCTTTGGATCTATTCTAGTTTCTTAGCAAAATATGCAAGAATTTTAAAAAGAGACAGGAAGTATGTAGGAATACCTTGCAGCGAGGCCCGAAGAAGTAGTAGTTTACTAGCACTGCTAAGTAGTTTCCCTTTCCAACCAAGAAGTTTCCTTTATGTTATTTCCACAATTACATTCCAAAAACCAAGAGATACCTCTTTGACTGTGAGTGGGAGACCTAGGTAGGTATCTGGTAGAGCAACTTCAGCACATTCTAATATATCAATGATTATATGTCTAAGTTCATTAGGAGTGTTGAAGAAATACACATTGCTTTTTTGGAAATTTATTATTTATACTGACTCTCTGGCATAATTATTTAAGATATTCTTCCATCTTATAGCTTCAAACACCGATGAGATGCCAAAGAAGATGGTATCATCCACAAACTACTGCACCACCATAGGATGAAGGGAGGAGGCAGGTTTGATGCCCACTAGCTCTTTTGAGGCTATATCTGCTTGTATGTATCTTCCCAATGCCTCTGCCATAATGATGAATTAGTAGGGGAGAAAGGGTCTCCTTGACGAATTCATCTCAAAAATGAGAAAAACCCTCTAGGTACACCATCTACCAGCATTGATAATTTTGTAGAAGAGACAATGTTCCATATCAAGTGAGACATTTTGTCATTAAACCCACATTTTTTGATCACTTGGAACAGAAAAGTCCATGAGAATCTATCATAAGCTTTAGAAATATCTAGCTTGAGAGCCATACCAAGGATTCTGCTCTTATCCATGGAGTGAATAGTCTCATGTGTGGTGATCACAGCATCAAGAATCTGCTTGCTTGGGATGAAACCTTTTTGAGCAGGAGAAATAATTTTGTCTATAAAAGTTGAATCCTCATAACCAACACTTTAGTACATACCTTATAAATAGTGTTGCATAGACTAATGGGCCTGAAATTAGTAAGCTGTGAAGGTTGTGATTTTTTAGGAACAAGTACTATGAAGGTATTATTAGCTTGTTTCAAAAGTTTACCTGATCTAAAAAAATCATGAACAATAGCCGTGAGATCTACTCCTACTATCTCCCAATATTCTTGAAAGAATATAGGAGGAAAGCCATCAAGACCTAGGGCTTTGTATGCACCCATGGAGAATAAAACAACATGGACTTCTTCCTCAGATATAGGCTTTAACATCTCTAGATTATCTTCTTCCGTTATCAAATAGGGGATTTTATCAATGAATTGGTTCATAAGTCTATCATTTCTATCATTATTATCTTCTTCTATGAGCAGATTCTGAAAGAAAGCCCTGGCTTGTTCCCCTATCTCATTATCCTCAGTTATAATGTCACCATTATCTAGAACAAGCTTGGTTATTGAGTTGGCTTTCATATGTTTCATAGCTAAGAGATGAAAGAAGGTAGTGTTCCTATCCCCCTCTTTAAGCCACTGAACACGAGATTTATGTTTCCAAAAAACCTATTCTCTTTCCATAAGATTCTTCCATTCAAAAGATAGGACATTATCTTCTTCCAAAGTGTCTTCAGAGACATCCCCTTGATCTATCAGTTGCTATATATCATTGAGTTTTCCCACTGTATTTTTATTCTTCTGAAAGACCTACCCAAAGTTGTATCTATTCCATCCATAAACTTCTAATCAGATAAAACACAAAGACTTTAGAACCATGTCCAAAGATCTAATTTAATTTGAATCATATGATCTCCTCTTCTTCTATTGGTCCAGGTAAAATTTTGGTTTTACAGTTCTATATCCAATAATCCCCAATCATTGATAAATTTGGCAAAGTCAAACATGCTGTTTGAGTAATCCATAATCCCACCCTATTTTTTATAAGGGTATAGGGGAGTGTTAAAATCTCTAGCTAACATCCATCTAGTGTTCTAGGGATTACTCCTAAAATTGCTCAAGTTTATCCATAATTTCTGCCTCAAAGCTCTTTTATTCAGTCCATAGACATTAATCAATGACTAGTTCAAAGATTTCATAGAGAAATTGATAATAAGGAAGTGCTTGCTATAAGCCATAAGAGACCCCTAGATTTTAGCCCTATTCCACATAGTTACAATCCCCCCTGAAGCCCCTTCAGCTGGACTAATGCAAAAAGCCGCCTTAGGCCATATGTAGTCAGCAATTTTCCTAAAACTCTCCTAATTCATCTTGACCTCTTGGAGTAATACAATATCTAATTTATTATCTAAAATGTAGTTTTTAACCTCAAACTACTTTGAGGGACTGTTAAAGCCCCTCAAGTTCCAAGATAGTATTCTCATTTAGAGGGTTTGAGGGATTGGGTCTCCAGTGTTTTTTGTTTACCACTGGTAATCTCCCTAGCGATCTCTCTTTGCCTTGTTTCTCTTAGGGTTGGTCTCCCTTGTTTGGGCTCAATGCCATTCAAAAATTGATTCTATATGGAAACTATTGGCAGCTCCATGGAAAACATTTGAAACTAGTTTTTTCCCGCCTAGTAGGGCCCCTGAGTGTGATCAGAGGGATCACATATCCAATAGAGGCTATTGCTGGTGGTAGTGCCTCTAGGGATCTGATAAAAAATTTGGTAGAAGATATTCCATCCAATGGATGGAAAAAAGCACTTGCAGGTGAAAAGATGTGCCCATCAAAAAGCGTGTCAAGCCTCCTTGTTATCGCTGAGGGCACGTCCCTAGATATCCCAAATGATCTGGTGGAGAAAATCATGGCATCCATGGACCTTACATTGGTAGGTAAGTTTTTCTCATTTCATCCTAATATTGAAATGGTTAGGAAATGGGTTCTATCTAGGTGGAAAGTTAAGGGTAGTGTTTTGATCACTACCATGGCAAGAGGCCTATTCCTTTTTAGATTTACGAATAGGGAGGACATGATATCTACTCTTGCTGGAGGACCATGGTTGTATGGCCCACATTCTCTTGCCTTATGCTCGTGGAAACCAAGATTTGATCTTAACTCAGACCTTAATAAGTCTACTCCTGCTTGGGTAAGATTGCCAAGGTTCCCTTTGAAATTTTGGGTTGAAAAAATCTTCACAGCTATTGGCAATTCTATTGGTCAATATGTCACTGTAGATCACACAACTAGAACAAAGTCCAGATGTGTGTATGATAGACTTTTTTTCAATGTTGAAATTAATAGAACTCTCACTACATCCATAGAGCTAAACTCTAAATATGGGACTTAGACTCAGCCGATCACATATGAAAATGTTACCACTTTTTGTCAAATATGTAAGAGAAAGGGAAATTTAATGACATAATGCAAAGCAAAGCAAATAGAAAGGAAAGATGATTTCCAAGTTGAAGGGGAGGATCAGGCTCTCAACCATAGAAAGAATAGCAAGCAGGAAACAGAGAGTAATGTGGAAAATCTCGATAATACATACAAGGTAGAGGAGGAGATGGGTAAGGAGGATATTACTAGTAGTGAGGGAAAAGCTGTCCCAAAGGCAAATATAGTATTAGATGATAGTCAAAAGGCTATATTAAACACAACCAACCCTCTAGACAAACAAACTAATATGTCTACGAAAGGAGAAAGAGATAACAATCTGATAGAGGAAGACAATGTAGAAGACAAAGTTTCAAGAGATGGATAGGAAGAAGTAACTCTAGAAATATATCCCACTAAAGGAGAAGCAGACTTACAGTTAAACACAGACATTTTCCATGCTCTGGAAGTTGGAGACCAAGTAGGAAATTATTTAGCAATAGTTGAAATAGGACAAAGTGGTAGTAATGAATAGGAGGAATGGGTTACCCCAAAGAAAAAGAACTGAAAAGATATAAATGATTTTTTTGTCCTATCTTTGATACACTATTTTGTGAGAATTTTTGGGGTGCCTACTAAATTATATTCTTTTAGGCATAATTCTTGTAATATTTAGTGGAAATACTAGTGGCTAATATTCATATACATAATTTTTTAAGAATTATATGAGGTCCTTGCTATAATATCAAGTTGAGATAAACATAAAAAATTAATGAATAAATATTATACTTTTAACAAATGAATATTAGGGATTTAAGAAATAATTAAAAATTGATAAAAAAGAAAAAATGTTTTATCGATAATAAAACCAAAATAAAATATCTATTTTTTTTGGTTCTTCTTAATTAATCATGGCAAGAAGAGGTATCAAGATTTGATTAGAAAAAATAAAAGCTTAAAAAACTTAAAATAAAAACCCTTTAGTTTTTTTGCAAATAAAATTCCTAAAATTTGTTCAAAAATAAAATCCCTAAAATTTGTACATACGATGAACAAATTGGCATTCATTTCTCTCTATCTATTACTCAATCTCCATTTAACATTCCTTGGGTTGCTTTGCTCTTTTTATAAAACACTTTTATTTTTATTCATGTCATGTTTCATCTTGTTTTCTTATGTGTAATTATAGTTTGTTGTCCTTACAAAAATAAATGATTTTAGGCTGGAGAAAGTGTAGATTTATCATTCGAGGAAAACATTATAGATTACTAACTTTGAGAATAGAAATTTCCTGCAAACCCAAAAGGCAATCCAATTCACTCACTATTATAATAAAGGCCCTAATCTTTTTAGATATGCCATAAGTTATATACTAGAGAATAAATATGTTCAAGAATAAAACATGAATAATACCCTATGGGTGAAATATATTCTAGAAGAAAAAATGAAATAATACTAAACCATCTAACACCACAATCCATATGAATGACATTGAAACATTAAAAAAATACAAAATTTCACAGGCTTTTGGCAGTTTGTCTAGGCCCACCATGATTCTCGCGGGATAAAAGGGAGAGACTGCGGGTGTTGACACTTGTCAGCTTCTATCAGGCTTTGTAGGGACACATGGTGCGTTCCACTTCTTTTATAAAAAACATGTCAAAGCCTTCCGTGGTTGGCACTTGACACCTTCCACGCTCTAGCTTTCCTTGGTTTTGTCGCTTTGTAGCTCTTTCGGCCCTCAGGGGCTATCTTTTGGAGGGTCACTGCATTCCTTCAGCTCTTCTTGCTTGCCTTGGCCACTTCCCAATGATTTTTAAATAAGTGACACGTTGCGTGTTCCAATGTGAAATGAGTAGGACACATGGAAGCATCCGCTTGACTCATGGAAGCTTTAGGCACCCTTTGAAGGTCCTGCAGAAGCAAGCATGTGTCAGCTTTTGCTTCTCTTTAATGATTCATCTGGGGCCCACCATAGTTCTTTCAAGACAAAAGGGAGAGACCACAGATGTTGACACCTATCTGCTTCTACCGAGCCTTGTAGGGGACACGTGGCACATTCTGCTACTCCTAAAAAAGCATGTCAAAGCCTTCTGCGGTTGCCACTTGGTGACTTTTGCATTTTAGGTTTTTTGGTTTAACATTAATGTTCACGGGCCCATCACCCTTGAACTTTCCATTAGCTTTCTTGCTTTGGCCTTTTCCCCATAGGCCTTTTTGAAGTGCTCTCTACCCTCTGCAAGGGCTCTTGAACCCAGAACTATCTTTTGCAAGGGCACTTGTCCTTCGGGAGGCTTGAACTTTTCGCATTGAACCACTCCTTTGAACCAACTATTGAACCAATTAATTGAACCAGTTCAATGGTTCAAACATTTTTTGGACCGTTTGATGAACCAAGCCTATTGAACCATTTGAATGAACTTTGCCAATGAACCGAGGCATTGAACTGAAGCATTGAACCAAGGCATTGAACCGATTCAATGGTTCAACGATTCAAAGGTGATAACTCTTGGAAAGATTAAGTCATTGAACCAATCTTCCAACCTTAAGAAAAAGTGTCTTTGAACCATATTAGCTCTCTTTCCTTATGAATTTCTTTAAACAAGAGTCTGAAGAAGCTTTGTACAACCTTGCACTCTTTGAACTGGTTCTTCATTTGCCAAAAGATTACACTTGCAAAGTTTGTAGAAGTCCCTGTGAAGTCTGTAGAAAACCTATAGAGTCCATAGAAATTGCAAGACTCATGAAAAAAATCAAAATTACTAGCTCAGAATAGCATGAAAAAAAGAAGGGGACCGATTTTTGGCCTATTGGGCAAAAAATGGTCAACAAATTGGCAATTCCCAGGGGAAGCATGCCTGCTATGCTTAGAGACTAGTTTCCTTTTAGTCCATTGGGCAAAGAGTCATATGCATATTTGAAATGGTTAGCCACTACCTTGAGGGATCCCAGAATCAAACATGAAGCCTTTTACCCCACACACAAAGGAAAACACACACAAGGCTAAAAACACTACTTGTGTAAACTGCACTTAGGGAAAGCAGGAATTTTTTTGAAAGCAACTACTATGTACAACTAACTAGGTATATTTGCTTCCATCCTAGATCAAAGGGAAAATTTCTTAAGTCTCTTCCCTAGCTAGGAAACTTATGGTGCCAGACAAGTGGCTGAATGAAATAGAGGCTTGGTGACCTGCTCCTCTTGCCTGTCACCTAGATTGGCTTGCATCTGAGTGGATCAGATTCAAACATGCTTCCAATGTATATGTACTCTATTTATTCTTGGAAGATTTCCTCCTATTGGTTCTTCATGCTAGTGTATCTCATCAATAAATCAATGGATACTGGCTTATCACCATAAGCCCTTTGATGTGCATAGTCCCTTTGTAGTGCATCATGAATTGGCTTGTTTTTTTACCTTATGCTCAAGTTCCATGGTATGACCATCCTCCTTGATGAATTCAAAGAAAGTATCTTCAGATTCACCAAACTCTTGAAAGGATAAATCTAAAATCCTGTAGCCCCTTTGCATACTTATTTGAGTCCCAATGCTGCCTTCTGCACCCCTATCTAGCTCATATCCCCCTTGAAGAATAGTGAAACCTGCCCCAATGACTTCAAATGAATCATTAAAAACATGAACAAGAGATTGTCCATGATCCTCCATGACATCTAAGGTGATCTCCTCCTCATTTGCACTCATGAAGTTTCCCTAATCAGTCTTAAACTGAGCATACTCCTCTTCACTTTCTTCCTTCAAGACAAGCTCCTCCTTAAGAACTGGGGAAATGTAAGGCTGACGGACAAACTCATGTGGAAGAGGAGGTAGTCCTTGAACTAGAATAAAATGATTCTCCTCTTTCCATTTGGCTAACACTTCATCTATATTAGGCATGGCCTGATAGCTCTCTTGGAGGTGTGTAGATGGAGTGTGTTCAGACATGGGATCTGCTATTTGGTTTGAAACATCCACCACACGTTGGCTGAGGAAACTTGCTCTGGACTTCAACTCTGCGATCCATCTATCTATATCCTCTTGGAAAAGCCTCTCTTGGAGGTCACAATCATCATCGGGAGTAGGAGTAGCCTCATCTTCTTCAATGGTTAGAGTAAAACCTTTCTCCTCCTCTTCCTTTTTTCCCCAAGATTCCACTGTTTGCTTCCAACTCATGATCTTGGGATTGAAAATTTCCCCTTGTGAACAAGGAGTAACTTTATCCTCTTCAAGGTCTTGGGCTGGTTCATGATGTTCCTTCTTCTAGCTTGGAATTTGGAAATCATGTTGAAAGAATTGAGGAGGTTGGGGAAGATTTGGGAGGGTCTGCTCATGTATAGGAAGAACTATCTAAAAAGAGGCATGCTAGAAAGCTAGGCACACAGGATTAAGGGCAGGATCGATTGATGCATCAGATGAGCCATAATGAGTAAGTGCCATCTGATATAAAGGATTTGCCACACAAGAGGGAGCTTTTTATAGAATAGGAGGGGGCACATAAGGCTCATGAAAATCAGGTTAGGAAAGGGAAGTAGAGGATCCTTTTAAAACCTCGTGAGAAAATGGGGGAAGACCTTGGGCCAAAATCACTTGATTTTCATCTCTCCACTTTACCAACACTTCATCAATATTGACACTAGCTTGAGGATTGGTATAAGGGGTGTTTTTTGGCATTGGCTCCTTTACAAGGTCTAAAAGCTCCATCTCTCTTTCTCTAAGCAGTCTCATCTTAGCTTCCAATTCCTCAATCTGCTTAGCTAGATTATCCTCATTTTGTACCTCTTGGAGCTCGTAAGAATCATCATAGAGATGGGGGGTGCATGAAGGCTGCCATGAAATGCAAGAAGCTTCCTGAGGAAGGGTGGGAGGGACTTGAAAAGGACTAACCTCATTTTGTACCTCACACTCTTGGATAATGTCTTTCTCCTCCTTGCTGCTCCATGACTCAATAACTTTATTCTAGCTCAAGATATCAGAACTGGGCATCTCCTTTTGGGGTGATGGGGCCATAATGTGAGAGGGTAGTGAGGGTTTAGATTCCATTTCCCTTGCTACCAAAATAGATTATTGCATTTGAAGATTTACCAATTTTATTTGTCTATCAAGATTAGTCTTAAACACAATATTTACTATTTTAAAACTCTCCTCAACATGATTAGGGAAAGGACTTTGACAGGCTTGACTTGGCTTATAAGCAGGGGTTGTGTATGACTGATATGACACATGGGGCAACGAGTATGTAGGTTGATAGACTTGGTAAGGTTGCTTCTCATGAATACTCAGCTTCTCTTCCAAAGATGCAATCAAACCACTCACATCCATCATCTCACTTGTAAGCCTGTGCCAATAGGCTCTTTCAATAGGAGTCCATTCCTTCTTAACCAGATCTAGTGCATTTCTCACTTGATGGATGACATGATCAAGAATTTATTAACCACATCCCTTTCTGGTGTCAAGCTCTACTACATACTTTTCATATCCTAACAGTGCTCATTTGAAGATGGAAATGGGTTGATTGGCAAAGAGATTAGGTTGAGCAGGAGAAGTGACCCATTGAGGGGACTGGGCATAAGGCTGATATAGCTCATGATAGGGCTAAGACTGGTCATATTAGACCTGATAAGGATTAGAATAAGGCTGGTAAGGATCATAGCTAGGTTGGCCAAGGAAAATAGGGTCCATGGCTCTGAATGATGGAATTATACATACCCAAATGCTATTTCTTGATGGCACCAGAACTGCTTAACCAGTTGATTTAACTCGGAGTCACCATTGGTGTTGATACAAAAGCCTCTAAAGGCTAGCTAGTTGAGAACACACCAAAAATTCTTCAACTCTATGGACACAATTTGTCTTAGTTGGTCCCACCAGGCGTGCCAAAAAATATTGATGCAGTGGATTGCACCTTAGGGCAGGACACCTAGCTCTCGCCCTTCCACACGCAACAATGGAAACTCCCCTCTCACCTATGGGACTAGCGAAGCTAAAGGGGAGAGTCTCTAGATAAGGGCTAGATCCCTTTGATGTATCCTTTAGGCCCTAGTTTCTCTTACTACTAATAAATAAAATGGAAAAGGGGGGGATGAAAAGGGAGAGAGATGCTGAAAATAAAACCTAAGCCTAAAAATAAAATAAAGGTGATACACCAAAAAGTGTTGACCCACTCAACCCAAACATACACTTTTCACCAGGAAGAAATGCCCATATAATTTATTTAAAGGGGTGAAGTTCTTCTACAATAGTGAGTCAGGGGTCCATAGAGATACATGGAGGAAGGAACTAGCAAAGGTGCTCTGAGACACACTTTGATAGCCTATGCAAATGTGCCTATATTCTTGCTATAGAAACTTTTGGCAGACTTGTAGAAAGGAGAATTCACAATGCACTGGACATGCTATAATCAATCTGTGAAAAGCATGAAAGACAATGACTTAACACAAAAGAAGAAAACATACATATACTTTAAAGTGCAAGTCCAGATAGAGGTAAAAATGCTAAGTCCTGATTCAAGGTAAAATCTGGCAGAGCTCTGTCTTACAAGCCTGAGAGATTTTTGGGTAAAGTTTTGCCTTAAGGCTAAGAGAATGGATCTTTTCTCAAATGAGAAGCTCAAAATATATAGAGGAAGAAAAAAGGCCCTTTGGTGCCCTTTTTTACAAATGACCCATGTGCATTTCGATCATTGGGAAGAGCAAGCCGCTTAAACATCATATGAGAAATTATGGGCCGCACCGATTGTCTGCTTACAAGACCCTCCTTCAAGGTGATTACACGGCTTGTCTACTCATTAATGCAAAATGAAGAAAATAGGTCTAGCCATTAGCTATTTGTGCCTCCCAATGATTAATTTTCATACACTTTATCACCTACTGGAGTAACTCCCTGAGTTGACACCTTCTTCACCACTTGGATGCTTTATCCGTTTTTGCACTTGGTCTTTCTTCTAGCTTTAACCCTTTGAATTTCTTTGGGTTCATGCTTAAGTTTGTGAAGACCAACATCTACTTCATTTCCACAAATTCTACGTCTTTATGTCCATCATCCTTCTTAACAATTTGTTCCTATCTTCCCTACTTGCCTTGGCTATTTTTCACTAATTTCAATAAATGATACATGGTGTGTTTTGCTACTCAAATAGGCAAGACACATGGTAGCATCCAATGGGTTTATATAAGCTTTAAACACCTTTTAAGAGTCTTATGGAAAAGGACACGTGGTGGCTTCTGCACTCTTTGGTAGTTCATTTGGGCCCACCATGGTTCTTGCGGGATAAAAGGTGGAGACTACAGGTGTTGACACTTGTCGGCTTCGATCGAGCTTTATAGGGATACATGGCACATTTTGATTCTTTTAGAGAAAACATGTCAAATCCCTCTACGGTTGCCACTTGGCACCTTTTGCGCTCTGGATTTCCTTGGTTTTGTCACTTTCTAGTTCTTTCGACCCTCGAGGGATATCTTCTGGTGGGTCACTGCGTTCCTTGGGCTCTTCCTGCTTGCCTTGGCCACTTTCTATTGATTTTCAAATAAGTGACACGTGACACATTCTGCTGTGAAATGGGCAAGACATGTGGAAGCATCTACTTGAGTCATGGAAGCTTTAGGCACCCTTTGAAGGTCCTACAGAAGCAGACATGTGTCAGCTTCTACTTCTCTTTAGTAATTCATCTGGGGCCCACCATAGTTCTTATGGGACAAAAGGGAGAGACCGTATATGTTGACACCAATCAGCTATTGCTAAGCCTTGTAGGGGACATGTGGCACATTTCGCTGCTCCTAGAAAAGCATGTCAAAGCCTTCCAAAGTTTCCACTTGGCACCTTCCGCATTCTAGGTTTCTTGGTGTAAAATTGATGTTTGCAGGCCTGTCACCCTTGGACTTTCCATTAGCTTTCTTGCTTCGGCCTTTTCCCTGTTAGCCTTTTTGAAGTGCTCTCTACCCTTTGCAAGGGCTCTAGAACCCAGAACTACCCTCTACAAGGGCACTTGTCCTTTGGGAGGCTTGAAATTTTCACATTGAATTGCTCCTTTAAACCAACCGTTGAACCAATTCATTGAACCAGTTTAATGGTTCAAACATTTGTTGGACCATTTGATGAACCAAGCCTATTGAACCATTTGAATGAATTTTTTTGATGAACTGAGGCATTGAACCAAAGTGTTGAACCAAGGCATTGAACTGGTTCAATGGTTCAAAGGTGCTAAGTCTTGGAAAGATTAAGTCATTGAACCACTCTTCCAACCTTAAGAAAAAGTGTCTTTGAACCATTTTATCTCTCTTTCCTTATGAATTTCTTTAGACAAGAGTTCTAAGAAGCTTTGTACAACCTTGCACTCTTTGAACTGGTTCTTCATTTGCCAAAAGATTACACCTGCAGAGTTTGTAGAAGTCCCTATGAAGTCTGTAGAAAACCTATAGAGTCCGTAGATATTGCAAGACTCATGCAAAAAATCAAAAGTACTAGCTCAGAATAGCATGAAAAAAAGAAGGGGACCGATTTTTGGCCTATTGGGCAAAAAATGGTCAACAAGTAGTCCATGTGTTTTTAGGCTTGAGAATGGGTTTTATTCTCCAAGAGGGTTTCCCACGTGGATCTTGTGTTATTTGTGTGGTCTTGCATCATTTTTATTAATCATTGTTACAAACATATTGTATGCTTTATGAGCACTTGTGTTCATTGATTAAGAGTTTGAAAGGATTACATTTAAAGTTTGAAATATCTTGCATCATTGCTTCACCCCTCCTCTCAGTGATTATACCTCTAAAAATTGGTATTCGAGCATGACCTTCATTGGAAGTTTATACCACTTGAAGGTGATCATATGTACAATGAAAGATAAAGAGGTTGAGATTTTAATTCAAGGTGAACTAATATGTGCTTTATCAGAACTCAAATGTTCAAGGGAAGAAAATGAATGTCTATAAGAAAAGTTTGAAAGATTTAATAACATGATAGGGAGTAAAAATTTAGACCTGACTTCCTCTATATGTTATGAGATACTTGAAAGCATCAATAGTGTGAAGAAACAAATAAGAATAATAGAAATAATAGTAAAAAAATTGTAGGTTGTGGTTGATACAAATTTGAATCAAAGAAGGATCAATTGGAAGGTAAATTTATGACTTATATTTATGCACTTTTATCTAAAGACAAGCAGAAATCCAACTCTACGAAAGAATATGTAGATGAAATGTCTTGGTGTATTGATGATCAAACAAAAAGGGTGATTACCATGAACATCTATAGTTATGTTTTCAATGGACACTATTATACTTGTAATGATATGGTCACAAATATAAGGATTATACTTACTTTCCAAGGAGAAGAAATGAGGTTCTCTATTATAACTATAATCAACAGGGGCATATAGCCAAGTATTGAAAAAGGGACTTTTGGAAAAAGGAGTTTCAAGTGATTGACACCATCAAATGGTTCAAGAAAGACAAATCCAAGATTCAAATAAATAAGGAGTAGGACTCAAAGGAAAAATCCATGTTTGTACAAACTGCCTTACATACTCAAGAGGATGAAAATAAAAAATGATACATAGACAATGGATGCTCAAGTTATATGACAAGAGACAAGAGTAAGTTTATTTATCTCAAAAACCGCAATTCAGGTTCAGTAAGGTTTGGTGACAACAACTCTAATAACATACTTGGGAAAGGCTCTATAAGTTTGGATAATAGTCATACTAGAACTGAAAATGTTCTATATGTAAAAGGTTTGAAACACAATCTTCTAAGTGTTATCCAAATGTGTAAAAAAGGAAATGTTGTGACTTATCATGACAAAGGGTGTGAAGTGAGAACTTCCAATTCTAGAAAATCAGTTGCAAACATTCAGAAGGTAGATAACAACTTGTATGTATTCCATAATTGCAATAAAGAAAAGTGCTTCATGAATCGATTAGAGGAAAGCTAGATTTGGTATAGAAGACTTGGACATCTAAACTTTGATAATTTAGAAAGGATCATTTCAAAATGACTAGTGAGGCATATGCCTAAAATCACTAAGATTCCTCATACTTTCTACAAGGCATGCCTTCATGGAAAACAAGTCAAAATAAGATGCAAATCTAAGGAACACTCTACCACAATACCATTGGAGTTGATCCACACAGACCTTTATAGACCTATAAGAACTCAAGGAATTCAAGGTAATAAATAATTTATGTTATTAATTGATGACTTCACTAGAATGACTTGGATATTTTTTCTTAAAGAGAAATCATAATCTTTTGAAAAATTTAAAGCATTCAAAGATCTTGTTTAAAATGAAAAAGGATCAAGAACCAAGCGTGTAAGATCGGATAGAGGAGGTGAATTTTGGTATTATGAGTTTGATGAATTTTGTGAGGAATAAGGAATTAGAATACAATACTTTGTTGCTAGGACACCCCAATAGAATGGAGTAGTTGAGAGGAAAAATAGAACTACCCATGAGATGACTAGAACCATGATTCAAGATTCCAAACTTTCAGATGGTTTTTCAGAAGAGGCTACCAATACCTGTATTTATATATTAAATAGATGCCAAGTTAGATCAAATGGTGATAATAATTCATATGAGCTATGATAAAATAGGATAACTAATTTCAAACACTTTAGAGTGTTTGGGAGCAAGTGTTTTATCAAGAGGAATGAAGAAAATCTTGGAAAATTTGACTCAAGATCTAATGAGGTAATATTATTGGATTATTCCTCGATAAGATTTACTTATAGATGTTTTAATAAGAGAATCCATAAATTTATTAAAATGTCTAATTTGAGAGTTGAAGATGCAGGTGATATCAAGAATCCCAACTTGCAGACAATTAACACTACTAAGGATATTATTTCAAATAATGAAAGCATACCTATTCAATCAAATGATGAATAGGAAGAAGTAAGACATGATACTAAATCCCCTTATATGATAATACAAAAGGATCATCCAGTTTCCCAAGTTATTGGAGATGTGAATGCTAGGTTACAAAATCGGAGGAGAAGGTTGATCAATCAGAATCAACAAGACACAAACTTGTTATTCAATATTGAACATAAAACTTTCTTAAAATCTAGAAAAGATGAAAATTGGACATTTTACATAGAGAAAGAATTTGATAAAATAGTAAAAAATGAAACATGGAATTTGATTCCTAGGCCAAAAGACAAAAATGTGATAGGAACTAAGTGGGTTTTCATAAAAAATATGAATGAGAAAGGAGAGTTCACAATAAATAAGACTAGAATGGTGTGTAAAGGACATGCTCAAGTTGAAAGGATAGATTTTGATGAGACATTTTCTCTTTTAGCAATAATGGAAGCTATTAGACTCTTTTTATCATATGCAAGCTTCAAAGGTTTCAAAGTTTACCAAATGGATGTGAAATCTAAATTTTTGAATGGAAACTTAGATGAATAAGTTTTATATTGACCACCTAAAGGTTTTTTAATGAAAAGTAATCAAGACTATGTTTAAAAACTAAATAAGGCTTTATATGCTCTTAAACAAGCTCCTAGAACTTGGTATGACATATTAGACAAGTCTCTATTGAGCCAAGGATTCAAAAGAGGGATAGTTGGTAGTAGTTTATATATCAAGATAGATGGCACTCATCAATTACTAGTAGTAGTCTATGTTGATGACATAATATTTGGTTCTAAGAATGACAACATGAGTAGAGAGTTTACAGATGCTATGAAGACTAAGTTTGGAATGTCAGTGCTGAGATAACTTTATTTATTCTTAGGACTGTAAATTAACCAACTTAATGAAGGGATATTAATTTCATAGGAAAAATACATTAAAGATATGCTAATAAAGTTTGACATGTTGTATTGTAAGCTAATGAGTACTCCAATGATCACTGGATGGAAATTAAGTAAACAAGATGACTCACCAAAAGTTATCAAACTTTATATAGATCCATTATTGGAAGTCTCTTATACTCTACTACTTGTAGGCCTGATATAATGCAAGTAGTGGGCCTTGTAGGAAGGTTTCAAGATGATCCCAAAGAATCTCACTTGAAATCAGTCAAAAGGATCTTAAGATATCTCAAGAGCATAATAGAGTATGGTTTATGGCACCCCAAGAGTAAAGAATTTACTCTAAAGACATACACGGATGCATATTGGGTAGGATGCGTAAATGATAGGAGGAATACCAGTGGTAGTGTCTTCTTCATGGGTGAATGCTTGATATCTTGGCTAAACAAGAAGCAAGCCTTTATATCTCTATCAACTATAGAAGTTGAGTATGTAGCTACTACTTCCTATTGTACTTAGGTAATGTGGATGAAACAAACCTTAGAAGATTATAAGGTAAGACAGAATAGATTTTGTCCTATATATTATGAAAATACTAGTGCAATTAGTATCTCTAAGAATTCTATTATGCACTCAAAAACTAAGAACATTCCTATTAGATATCATTTATTAAGAGAACAAGTAAGTAGTTAAATTGTTAAATTGGAATATGTGTCTAGAAAAAAATAACTTGCAAACATTATGACTAAACCATTGACAAAGGCCATGTTGACCATTTTGGCCTTGTAGGCCAAAATCAGTCTCCTTCTTTTCCTATTGTTCTGAGCCAGTTCAAATTTGGTTGCACAAGTCTTTTGGCAAAAGGAGGAACCAGTTCAATGGTTTGACGTCGGGGTCCATTGCCATGAGCTTTCCAAGAACTTTGAACCATTGTTGGTTCAAAGGTTTGGTTCAATAGCTTGGTTCATCATCTTGGTTCAAAGGCTTGGTTCATTAGCTTGGTTCATCAGCTTCATTCAAAGGCTTGGTTCAACGGCTTGGTTCATCAACTTGGTTCAACAACTTGGTTTAAAGGCTTGGTTCAATGGCTTGGTTCAAAGATTTAGTTTAATTGCTTTGAACTTGGAAATATTGAACCGTTGAATCATTAAATTGTTGAACCATTTTTGGTTCAAGTGATTGGTTCAAGCAATTGGTTCAAGCACTTGGTTCAATCACTTTGAACATGGAAATATTAAACTGTTGAACCATTGAACTATTGAACCATTGTTAGTTCAAGCACTTGGTTCAATCGGTTAGTTCAATCAAAGGGTTCAATTAGTTGGTTCAAGCGGTCAAATTGAACCATTGAACATAATATTGAACCATTAAACTATTGAAACATTAAACCAATTCTTGGTTCAATCAGTCAGTTCAATCGAAAGGTTCAAGGGAGTCTCCCAAAGCCTGAAGGAGAAGTGCCCTTGTAGAGGGTAGGGAACACTTGCAAAGGGATCAAAGAAAAGGCTGAAGGAATCAACCAAATGGTGATGGGCACACAGATGTCAACTTTGTAGAAATGAAATAACCATTGGTTTTTTAATGAAAGGCACAAACTTGAAGGAATTCAAAGGCTTAAAGCCAAAAAGAAGAAATCATCGAGGAGGGAGTCCAAAGAGCCAAAGAATTAGCAGAAGATAGCCATCGAAGGATGAAGGAGCTAGAAAAGACAAAGCCAGGTAGAGGCAAAAGAGCCAAGTGTAGAAAATGACAAAATAGTCCAAGTGGCAAAGGAAGGTGCCGACTCAAGGAGTTACTCCAGTGGTTGGCACAGTATCTGCCAATTGGTCATCAAGAGGCATGAATAGTGAATGACGTGACCCATTTTTTTTCACTTTGCATTGATGAGCAGAAAAGCCACATGAATGCCTTGAAGGAGCTGTCTTGTTTGCAGACAAACTATGTAGCCCATAATTTCACATATGACATTTAATATATCTTAAATGCCTAAAATCAAAATAGGAACTGACACAACATTATCTATCAAGTGACTTCCTCTTCCCAATGCTCGAAATGCACATGGGCCATTTGTAAAAGGGTGCTAAAAGGCCTCTTTCTTCCTCTATATAGGAAAAACTTCTCATTTTCAGAAAGGGATCTCTTGGCTTGTAAGGCGGAGCTCTATCGGATTTTACCTTGAATCAAGACATAACATTTTTACCTCTATTTGAGCTTGCACTTTCATGTATGTCTATTTTTTTTGTTTTTTGTTAAGTCATTTTCCTTATGCTTTCACAAAATGATTCCAACATATCTAGTGTATTGTGAGTTCTTCTTTTTTAGGTTAGCTAGAAGTGTCCAAAATAGGAATATAGGTGCATGTGAATAGGCTACCAAAGTGTGTCTTAGAATGCCTTTGGTAGTTCTTCCTCCCTGTATCTCCATCGGACCCCTAGCTAACTGATGCAGAAGAGTTTCCCATATCAAATGAAGTGTATACCAGTTTGTTCTTGGTGGAAAGTGTAGACTCAAGCTAAGTACATCAACTTTTTGGTGTATCATCGTTTTAGTTTAGGTTCTATTTTTCAGCATCCTCTCTTTTCATCCCCCCCATTGTTAGCAGTAGGAAATCTAGGACCACAAAGATACATCAAAGGGAGCTAGCCTTTATCTAGAGACTCTCCCCCCAGTTTTGCCAGACCCACAAGCAAGAGGGGAGTTTCCATTGTGATGCGTGGAAGATAAGAGCTCAGTCTCTTGTCAAGGGTGCAATCCATTATGTCAATAGTTTTTGGCACGCCCGGTGGGACCACGTTTTGACACTCAAAAAAGTTCCAAGATTGGTGTTAGTCCTTTTACAACAGAATGAACCATTAATACAACATCTGACCTTTAATCAGGTGATTGTGGGACAAGTGTTGTCCAAAGAGTTGAAGAATTTTGGTGTGTCCTTTAACCAACTAGCCTTTGGAGGCTTTTTCATCAACACCAATGGTGACTCCAAGTTGAATCATCTGGTTAATCAGTTTTGGTGCCATCAAGAAATCACATTTTTTGTATGTATAATCCCACTGCTCAGCATAATGGGCTTTTTATTCCTTCATTTAACTATGATCAAGCTCAGGTTGTTCATGGAATCAACTCAAGCAGCTCTCCTAGTTGCCCTTCAACAATAAGGGAAGTAATGCTAGAGTTTGAGAGGCAAGTGATGGAGATAGACAGATTGGATGAGTAGTATAGATATCAACAAGAGCTTATGTACAAGGAGGAGTGTTTGTTTAGGTAGGCTTAGGCCTTGCAATCCATGGAAGAGGGGATAACAAAATGGAAGAGTCCATTCATTCAAGGCAATTAGTGTTGTGTGCACCCTATTATTCTAAAGAAAGCCCCCTCTTGTGCACCAAATCCTTTCTACCAGATAGCACTTGCTCACTCTAGCTCATCTGATGCATTAATCAATCCTGCTCTGAATCCCTTGCACCTAGCTTTTCAGCATCAAAGGGAACTAGAGCAAGCCCCCATGGAGATGAACCTTCTCAATTCCTTAGATTGTGAATCCTCCTTTGAAGGAAATACCATGAACCAACACATCTCTCTCCAGGAATTTATTTTTGTGCATGAGCAGACCCTTCCTAGTCTTCCTCAACTTCCTCAGGTCTCTCAACATGATGTCAAGATTCCAAGTTGGAAGAGGGAATATAATGAACTAGATTAGGACCTTGAAGAGGATAAAGTTGCTACCTATTCACAAGGAGAAAGTCCCAATCCCAAGGTCATGAGTTAGAAGCAAACAATGGAATCATGGGGCAAGAAGAAGGAAAAGCAAGTTTTTGCTCAAAACCTTGAAGAAGACGAAGCTGCTCCTACTCATCATGATGATGCTTGTGACCTCCAAGAAAGGATCTTCCAAGAGAATATAGATAGGAAAATTGTAGAATTGGAATCCAAAATGAGGTTCCTCAGCCAAAGTGTGATGGATGGTTCATATCAAGCAGAAGATCCTACATTTGAACACACCCCATCTACACCCCTCCAAGAGAGTTATCAAGCCACATCTGAGATAGATGAAGTGTTGGCCAAATGGAAGGAGGAGAATCATTCGATTCTAGCTCAAGGACTACCTCCTCTTCCACATGAGTTCATCCATCAGTGTTCCACTTCACTAAAGAGGAGTATACTCATCTCATGACTAGTCAGGGAGACCCCATGAGTATAGATGAGAAGGAGATCACCATAGATGTCATGGAGGAGCATGGACAATCTCTTGTTCATGTTTTGAATGATTTGTATGAAGTCATTGGGGCAGGCTACACTCCTCTTCAAGGAGGCTATGAGCTAACTAAAGGTGGAGAAGGAAAAATTGGGACTCAAATAAGTATGCAAAAGGGCTGCAAGCTTTTAGATTTATCCTTTCAAGAGGTTGGTGAATCTGAAGATGATATTTTCAAAGTCATCAAGGAGGAACCTATTTTGAAAGAGGCAAGTGAAGAAGAGAGGATCCAATTTACAGTTGATCAAGATGCTCTCATGGATGTCAATGAGGAAGGAATCCTCATGGATGCTCCTTTTGAAGATATCATCAACAATGGAGAAGACACATGCCATGTATACATGCGGATGTTCCAACAATATGAAGAGGAATGTAAGCATGGTGATCTCTCTCCTCTCTTGTTTGATGAATTTCCTTGTTGCTTTGATGAGGAGGATGACCATGCCATGGAGCTTGAGTTGGAGGAGGATCAGGGGATGTCTTTGGACAACTAGAGACTTTAATCCTTGAGCAGGAAAAGGAGAAGCCTGCCTATCTTGAGAACAACTTTGAAGAAGAGAGACTTGAACAAGAAGTTGATGTTTTGTGGGATGAGCAATCAGTCCATGATTTCATTTTAGACATCACAATAGTCACCCTTCTTTGAGAAAGCCATGAAGGAGCAGCGGAAGGTGAGTTTGATAGGGTCTTCAATAAAGCATAAGGGAACAGGTCAAACCATGATGCATGTCAAAGAAGCTATGGATATCAAAGGGCTTATGGTGATGAGCCAATAGCCAATGATTTCCTGGTAAAACATGCCAACATGAAGACCCAACATTTGATAAGCTTCTAAGAATAATAAGAGTACATATATGTTGGGAGCATGTTTGACTCTGATCCACTTGGATGCAAGCCAATCGAGGTGGCAGGAAAGAGGAGTAAGTCACCAAATCTCCATTCCATTCAGCCACTTGTCTAGCACCATAAGTTTCCTTGCCATGAAGGAGACTTAAGAAATTTTCCCTTTGATCTAGGAGGGAGGCAAATATACCTGGTTAGTTGTATATAGCAGTTTGCTTTTAGTTTTCTTTCCCTATTTTCCCTAAGTGTTGTTTGTACAAGTAGTGTTTTTAGCCTTGTGTGTGTTTTCCTTTGTGTTTGGGGTAAAAGCTTCATGATTGATTCTTAGATCCATTAGCGCTATTGCTAACTTTTTTCAAGTTGTGTTCTGACTCCGTGCCTAATGGACTTTAAGGCAACTAGTTTCTAAGCATAGCAGGCATGCTTCCCCTGGTAATCACCATTTTGTTGACCATTTTGGCCTTGTAGGCCAAAATTGGTCTCCTTCTTCCCCTATTGTTCTGAGCCAGTTCAAATTTGGTTGCACAAGTCTTTCAGCAAAAGGAGGAACCAATTCAATGGTTCGACATTGGGGTCCAATGCCATGAGCTTTCCAAGAACTTTGAACCATTGTTAGTTCAAAGGTTTGGTTCAACAGCTTGGTTCAAAGGCTTGGTTTAATGGCTTGGATGATCAGCTTGGTTCATCAACTTGGTTTAAAAGCTTGGTTCATCAGCTTCATTCAAAGTCTTGGTTCAACGAGTTGGTTCAATAGGTTAGTTCAAAGGCTTGGTTCATCGACTTGGTTCAAATGTTTAGTTTAATCGCTTTGAACTTGGAAATATTAAACCATTGAACTGTTGAACCATTGTTGGTTCAAGCGATTAGTTCAATTGCTTTAAACCTAGAAATATTAAACCATTGAATTGTTGAACTATTGAACCATTGTTGGTTCAAGCGCTTGGTTCAATCGGTTAGTTTAATAAAGGGTTCAATTCATTGGTTCAAGTGGTCAAATTGAACCATTGAATGTAGTATTAAACCATTGAACCGTTGAACCAATTGTTGGTTCAATCAGTTGGTTCAATCGAAAGGTTCAAGGGAGTCTCCAAAATCCTGAAGGACAAGTGCCCTTATGGAGGGTAGGGAACACTTGCAAAGGGATCAAGGAAAAGGCTGAAGGAATTGACCAAATGGTGATGGGCGCACAGATGTCAACTTTGTAGAAATGAAATAACCATTGGTTTTTTAATGAAAGGCATGAACCCAAAGGAATTCAAAGGCTTAAATCCAAAAGGAAGAAATCATCGAGGAAGGAGTCCAAAGAGCTGAAGAATTAGTAGAAGATAGCCCCCGAAGGATGAAGGAGCTAGAAAAGACAAAGCCAGGTAGAGGCAAAAGAACCAAGTGCAAAAATGGACAAAATAGTCCAAGAGGCAAAGGAAGGTGTTGACTCAAGGAGTTACTCTAATAGTTGACACAATATCTGCTAATTGGTCATTAAGAGGTGCAAATAGTGAATGGCGTAACCCATTTTTTTTTCACTTTGCATTGATGAGCAGACAAGCTGTGTGAATGCCTTGAAGGAGTGGTCTTGTTTGTAGACAAATGGCATGGCCCATAATTTCACATATGACATTTAATATATCTTAAATGCCTAAAATCAAAATAAGAGCTGACACAACATTATCTATCAAGCAAATTCCTATTCCCAATGCTTAGATTGCACATGGGCCATTTGTAAAAGGGTAATAAAAGGCCTCTTTTTTCCTCTATATAAGAAAAACTTCTCATTTTGAGAAAGGGATCTCTTGGCTTGTAAGGCAGAGCTATACCAAATTTTACCTTGAATCAAGACATAACATTTTTACCTCTATTTGAGCTTGCACTTTTGTATATGTCAATATTTTTGTTTTTGTTAAGTCATTTTCCTTATGTTTTCATAGAATGATTCCAACATATCTAGTGTATTGTGAATTCTTCTTTTGCAAGTTCGCCAAAGTGTCCACAACAAGAATATAGGCACATGTGAATAGGCTACCAAAGTGTGTCTTAGAATGCCACTGGTAGTTCTTCCTCCCTATATCTCCATCGGACCCCTAGCTCAATGATGCAAAAGAATTTCCCATATCAAATGAAGTGTATACCAACTTGTTCTTGGTGGAAAGTGTAGACTCAAGATAAGTACATCAACTTTTTGTTGTATCACTGTTTTAGTTTAGGTTTTATTTTTCAGCATCCTTCTCTCTTTTCACCCCCCCATTATTAGAAATAGGAAATCCAGGACCACAGAGATACATCAAAGGGATCTAGCCCTTATCTAGAGACTCTCCCCCCAATTTTTCCAGACCCACAAGCAAGAGGGGAGTTTCCATTGTGATGCGTGGAAGACAAGAGCTTAGTCTCCTATTAAGGGTGCAATCCACTACATCAACATGCCATATTTGAGTATCTAAGACAAAGATTGGGAGTCATCTCCTTGTCTGTGAATCATTTAAAGGTCATTTGAGTAGGATGAGAGTGTGTTTTCATATTGTTGATATCATGAAGAAGGTCTCAAAGTTTTGTATATGACAAGTTGTGTATGTCATGGAGTTCACAGTGTTTTGAAGATGAGATGGTTCCATGAGAGTGCTTTGAAAAGGTTCTAGACCATGATGGCTTGTAGAGGATAAAGAGAAATTATTTTATTTCTATGAGATCCATATGATATTTATTCATGTCTGATTTAAATGCTTAAATTTGACCTATTAGAGATATGAGATATTTTGATGGTTTCATAATAATATTGACTATGTTTGGATAGTGTTTGAAGGTTGCTAATAGACCTAGTTCATTGAGAAGACTTATTTAAGATGATATTTTTCAAATAAAACATGGAGTTAGGGGGACCTAACTTAGATAATTTGAGAGGTTTGAAAAATATGTGCATGATGTGAGGGGGAGCATATGTGACAATGCTTTAGTCATGATATAAGTGTGAAGATGTCTACTACAATTATTAACTCAAGAAGTTGATATGATGACTTGATCAAACCAAGTCATGTGTTTTGAAAAGGTATTGAATATTCATGCATAAACAAAGAGAGCTTAGGAGCAATTTTTCAAGTCTAAGGATTAGAGAAGTCTAAGTTCAGATTGGTGTATCTCAAAGGGGGAGAAATTGATTCATATACTTAAAAGTATGTAAGTATCTGGAGCATCTTAAATAGTATTTGAATGCAGACATGATGTTAAGGAATGATTATTGGCATGTTGAAGAAGAGACCCTTTGTTATTAATGTCAAAGGGGGAGAAATATTAGAATGAAAAAGTTCAAATAAGTAAGAAGTCATTCTAAGGGTGTTTTGCCATCAATGACAAAGGGGGAGATTGTTGAGCATGGTCATTGATGTCTTAGGTTGTCATTGATGTCAAAGAGAGCATGAGATACTAATACATTAATGACAAATAAGTTGTGTTTGATAGCTTGATGATATGGTCATGATGCATAGAACCTATGGGTTGTTGTGAGTGCTTATGGAAGTGAAAGGAATTCATCAAAGTAGTCATATGAGTGTCTAGGTTCAAGTAATCATCTTGGTAGACAACGCTGAGTAATTAGTTTGATGAAATTATATCTCACATGTGTGAAGGTTTTAGGAGAATTTTTATACATGGATGGATTTACCTATTAGAGGTGATCTTGTGGTTCAAATTTTAGGTCATGAGGTTGAGCGTAACAAAAGTTAATAAGGTGCAAAGTTGGCCTTCTAAGTAGATTGCAGTGGTTCCCATATCCAAATTTGTATTATCAAAGATCTATGGTGATCATTTAATTGGGTGATGAAGATCTATGACAAGAAATTAATCTGACTAGATAAGGATCTAACAGAGTGTGTGATCTTGTTAGAAAGAGATCAACGACACACATGAAGTTAATTTGTCAAAGGTCCTTGAGATTGCACATACTTGTGACATGTGTCTCAATATTGATGATTTGATAGAAGATCAATGACATGTGGGTGTTAATATAGATGGATATTGATGGGGTGGTTTGAGTCAAATAGTCAATGAGCATAGGAGGCATGTAGAGCTACCAAGTGGCATGATCTCAGAAGCAAGGATAAATGATCAATGGTGAGCATTAAAGAGTTAAAGTTAGGAAGCTCATGAAGATATCGATGGAGTGTATTAGTTCAAATTTGATAGGAGACATGAGATGATGACAAGTGCTAGATGTTTTATCTTTACATTGTGACCATTGTAATTTGAATATTCAAATTTGTGAAGGAAAATTAGTGATGGGTTTTTGAGCTATAACATTTGATATATGAAAAATTTGATAATGGTGTAAAAGAAAAAGTTGTAGATAAATTCAAGGCACATCCAAAAAAGTATATTAAAAGGTATGAGTGTTTGTAAATTCAAATTTATTGAGATCAAAATTTTACTATTTGTTCATTCATTGTGTTTTTGTGTACAAAATATTATTTAAGCAATTTGTGCTTTAGCAAAAGAGTGTTTTGGTAGGAGTAAACACCTAAAGATGTCATAGAGGTTATATGAAGTGGACCCATCTATTTTAGAGTGATATTTTGTTATTAATTTACTTGATGAAGTGATAAATGGGTAATAGGTCTCCATGAGGTCTATAAGAGTTACTAAGGCCTAGTTGAAAGGCGTAGCTATTTAAGTGTGACCCATGGATGCTATGGTTGACCTGTGAGGATGGTATTGAGATAGTTTTATAATTATAGAAGTCTTAAGGGTTAAGGAAAGTATTATGGATGACCTACAAGTTGATATTGATGAAGACTCTGTAAAGAGTAAAAACTAAGGTAATGGATTCTAGACTTAATGTTGATGTGTTGAGAGAGCATAAGATAGAGATGAAGGAAAGAGATCAGTAGGAGTGTGCTCAGTGGATGGACTAAAGTAGAGAGCAGATTGAGGATGAGTGAAGAAGCCTAGAGTGATCCAAAAGGGGTGTTTAGATGTATTTATTATATAAACAAGTTTGAGTATGTGTGAAGAGTTGAAAGAGAGGTGTTATACATTGTTTCTCCAATTAGATTGAAATGCAATCAAAGTTTTGGAGTTGTTGATTTCATAGGTGTTGTGTGGATGATCAAAATATAGAACAAGTAGGTGCTTTTTCATATTTATGGGTGGGTGCTTCTTTTGAAGTGGGTGCTTCACTAGAAGGTCTCATGTTTGTGATCATCTTATAGGAAAAGTAGTCCATGTGTTTTCAGGCTTGAGAGTGGGTTTTATTCCCCAAGAGGGTTTCCCACGTAGATCTTGTGTTATGTGTGTGATCTTGCATCATCTTTATTATTCATTGTTATAAACATCTTGTATGCTTTATGAATGCTTGTGATCATTGATTAAGATTTCGAAAGGATTACATTTGGAGTTTGAAATATCTTGCATCACTAATTCACCCCCCAATATTAGTGATTATACCTCCAAAAATACCATATAAGTTATATTATTTATTCATGTTGATATATCTTACTCAAGCATAATATATTTGAATACTTAAATGATGATAAAGATGAAAGGAAAGTCCTTTTTAAGGTCCATGATATTAAGTGAATTATTTATGGTCTAAAAGGTAGCTTCAAATACATGATTTCAGCTCATATTTACATTATGAAAGAGGCACCTAACTATGCTTTAGATACGATGTGTACATACCTTACTCTTTACAGTATTTGAACTTGTGACCTTCCTTTCAAGAACACAAGTTATTCACCCATTAGGCCAACTAATGTGTACATACTAATATACAAATTTGTAATTAAAATATTTATAATAATGCTAATATTATTACCTACAATCATTTAAACACAAGATCTTATCCATGAGAAGAATATTCCAATTTGAAGAGAGACTTCTTGCATACCTTGTACTATCAAGACACATGACATGTTGTCATAGGGAATGTTGACGATGGAGTGACTCAAAAATCTAATTTTCTTCACTAAAAATGATTGTTATGAGTAACAAGTGGGATTGGAACATGTTTAATATTATTCAAATCCCATGCTAGGCCTACATATTTTTTGAAACCCAAAAATCAAAAACATTACCAAATTAGGTGGATTAATGCCATTTTTATAAATAATAAAATCATATTATTTAATTAAACCATTAACCAAGCCAACCTCCACCCATAAATTAGTAGCAAGTATAGTTTTTTGTCCATTACAAAAAAGAGATTTGGATTCTAATTGATCATCATAAGGATCTCCTAAGGGATTTTATAGCATGCTCTATATTACTATATGAAATTGACATATTCAATGATTTTAACATTTATTTCTTATGTATTATAAGCAAACTATTTGTTTCATATAAATGTGTTGAATAATGAAATAAAAATCTTTATTTTGGAAATAATACATATTTTTGAGACATGAGTAGATCCCAATCTTCAATTTTTTAGTTCAGAAGTTATAACATTGAATAAAAGGTTTCAAAAATCCACTTGGCATGGATCAAAACCTTATTGACAAAAAAATAATACAATGTGATAACAAAATTAAAATTTTGCCAAAGGGTAGAACCATATGATGTTCCTACATACATTGGTATGTCCTACATCGGAGGCAACTAGCCCAAGTCATTTATGAAAATGATATATCTCTTACCAAACAAGACAAACTTATGTTGGGAGAAAACCTCACATATACAATGGTTAATTCATGTCAACAATTTTGGGCATATGAAACTCATTTCATCAATGAGAATGTAGTAAACATGTTTCAAATGTTATTTAAGAGTTATAAGTGCCTATCCTTCAATTGGTTTCATTTCCTTGATAGTTATATGAAGGATTGCATCTATTGTTGAAGAAATAATGTTAAATGTTACAATTCTAGTTGACGTGACCAACAATAAGAGATAATTGTTTTGAGTTACATGTGAAATCAATACGAGCTTAATTTTGTTGACAAGGTATGATTTCCCTATACTGAAAGCCCCTAGGATTATTATTTTCGATGGAAGCATTATATCCTATTGAATTTAGTGGCACAAAATAATATCCATTATGAATTTTTATTATGTAGACAAAGTACTAGAAATGGAACAGATGGAGAATTAAACTTGAAATATTTGTTGGGTTGCTCAATTGATTTATATAAAAGAGGTAGTTGTTTCTTATAAGGATGATGTAACATTATTATTATTCAAATTATGATGTATGTCAAAATCATGATAGCCAAACATATCAAGATCATTTATTTTGATATCATTATTGGGGTGGAGTTATGACAAGACTTTCCATTCATCAAGTTGTTCAGATCTATGATCAAGGATGAAATCATTTGAAGGGTCATCATATGAAGTTATTTTATTTTTATAAGGTGTATGATTAACATTCCATGGATGGTAATAATTTTGTATGCATTCTTGATTTGAAATAATTTATTTAGTGGAGCCACAATGTCTACATTGATGTTCTAAAAAACCTTGTACAAGAGTAGCTCAATCCAACAAAATTCTCCTTAGGAAGTCAAATATTTTGACAAGATAAAAACTATCAAGGGTAGACACAAAAAATGGCTAGCATTTATATTTTTTTCCATTTATTAATGTGATTATGTTTTTCACAAGACCAACATTTAATGAAGCAAATGATTGATTGCATGAAACAATGGTTTTTTTTGTAATAATGGTGAGCTTCCTATGCACTAATATCATGATCAACCATTCTATATGTTAAAAGTTTCCTGAAGGCAATTGAGGATGATTCATGTGAATTTTCACCCTTTGAAATTATTTATAACATATGGTGATAGCTTTGTGAACTATTTTTTATATTTAATGTATACATAGAAATATATTTCAACACAATATAGCGTGAGAGAACATGTTATTACTCATCTACATTTTATCTCCAAATGGAAATCATGTCTCATGTGTGAGTGTTTAACTTGTCATTATTATGTGAGGGGTTGTAGATTTTTATTCCATTATTTTCAATGACCATCAAAGACTTCCAATGCATTTTAAAATGGGATTTGTATTGATAGTGAAATGATGTTCCTTCACTTCTTAAACATGTTTCTTCACTATATTTAGTGTACCTTTGAACATGATTAAAAATTTATTGATAGTCCACAAGAGGATCAATTGTAAATATTTTATCTGCGTTTAAAAAACATGGATCATCAAGGATGCCATTTTATTTCTATGGAAGCTTTCTCCTAGATTCTAAGCTGACACATATTTTTCAAAGCTTTGTTTAAAAATGATAATTTTAGTTTGATTACCCCAATCCAATGTATCAGTATTGAGTGCATTTTTAATCCAATGGAAACCATGAATATGTGTGGATCCTCTATGCTTCCATTTATACCTAGCAACAACATCTATATATATCAAATTTGAGGGAAGACATGGTGGTGTGAAAATGGAAGGAGTATTATGATTGTAAATGTATTTCCAACACTTTCTCATGAAATATTGTGAATCTATGATGCATATAGAGATATGTGTAATGTGTATTTGAGATAATATTTTAAATCCTCCACTGATACAACTACCATGCATCTTTTAGTGGTTTGAAAGGCATAGTTTTGTGTAAGTTAGGTAATTTTGTGTCTATATAATTGAGCATGAAGAATAAATTAGGAGAACCTATTTGTGCAGTCATATTTTTTAGCTTAACACAAAATGTTTTCCAATATGATCTTGTCCCTTGAAAATTAGATAAAAAATGTATTAAGTTTTTTATCAAGTTTATCATTAGGAAAGTCATGAAGACATTGATGAGGTATGAAATAGTAGTTGGTAGGTTGTATTCAATATTTTTAAATAAAAATAATAGTTTTTCCTTAGCTATGATGGCATGTAATAATTTTAAACAAAATTTATCTTAATCTTAGATGGCCACCAAACCTATGATCATGATAACACATCAAATTAATTCCATATCCATGCATTTGAACATTTTTCATGTGAGGTTGATTGAAAATCAACTAAACCTATAGAAAATAGAGTAGGGAATGCCATATAAAATAATCCTTCTATGCTATATTCATTTATAGGTGATAATCTACATTTTTTCCAAGCTATAACATGCCATGTTACTTGATTTTTTGATTACTAGTAGCTTTCTATACAATCTATTTTCATTCCTGTAATAATAGGAAGTACACATACAAATGATAAGGGGGGTTATTTTGTATAGCCAAAAAATGCATTTCACATCCAAAAAAGGTAGTTCTATTTTTAATTTTTTTTGAATGTTAATAGATACATGTAGAATCATGGACAAAACATCTTCAAGTTTAACAGATAATGATGACTATGCATTTAATTCAATAAGGAAATCATTGTAGAATCAATCACAGGCTATTTTTTATTGCTTACAAGACATACAATTTTATAGCATAAAATCATACATTTTTTGTTGAGGACCATGTATTTTGACTAGAATTATATCTAATTGGTTAATTTTCCAGTAAGATATTTTACAATCACACTACTGTCCTATGGGAAGCTGATGGTATGGCCATTTTAGTATTACTAGCCTCCACACACACGTTTCACTTTCTAAATTGGATTTAATCTTGTTATAAGCATTTATTCAACTTGAGTAAGTATGCATGAAATTGTAGGTTTTTTTTCAGTATCCACATTATTCCATTTGAAGAAATGATGGGCTTGTCATTTAAAAACACATCCATAACAAATACATGCCCAAATTGATATTCTAATCTTCATGCCTGGATAATTTCCCATGCATATAAGACATGTTTTAATAAGAAAAAATTAATATATCCTTTCACAAAAATACTTATGTGTATTTACCAAGTTGGAATTATAATCATTATTGGAAAGCAATGTGTATGTCTTTATTTTAGTAGAAGTCAATGGAGACTTAGCATGCATATCCTTTTGTAAATTTTTGAATTTTTGAGATAATTAAAAGTTACTAGTGTTAAATACAAATTGATTTGTAGTTAAATTTTATATAGAAATTGAATATAGGGCATGTTAATTTTTCTAAGATCACCCTAACCTAAAGATTATTTCCACACTAATGGAAAAATTAAAATAATCGAGGATAATTTGATAGAACGACTAAATGATTATATTAACAACCCCTTAATAAAAAATTAAATTATTAAAGTTCTTCTTATTCTCCTACTTGATTAAAATGCCCACACCTTTCCCTCAATTTACAATAGTTGGGGAAAGGTGAGTGAGTTGTCATTTGGAAATGTGAAAACATACTAGTTTCTAAATAAATAGCACATACTATGTGCTAAATGTCAACTTTGGTTTCCAAATGAATAGTGAGCATGTGCACACTAACCAAGTTTACTATATGCACACCTATAAAATAGACATGTCCATGCTAACTATAAAACTCCATTTGCATACCACACATGGGTAAAACTAATTCAATATAAGTTTACCTAGGTTAAGAACCAAGTTAATCTTATTAATAGTTTATTACTATAACATGCCCCTAAAGATTAACTTGGGAAGAAAGAAAACTTAAAAAATGGGCCCTGAATATAAAGGTCCCATCATTTAACCATGTACAATTAGGATTAATGAGGAATTATAGATAATCCCTCTTTGATGATCACTTATTTTATCCCTAACATATCTCAAAGAGATATGTACTTGGATATTGTTAAAGGTTTAGTGAAGACGTCTAAAACCTAGTCTTCTATGCAATTATATTGAAGATTGACCACATGGTCTTGAATGAGGTGTCTGATAAAGTGCATGTGAATCTCAATATGTTTAGTGCATTAGTGTTATAATGGGTTATGAGTAATGTGGATACTAATATATTTATCACACCAAAAAATAGTGGGTTGTTTTGGTGGAAAGATGAACTTGGTAAAAATTTGACATATCTAAAGATATTTTTGGCCTGCAATGATAACTCCAAGATACTCATCCTTAGTTGAAGAGATGGAAATAACATGTTTCTTCTTACTCAACCAAGTGATAGGATGAAAGCAAAGATGAAATTACTATTTGTAGTGGATTTATGATCATCAACATTTCCTGCCCAATCAAAATCTATATATCTCACTAACTGAGTTAAGCCCCTTGATGTATACTCAATGCCATAGTATATCATACCTCTGATGTATCAAAGTATACTATTTTTGGATTTTTAATGACTCTTGTGTGGATCCTACATGAATCGAGAGATAAGTAAAAAAAAGATAGGAGATGTTTGTCTAGCTATGAGTCAAATAAATAAGGATACCTACCAACTATTTGTACATTGTAGCATCAACAAATTATATAGAACACTTGACAAAAAAGTGACTCTAGACTAAAAAGGAGTCAAGGTTGGCTTGTAGTCAAGCATATTGAAGAATTGAACCATGTCCAAATCATACTTAGGATGCAAAATGTTGATTTATTTCTTATATTGTAACACCTAAAGACCAAGGGAGTGGTAAAGAAGCCCCAAGTTGGACATCTCAAATTGCTCTACGATGTTTGACCTCTTATCCTTAATCAAAGAGGAAGAACTCCCAATGATGATCAATTCATATACATTCAACACAAGTATAAGGATTTCACCATTAATCATTTTTATGTACATGGTGGGGTCTAAATCGATATTAATAAATTGGTGGCAAATAAAAATCCATCCTTCCTCTCATGTGAAGCCTAAGAGGATTGTTTGAGACCACAAATATATCTATGAAGTCTGTATACTAGTATATAAATTTGAATAAACCTTGGGGGCTACTTCATGTATATTTATTATTGTAAATATGCATGCAATAAAGTAATCTTCACATTCATCTAATACACTTTCCAACCATGTGATGTATTGAGTGAGAGAACAAGACTTATGGAATTCATCTTTGTAACTATTGCAAAGGTATTTAAATAGTCAACTCTCTCAACTTAGGAGGACCTTTCACAACTAGGTGTGTCTTATAATTTTCAATTAAACCATATAATTCATACCTGGTTTGATGAACCCACTTGTACCAAACCAATTATCTTTATTTTAGAAGAGGAACTAAGTCCCAGGTATCATTTTCCAATAGACATTAATATTCAACTACCATTGCTTCATCCCATTCAAGTTTACCAACTACATCATTGAAGGTTAGATGATTTTAAAAATATATAACATAAGCAACAAGACCTATAATAGCCTTCTTATATCTAGTTTGATGTGTGTCAATGGGATCACTTACCAAAGTGCTAACTAAATATTGTGTCTTTCTAACCCACCATGGAAGTATTTTTCAATAGGAGGTGGAGGAAGAGTTGGTGTAATTTGAGGTCACTAATCTAATTGATTATTTAAAGAGTCATCGATGTTAGAATAAGATAAGGTTGAAGTAGATACAATGGGAGAAGAATAAGGTGAATATTTCAGCTCCCAAGCTAAAGAGTGCTCCTCAACTAGAACATCTCACCTATGAAGTAATTCATGAGTTATAGGGTCAAATGGAGGATAAAATTGTACATATTCATAATATACAATAAAAATTCATGGCTAGATCTTCTTCTCAATGGTCTTCTATTTTTCATCATGAATAAATGCCTAGGATTGACTACCAGACACATGAAAGTGACAAACATATGGATTTTATTATTTCCAAGCCTATTTCGGTGTCAAGTTTTGCATATATTTATCCCAGTGAGGTTTTGAATATAATTATCATAATTAAAGGTTTAAGCCCAAAACCATGAGGATATAATATTGGCTCGAATCATGTAATTTTACATCTCTTTCAATGTGCAATTTTTTCGCTTAGAAACATCATTTTGATAAAGTGTGCAAGGAAATGTATGTTGCAATTGTATCTCACAAGTATAAAAATGATGAAGGCATAGTCCAAAAATTCACATCCATTATCTGTACTCAACCATTGAATAAAAAATCATGATTGCTTCTCAAAAAATGCTTTAAACTTAACAAACTGATAAAAAACACTTTTGTACTTCTATAAGTACACCCAAGTTATTATAGAGAAGTCGTAAATGAAAGTGAGCATATACTTTAATCTATAAAATGTTGTCTTAGGGAAAGATATAAAGTCACCTTGAAGTAATTGAAGTGGAGCTTTGGTTTGTTAAGACTTTTCATTATCAAAATTTTCTCTATGACATTTCCCAAGAACAAAACCTTGACAAACACTATCCTTTCAAGATACATTGGGAAGGCCTTTAACCATATTGTGAGTGCCCAATTGATGTAAGTACCTAAATTTAAAATTATCAAATCTCTCATGCCACATATTTTCTCAAATAATAAACATGATAAATGAGAGCACTAGGATAGTCGGAGTGTTTAAAAGTATCAAACTGACATCGATGAGGAAAATCATTATCTTTTACAAAAGCAAAAACCAATGTAGGTTTTTAAAGTCTATGATAATAAGATTTTGTGGAGAAAATTACACTGTATGGCCTCTATGGGAATGCAAACTATGAAATATGGATATAATATTCATTAAGATATTAAGTACATATAAGACATAAATTACATATCCATCATGAAAGTCAACAATGCCATATCCTAATACTGATAAAGGATAAGAATCACCCACTAAAATTTAAGCTATGTTGCACTCAACAAGAGAGGTGATGCATATCTTTATTTTTACATATGATGGGAAGATTTGAGTCAAAGATCTAAGCATCCTTGGAGCAATGAGTTGTAGTGAAGGCATAAGCATTTGTAAAAAGGGCTTGGCCTTATTTGACTTTGCCTTTTTTATTTGAAGATGACAAAGAATAAGAAGGATTGTTGATTTGATTTTTCTTCTTCTTCATGGCTTCTTATAGAAGATACATCTTCTTCCAACATTGAGACTTAATGTGACCATATTGAGCATAGAAATTAGAGTGCTTTGTAGATTTATTAGTTCATAAAGGTGTTAATGAAGAAGTCTCTTGTCTTGGTTTACCATGGTTGAACCCTTTTGATCTTATTGCTGGTGGATTACTCTTATTTATCACTATAGGATAATAAACAACCAATGTTGACTTGGAGTGTCTAGATGAGTTTACTCCAGTGAGGATGAGTATATCTATATATCTTATAATATGATCACAAAATTCTTCAAAAATTAGCATGTCAAATTTGGCTCCAAAATGATCTGTGGTGGAGAGAAAAATGGTTGCAAAGATCCTAAATGGGACTTTTAACTTGGAAAAAATGGTCATGATCAATAACTTGTCAAGATTTTCCTATCTATAACCCACTAATTATTATTTTATACATATGAATTTGAATAAATAGTCCTCAGTGCCTAGAAAAACATTGAGATTTAATGAGGAAATCTTAGTTTCCATCTGGATAATTTGGTGTCATTGTTTCAATCAAAGAGTTTAATTCCCATGAGTCATGAGATGTGGTTTCATTCTGAACATGAAATTTGAGCCCTTTAGAGACAATTATGCTTATTAGGCCTAAGTCTTCATCACATCTATTCATTTATCTGATATTTTCTATTTTCTTGTCTAGTTTAAGTTTTGTGCCCATTATAACCCTACAAAATCCTTTATTTTGAAGTAAATTAGTGTTGGAAAGCTTCAATGTATGATAGTTTATTGAAGTTAATAGTGATGGAAATTTCAATTCTAACATGATTACATTTTATTATTTTAAGGAAATGAGACAATTAGAATTGAGTGATGCAAAATAATGGAGACAAATAAAAAAATAAGTGAACATAAATAGATAACACACAAAAATAAATTATGCTTTCTCACATAAAATGGTGCTGATAACTTCCCTTGATTATATTATGTACCAAAAAATAGTGCATTATAAACCCTTTGAATATTAATATCTTTGATTCTTTTACAATCCATGAAATTGAGAATGAGATTTTTGGGATTAAACTGGGTACAATTTTTTTAGATTGGCACGTTTCAAATCACCATCTATGATTCATCATCAAGAAAAATCATGATAGATTATTTCCTTTTTGAATATTAATCATCATGATTCATCATCCATTTTTTATATTTCCTTTAATAATGTTTAGATTTAAACAAAGATTATAAGAGTAGGCTATTCAAATTACATACATCAAATGAATAAATCTGATAGATTTTTCTATTTTTAATTATACATCTAAAAAATACAAACTTTGAAAAAGTATGGGAGCCTATGATGCTTTCTGGTGAAAAAGATATTACACTCAAAAGTTTGTGATATTTGACTACAAAGGAATATACCTAAAACATAAAAATAGTTAGATTTTCAATTGGATTATAAAAAAATAAATATAGCATATGGAAGAGGTCAAAATCAGCTTTGCAACACAAAAAATCACATCCAAACTCAAAGTAATGCTCAAGATGTAATCAAAATGACACAATAATGTATGAGAAAAAATTCAACATAGAGGGGTGTCAACATGAACAACATGAATTTATTAGCTTTTTTTAGAATATATATATATTTTAATTTGCATAAAAAATAGATCAAAAAATTAAGGGCTTGACTGCCTATAAAAGTGGGTCCCACCCTCTAGTCTTCATTAATTGAAAAATCCTTTAAAGGCCTTTGTAAAAAAAATGGATATTATAGGGAATCAAAAATTTGACCTCTCCCCAACATTTTAATGGCTTTATAAAATGCAATAACCACTCCACCAACCAATACTATTTATTAAAATATTTTTAATGGACTCTTAAAACACTTCAATTAATAATCATTCAATGCTAGAGCCAAGTTAATGCCAATGCTACTTGCCAATATCAGTATTAATGTCCAAAAAATAGGCACTAGCCAATATCAAGGTTGAATAACATTTCACACTTATAATAATTTAATTATATGCATACAACACGAGTGCTAAGTCTTTAATTTTATTCATATAATGATAATACCAATGAAAATATAATCATAAAATGCCTGTGTCTAAGCCAATTTAATCATAAAATGTTTGTGGTGATGCCAATGCTAACGCCAATGCCAATACCAAGGCAAGTTAAATAGTGGACCCATGAGGAATAGGGGCTTGGGATGGAAGTGAAGTAGTAGGTTATGATGGTGGGATGGGGGATTAACACATAAGACAAGGTTTTTTCCATTTGAGTGTGGGAAAGTTTAACCAACACTCACAAGTTAGTTGATTTTAGTTGGGCAACCAATTAATTCTTTTAATATTTAACACTTTTTGGTATGGATTTATGTGATGGGTTGAGAGTGTGGACCCCACTAGTTTGTGAGTACTAGTTAAGATCAGTTCTTGGGGGTAGTGAAAGGTCTACAATAGTGTGGGAATTGTAGAGGTTGAGCGAGCACAGGTGGGGCCATGTGGTATTTATGAGAGAAGATGGTAAAGGTGGAGGGGTGTGGATGAAATGTGGGGGATGAATGAGGGAGGGGAGATGAGGGGGACGTGGGGAGGAGGGAGTGGGGGCCATAGTATCCCAGAGGTGCCTCACCCCTTCACTAATTAAAAAATAAATAAATAAAAAAACTCCTTTTTTTAAGATGCCCCTATCAAATTAAAACATTGTTTTTCAAAAAAAAAAAAAAAAAAAAAGCTATTTATCGAACCCACATCTTGAGCATTTGGAGTCCAATTTTGTTGAAATGAAGGCATAGCTATGGGGTTTGGACTCTTATAGATGCGATGGCATAGGAAAATTTTCTCTAAAGTGCCTCAAATAATTAGAAACTTATAAATGACTCATTGCAAAAAAATTGAACCAATGAGAGCTTCATCTCTGTATCTCAAAAAAATGTAAAGAGTGGCCTTACAAAGGTTTCCACCCTCCTAGATACAATAGCATAATAAAAACTATAAAAAATGCTCATAAATATTAGAGTCTTCAATGTGTCCTCCCTTTGACATTATAAATCACTTAGTAGCATGACATGATGAATAATTAGTGAGAAGAAGGGTAATGTGGTATGCTATGATACCATGTAAAAATTGACTACAAGATGTGTCAATCCTCCAAGATCACCCTAACCTAAATATTCCTTCTATACTAATAGAGAAGTTCAAATATGCAAAGGGAAATTGACAAAATGATAGAATGATTCTATTAACAATTCCCTAAGATAAACTTACATAATTAGAGTTTTTATTGTTTTCCTACTTCATTACACTGCCCACACCTTGCCCTTTATTTAAATAGTAGTTGAGGGAAGGTGAGTGAGTTATCATTTGGTAATGTAAAAATAGACTAATTGTTAAATGAATAGTACATACTATGTGCTAAATGTCAACATTAATTTTGAAATGAATATTGAGCATGCAAACACTAACCAAGTTGACTATATGCAAACCTATAAAAAAGACATGTGCATGCTAGCTATAAAGCTCCATGTGTATACCACATTTGGGTAAACTCAGATTAATATTACCTAGGTTAAGACCCAAGTTAAGCTTAACACTAAATTATTCCTCTAACAACTTATTTATGGGTGGATTGAATTATTGTATGAGTGGATATGCAAGCCAAATGTTCATTACTTATTGAAATAACATACATAATGTCTTAAGCAATACATTTAGTTGTGGAGGATTGTGACAAAGTATTTTCGTGTTGATCTAGAGGAAACTTTTTGTTTGGAATATTGAATTTCGTATGTCCATTTAGAGGATGTTTTCTTTTTCTTATGCATTTATTTATGATATCTTTACAGATTTGATAGCAATGCCATTACTATTATTTTATACAACCTTTATTTTGTGTAATAATAACACCATTGCTGTTTATTTTTAGGAACAAACATTTGCAAGTTTAATTTCAAAATAAATAAATAATTGGAAATGACACATGATTGAAACAATATGAATGAATATACATGAAATATAAAAGACATAGAAATCAGTATGAAATATCTATTTTGAACTTTTACATTATTGGAATTTATTTGGAATAAATGTAATACAAACCAAGAATATAGGAAATATATCAACAAGCAAAATATGCCAAAATATACTTATTCCAAGAACAAAATTTTTGTTTTGTTTTTATTGACATACGATAACAACATTAATTGGAATTCTATATTAGTATTTAAAAAAAAAATCTCCAATCATTAAATGGTACATGCAATGCATTCCAAATTTATATAATAACACTTTTATATTGAGACCCTGATACTCTTAAGCATGCATCAACATTTTTTTTACTACTTATCAAGTCTCCATAAATGTAGACACAAATACTATTTTAAAATCTAATAATTATAGACTATACAAGAAAGCTAAGAATACAAGACATTCACTAGACATTATCATTATAGTAAAACAAAGAAAAATACTTTGGAAACCATTAAGTACAATAAGTAATATACAATACTTCATGCATGGAAAAACATGTGAATAATAAAGGGCATAAAAAATGGGTAATATTTATACAATCAAATATACGCTAACATGTAGATGTACATTGTTCAATTTTTTTAATTAAAATTTATATACTTAACTTGCCCTTTACTATTATTAGCGTATTTTATTATTGGTAATGTGAAAATAAAATGTTGATTGATAACACAATCATTTTTTTTTGAGTTTTACATTTTATGTTAGATAGAGCAAAAAATGTAATACACTAAATTTACTCTTTAAATTTATTTTACATTTTACATCAAAATAAATTATATAGAATATACTCATATAATCATCATTAATATTAATGATAAATACTAATATTAAATAAAAATAAATCATATAGAATATACTCATATACTCATAGTAAATATTAATTATAAATAACAATATCAAATTTAATCATTTTGTAATTAAGTTTTTTTATAAACTTCATAAATATTTTAAATATTTTTCTTTTTTTTCAAAATAAATGTAACTTAATTTCAAAAAACATATTTCAAAAAATATATATTTTTCTTAAATTTAACTTAAATTCAAAAAAATAGTGAATAAAAAAATAAATATATTAATTTTTTTAATATGTTCTATTATTTGTAATAAGAAATTCATCTCAATAAATTACATCATTTGTTTCATCTACAAATGCATAATAAACTCAATGTTGTATAATCATTACATTGTATAGCTGAAACACTTTTTTGTTGTATGAACCAAATCAATACCTTAATAGTACTATTAATAGTGATCTTTGATCACTCAAAATAAAATTTAAAAAAGCACTAATCATACTTGTGCAAAATACATAAAAGATTCGCATTGAATTACAACCTTGACCTTTAAATTCTTGAAAGTGCATTATTATTAAAAAAAAACCTTATTCCTTTTTAAATGCAAATTTTATAATTAATACTAAGTCCAAAAGTATTTAGATTTTAATATTAAACAATAGAAAACAATATCCCAATAATAAATATTTATTAAATAATAATAATAATTTTGTTAGGAAATTCAATACAAGTAAATATGAAAAATGTATTACAATTTTTTTTTCCATTAATTAAATCAATCTGGTTACATAGCTTTCCATACACATGTTTATATAACAAAACCCAACCTATTATTTATACATGAGACTTAGCGAATTACTTGTATATTTGCTTCTTAAATATTTTTAATCAAACATGATTGAGATAATTTACTTTATTACAACCAAAACTATAATGCAAAACATAATATAAGTTATATTGGATCAAAACCCAACAAACCCCCTTGATCCAAAGGGGATCAAAAGATGATTTGGATCAAATGACAATGAATCCATCTAACAATATCTCTTGCATCCTTCAAATTATCCACGTATACATCCTAGTACTGATCAACCAATGTATCTTATAAAAAACCTATCATAACATGAAGATGGGTATCATTTTTGACATACTCATCCCATATGATCACTAGAACCTATATTGCAAAAAGGTCATCATTGTGGGAATACTCAACCATAATAATCCTTGTATTAATGATAATTTGATATCTTTATATGGCACATCTACCTTAATACCCAATAACATTGAATAGTTTGCATAATAATGCTAGTGTTAAAAACCCCTTTTAGCTATACAATCATTGATGACTGATTGAAAATGGATACAATATATTCCCCTTATCAAATGAGAGGTGAGAAGCTATGAAAAAAAATCCGTAGCTAACTGGTTTGCTCCTCATCAATGATATCAAATAACTCAAAACCCAAATTTGGATAGAAAACACCAAAAATTCTATCATCTATTCAAAAAATCTATGACAACACAACTTGATATCATAGCTAGCATTGAACTTAAGATCTGTGAGTCTTTGGCTCTATTAGCATAATCAATCCCAAAGGACTTATAAAACCTAAATTGTAATTTATCTATCTTTGAAAACATTGACGATAGGAATGTTCATTGTTTCCTCATAAAACATCTTATTTTTTAAATTTAGAATAATAGTAGAGTGTTGGATTCGATTGAAAATGCACTTGTTATACATTTATTTTTTTTCTTCTAAATTACATTTTCATAAAAAATATGGGGAGATTTCTAAATTAAAAATAAACTCTTTAATGAACTCAAAATGGGAAAAAACCTATAGATCATGTGGTTACATGTCTACTTTCTTAAAAAAAGTAAAAATGATGAAAAATATCATGTGCATAAACTATATACAAAAAAATTATGAGATTTAAAAAAATATCTTTACATTTAGGGAGATTGGAATTCTTCACCTCTAATATACTCAATGTCTTACGAATAACCTCTTGACCAACTCTTCATAACTATTTGATACATATAATGAAAGAATTTGTATAATTCTTGTGACCTCTAATCTCTTAAATCATTTACTACATGCCTTTTACTAAGTTACCGATATAAAAAACTGTTATGTGAATTTAAAATATTATATATACGACATTTTTCTTCACCAAAAAAAAAAAGTGCTTTTATCTTTTATCTAATAATGTTAAGTCAATAATAAACTTTGAGATCCATATAATAGTAAACAAACATTGTATTTTAATAAATTTTAGGAAGGAATAATGATGCTTCAACCTATTAGTTCAACCTCCATCAAATGGTGCCCCATGTCATACAAGAAACATATCCTCCATGAAACATTTTTAGGGTATATTTCCCATGCCCAAAACTTAAAAAACATGCCAAGTTTCAAATTTCCCACCTAGACAAGAATGCAACACTATTTTTCAAAGTAAATTAACATAAAACACCTTGAAAAAAAAGACATGCCCTAACATAAAAAAAATGACATGCCCCACTAGAAATTCCAATGCCTAGCAATTTTTCAACAAAATTTTCAACACTTATTGTCAGCTTCAAGGCCACATCAATAAATTTTGAATGGCACTATGCTTTAAATCATGCCATGTATCAATTATATATAGATTTTTTCAATTTTATGTTAAGAAGATGGTGTTTTTACCACTAGATGGAACTTTTATTAGAAAATGATTCTTTTATGTAGTTTTAATGCTCTAATAAGCTTAAATGAAATTTATTTTTCACATTCTAGATAAAATTTAATGCTTCAATAGGATTTTCAACACTTATGGTAAGTAAATAGTGCCCTCAATGTCCTCCTCTAATGTTTTAGGATGACTATACATAGATTTCATTCCTTACTTTAGTTTCAAAATGATTCAAACTTATTTTCTAACAACTTTCCACGTTTAAGTATCCTTCAAGGAGTAATAACTTAAAATTCTTCTCCATGATTTTTTTCTAAATTTTTTTGTGTGGATATTCTATATATTTTTTAAGGATCGCATGCCATTTGATAAGGGATTTTTTTAGTGGTGAATCTTTGTTAATTCATGAATATTCTATTTTTCAAAATTGGGTTTTAGAGATTTTGTGAGATAGTTGACAGTTTGAGATCATCTAAATTTTAGGGTATAATTTAAATTTAAGAGTTAGCTTAACTAATTTTAAAAATAAATTTCCTCTTATATAAGTATGTTAGTGACACCAACACAGCCAATTTGAGGGCATTTTCCACTAAACTTTTTGTAATAGCAAGTGGGGGACTGTAACTAGGGGTTAGATGATAACAATCAAGTGTCAGATGACACCAACTTAGTGTTAGGTAATGAGAGTAAGCAAGTGTCAAATGATAGAAAATAGGCATTGGATGACTATAATAAGCTATCGGATGACTTCAAATGGACATTATTTATCTATAGTGCTGATTTGATGGCTTATGTTGCGAGTGTTAAGGCATCAAAAAATACCAAAAAGTAAATATTATTGCATATTTAGATTCCTATCAAAATGTTATACAATTTAAAAAAAAAATCATTACAATATGAGTTTGTATGTAAAAGTTATGACCTCAAGAAGATGATAACTTAGCATTGGACTTATAGATGGATGACTGCATGATGCGGTCAAGAAACTACATAATGTAGTCATGTGTTTGCATCATATGGTCATGATGATGCAATCACATGATTTCTTTAACTATATGATATAGTCATATGACTGAATCATACAAAAAATGACTGGTAGTCACTTGAATACATCATGCAATCATCAGTTTGTAAGTCCAATGCCAACTTACTAGCTTCTCAGGGTTGTAACTTTTGCATACAGACTCAGATTGCAATGATTTTTTTAAAAAATTGCATAAATTTTAGAGAAGAATTGAAATACATAATAATATTTATGTTTAGTAAAATTTTTAATATAAAAGATCTATTATCCATGTTCCATCACTTTATTCACTTGCATAGTTAACCACCTAGTTCTATGGATGACTAGATGATATAGTCTAGCGATTACATTCTTTCGTTAGGTGACTACATGATATGATCACTTGATTGTATGTAGTCATTTTGCTGTATCATGCTATTGGGTGGTTTCATGGGGAAATTAGGTGGTCGCATTGTGTAATCAGATGACTACATAGTTTTGTTCCTATTAGAACCTGGGATGTTGTTCCTGCTCAAATTAGATTCACCATGTGCCACCTCATAATTTACCTAAACTATTATATGCTTCCAACTTGATTCACCACCATTGTGAAACTAATTTCCCTAGTGACATCCAAATTTTTTTAATATAGGGCACTAAATTTTTTCATACATCAGATATAATATCATTATTAGGAAATGCAATATACAAATAAATATGGAAAATATACTAAATATTTATTTCTTCAAAAAAAAATTTCAATAATATCAATCAATTAGGTTACATACCTTGCCATATGTAGGCTTATATAACAAAACCCAAACCTATTATTTGAAAAAAGGAAAATATTTAGCTTTATGTCTTGATCAATGTCCAAAAATATCTTTGTACATGAAAAGAACATTAGATTGATCTGATCCATCTATAATTTTTTTTAAACAATTAAAATAAAATACAATAAACTAAATGTATTGTGTGATAGAGATTATTAAATGATTCCACATATTCCATAGTATTTTTTCATTAATGTAAACATTCATCACGTGAAAAACACTACAAAAGGCCACCATAATTATCTGATTGATGCCTCAATGTCCAAATCAAATGGATGACCTTTCATGACAACCAAAATCTTTAACTATGATGCTAAGTGACTGAGTGAGTATATTACAATGATAAAGGTCATGAGAAATATAAAGAGCCTCTATTTCAGTTTGACTCTATCATTAGAGAAAATTTTTTAGGTTGGGATTGTTGCAAAGAATGAGGCCTTTGTTTCATCTTCTAGTGCTACTGTAAATTTCTTATCATCTAGTAGTATCTTTTACAAATATATATCATCATAATTGATGGGATGGAAGTGTAATCATGTGTAAAATTCAAAATATACTATTTTAAGGTGAGGATACGGGTGATGTGAAATTCTATGACTGTATGGAGTGCCCTTTGCACATGTAAGGGATAAGGTAAGGAAACTAAAACCTCGACACTTCCATTTTTGTGAGATCACCTACCCAACTTCATAAAGAATAGTTTTAGGGTAGGTGATGCCAACAAATTTGTGCATAGAAACTCCAAATGTTGGCTTTATCCAGGGAATTAAAAGGCATAACCCTATAAATACAATGCAAGAAAGACTACATGTTCCATATGTTGAAAGATGAGGCGAGTTACTATTTTTTTGTTTTTCCTCATCTTTGATATTTTAAAATCAAATTTAGGGTATACTTTTGATGGTACTATGTAAATATGTAAGGGTAATTATATCTTAAGGAAAAATAAAATTGGTTTTTATTGTAATGGACATTTTTTTAGTTGTCATATTCTATGAGATTTTTTGGTTTTAAATTTTAATATTACAAGGTTTTGGATGAGTTACATGAATATGGTATACTTACATGCTGATAACTATCTTATTATAGATATTATGGACTTACCAACTTATTACAATTATTATAGACTTGGCATGACATGCTTCCAACTATAAATAACTCATAAAGGGTGATAATGAAAGGATGGAATTCTCAAATGAATATGATGAATAATATGCTTTGAATTTTTTTTTTCTCATAATGATAGGAAGTGTTATAGGCTAGATTTGTTTTTTGGTTGGTTGGGTAGATAGTAGACAATGTTATGGGTCATATTATAAGGATTGTAAACATGGGCTAAAAGTTCCCTTGAATTAACCAATAATTCAAATTAAATAGACATCTATCACAATACATTCAAGGCTGTATCCATCAAAGTAACACAATTAAAAATCACACCATACCATGTATGATATGAATATTATTACAAAAAATATAGGTTTACTAACAAATTTATCTTTTTATAATATTTATTCTTGATTGAAAATTGAGCCTCAAAACTATGATTTAAACATGGAAAAATCATCATCTCAAATAGCTTATTATAAGGATTACATCAATAGGCCATTTTTATTGGGCACCTAAAATTCTAAATTCCATTATTATGCAGTCATGATAAGGGGTCCCAGTGAAGGGGTGTGATGTCTTGGAAATGCAATGAGAATCATGTAGAAAAAATAACAATCATTCTTTATTATTAAATTAAAACAAGCCTTAACGACATTTAATTAGTGATCTCCAATATATATATTCCTAAGCCTCTTTATGCCTTCACAATTACACACACATGTGATGCAAACTCTGCAACTCTCTCAAAATTTTCCCCTCTTCTCTTTTAGCCTTCTTTGTTCTATTATGTGTACCATTATTATCCTCAAGTTAAGGGCCTCCTCTTTCTTTAAAATCAATACCCTTCCTCTTAATATTTGGGAATCCCTTTTTTACTTAAAAACTTTCCTTTTATTCCCTAAAAACTCTTCAACTTCATGTAATTGATGATTATCTATCTTGTAACTATTGATCTTGGAGACAATTGAACCATCACAATTGAAATGGTTATTGAAAATTCATCTTTGAATAGTTTCCCATATAATTTGTTGTATTTCATTTAGCCACCACCAATTAGAATCTCTCATCAAGATCTTTCCAATGAGAACAATAACATCTTAGTTGGCATTTTATTGCAAAAATTGTGGCTACTTGACATTCCCTATGTATTCCTTAAGAATTAAGATCTGTACAAACTAATTTTTCATGAACTCACATGATTGTGACACGTGTCAGGATCCTACAGCCTCAACACAATAGAGTTTTCATTTCTCATTGTACTTCATGAACCTATGGACTTATCAAATACAAATAATAGTTGGTCATGTATCCACATTTAGAATCATGGTCTCTGTGTATGCAAGACTTATGAAATTATCCATTCCACCTTTATAATTATCACACATCCACATTTCAACTATGAACTCACTCTTGAATTGATTTATGATCATTTTTTGAACAAGCCATGATTGTGGGACTTGTCACTTTCTCAAGATCTTGATCCTCACATGATCTCCATGGACTTTTGTGGGTTTCCTAAAATTCATGGGTTTTCTTGAGGTCATTATATTTTGTGATTTTATGTAATTTATGGAGTAGTCCTGAGACTGTTGGATTCTTGGACTCTATGCATACTTCCTAAGGCCATACATATGTTGATAAATCACCACCCAATTAATAGTGTCATTAGAGCTAATGTGGGATATGTGTAAGCTTTCTTGTAGTCGCTACAGTCTATAAACTCTATGGCTATGTGCAATCCATGCATTTGTTGAATAAGCTAAAATCTCCATTACCTTTACACTTATATTTGAATATAAAATAATTCCATCATGGCCTCCATTATATTGAAAATACTTAGGCTTCTATAGGTTTATAATTGTGGCTACAATGAATTGGTGTCCTTTTTGATTTTACTCGAGGACTCTATTAAACTAAGAAAGTTTCCTTAAGAATCTTTATTTAAAGCAACCCAAAAATCCTACCACTTTGGGTGATGTAAAATTGCCTATACACCTTGGACACTCTTGAATCAAACACTTGAGGTATTTTAAATATGAACTCCTTCTCACACATATGGAATAAGTTGTAAAACCACTCTTTTGGCCATTGAGATTAATGATCATGGCATTCCCTTCTAGCACACAAGATATCTCAGTTACTTTTGTACTTTTATCTTCCATTTTTAGTCTCTTGCTGGCTTCAAATCCATCATATTTTGCTTATATGTACTCATTATTTCCTCATTTTTGGGGATTAAAACCACCATATTCCTTCAACCCCCACCAAAGTTTTCTCTTATTTTTATCCACTATTTGGGCATAATCCTCTTACCTCCACCAAATGGTTCTCTTCTTATTTTTCCATCTACCTATAGGATTAAACCCATATTTGGTTGAACCCTCCACCAAGATGTTTGTTCTTGCATCTTATGCATTCTTATGGGATTAAATACACTGTTGTCATCCGTCCACCACTGCCAAAATATATCTTTACTCTGTTCACTCAATAGGAAATCTACTATTGGATTTTTCCTTCTATCAGTCTTATTTATTTATAGCTCTTCTTTACCTATAAAAAAAATTTAAAATAATCATGAGTTGTTAGGATGTGGAGCTAAAAGCTTCAACTGGTGCAAACAGGGAGGAGGTTGCTGAGTTCCAGGGAGACCGGCGTTGGCATAGTGCAGTGCACAAGGCAACCGATGACGACAGGATGGACAGGAAGGCAACCAACATCGGTGGGAGTTCGGTCGACATCGGTCACCTCCAGGCATACAGGGACCGACGTCGATCGCCTATGGCAATTCCAGAACTGCTTGTTCCACGAACAGTTAGTTTGTTGAACCGAGTGTTTGCATGCAAAGGCTATTTTTGGTCTTGAGTTACGTGTCTAATTATTGTAATTAGGATAGTCTAATTATTGTATGCATGAGATCTATATAATAGACTCATAGGCTGTAGTGTAAACTTGTAACTAGAGAGTAAGAGAGCAATAAGCTCCTTCTGAGAGAAGAGAGCAATGGTGTGTTCCTCCTAGTGCCACAGTGCCAAGGTGGGTACTGGATTGGAGAATCAATAGGGTTCTTCATATTTGTATGATCTTAGTCAGCAGATGAGCATGGCTTCTTTTAGAGATCTACAATGGTGAGTAAGGTCTAGTGATTTGCAGGTAGTAGCAGAGAGCAGGAGATCTACTTGGAGTACGGTTGTGTACTTGCCGTAACTGGCAACGTGTTACTGACTAGTTGGAGAGGTGAACATCAATTCTGTATTGGAGTTGATTGTTGGGACCAAGAGAGAGAGGGAAGAAGGTCTTGAGGTGTGGCGAACCTTTGAGGTGGAGGAAGAAGTGGCATCTTCCTTATTGTATATTCTTCTGAGTGATTATTAATACAATTGTGTATTGTCTCTCATATTCCTGTGTTGTTTCATATTTCTAGTTACTTATTGATTCTGGTTAAATTTCGTGTTTAGTTGCTAATACAAGAAGTAATCATATGTGCTCTATTGTTGGAGCAAGATCCTGACACGTGGTATCAGAGCATGTTTATTGCTCTAGGTTCCTGACAATTGGTATCAGAGCCTTGGTTGTAGGTTCAAGAGCTGATACCATCAAGTGGTATCAAAGCTTTTGGTTGGGTTGACTAACAGGTGGTTTAGATCTGGTAGTGTTTTTGATTACAGGTCAGTCATAGGGGTTTCAGATTGAGTGGGAGTATAGCAATGGCAGAAGATAGTAAGCTACGAATGGAGAAATTGAATAGCACGAATGGTCTGATTGATGGAAAGAAAGAGCAGGTAAAAAGAGATTGTTGGTTGGCATAAGATCAACACATAGAAGCATACGTTGTAGGGGTTCTTGCACAAGGTGTTCTGGATAAAGTAGAATCTTTGTTTACAGATTCTTTTGCCTCTTTCCATGCAGCCTGAAATAGAGCATCTTTTCATGGGTATGTCTTTGGAGACTTTGGAGAGATTTATTTAGGGGTTGGAGAGCCTTGTCAGATTATTGACAAAGGGGAAGTGAAGCTGAAATTGCAGACGGATGACACACAGTGGTTGAAGGAAGTCATGCAGGTACCAGTCTTGGAGATGAGTCTAATTTCTTCAGGAAATTTGGGTGATGGGAGATGCACTCTAACTCTCACAGCGGATACACTTGAATTAGATGGTGGTAAGAAAGTAGGTATCCTTTATCTATCTACTTATATTACTGATTCACCTTTTGTTATAGAGATGTGGCTTTGTAGGCTTAGTCACATATGTAGAAGGAGAATGCAGGTTTTGAAGCAAAACTCAGATGTCTTTGATAAGCTAAAGAACTAGAAAGCCTTGGTTTTCATGGAGGAGATAATGGACAGAGATTAGGTGAGGAAACTGATTTATTTTGAGCAAGGCTATGTTAATTTTAATAGGGTTTTGATCCAAAAGGAGCTCACGGGTAAAAGTTGTCACTCACAAGGAAAACACAGAAACTGACGTTGGTTAGAAAATCGACGTCGGCATCCTCACAGTGACCGATGTCAGCTATGTGAAGACCGATGTCGGCAAAATAGGGATAGGTAAAAATCAGCGTCGGCCACGAGGACCAACGTCGGTGAGGAAGTAGTCACAGGGAACCAACATCGTTTGGGTGCAGGCTAGGAGATGGCCAAGATCGATCATTGGAATGAATGTTGGGTGGACAACAAGCTGTCAACAAGTCTCAAATGCTCATGTAGAGGTCAGAAATGGTAAGTGAACCTCATATTTGTTATTCACCTTCTTTATTATTGCTTACTAATGGTTGAGAACCAAAAAGATGTATAGAGGCAATGTAGGTAGAATCCAGAAACAGTGGGAGCATGGCATGAATTCTTTAGAAGAGAACCAAGCAGGAGATTTGGTAGATTTGTCAGCTAAGAGAGAGCACTGGGAGAGGAGTGGATTCCCTTATTAGAGAAGAGAGTGAATGGATAAGTGAGGCAGAAGGCCAAGGTACATGGTCTTGAGGTAGCTGCAGGGCAGTGGTACAGGTTTTGACAGGTGGATGACTAAGCATGGCTTTAGTCAATGTCAGTGTAACTATTGTGTTCTTTTCTTTACCATGTGGATGATGAGTCGCGACATCATCTTTTTACTATATGTGGAGTGGTTGCTTATTGTAGGTTTACATATGCAGGGAGTTCTCTGAGCTAAAAGGTAAAGTTAGTTTCAGAGGTATGTTATGAAGAATTTGGTAGCAGCGAAATTCTTTAGCATAAGAGACATAGAGGATCACAGGTTGATTTTGTCTCAAATAAGAAGCTGATGTGAAGGTGTTGGCGAGGTTCAAGATGCAGAATCGGAAAGCACACCAAGGGCTGGATAGTTCAAGCAGAGCTTAGAACAAGTGTTTGAAATCACATGAGGTCTAGTGTAGACCTGAGTTTTCCCAAGCAGTGGGAGTTGTCAGAAAGTATGGAGCCAATTCGAGGAAGAGGTAATGAAGGGTAGTTCAGTGGATTCTTACAGGGATCAGCAGTAGGTCGACATGCTATGCAGGGTCAAGTTATTTTCTACATAGGTTTGTAGATGCGGATGTGGCAGGTTACTTGGATGACAAAGGCACAAAGGTTAGAGCATCACAGGGTGTGGTGGTTAGTCTTCAGGATTGATCTTGAAGAGGGATACAAGATAGGGTACAAATTAGATAGTGTACAGCTACAGGTACAGTTGTAGCTATTTATCTCCAAGTGGGAGATTGTTAGGATGTGGAGCTAAAAGCTTCAACTGGTGTAAACAGGGAGGAGGTTGCTGAGTTCCAGGGAGACCGACGTTGACAGAGTGCAGTGCACAAGGAAACTGATGACGGTAGGATGGACAGGAAGGCAACCGACATCGGTAGGAGGTTAGCCAACATCGGTCACCTCCAGGCAGACAGGGACCAACGTCGATCGCCTGTGGCAGTTCCAGAATTGCTTATTCCATGGACAGTTAGTTTGTTGAATCGAGTGTTTACATGCAAAGGCTATTTTTGGTCTTGAGTTGCGTGTCTAATTATTGTATGCATGAGATCTATATAATAGACTCATAGGCTGTAGTGTAAACTTGTAACTAGAGAGTAAGAGAGCAATAAGCTCCTTCTGAGAGAAGAGAGCAATGGTGTGTTCCTCCTAGTGCCACAGTACCAAGGTGGGTACTGGATTAGAGAATCAATAGGGTTCTTCATATTTGTGTGATCTTAGTCAGCAGATGAGCATGGCTTCTTTTGGAGATCTATAATGGTGAGTAAGGTCTAGTGATTTGCAGGTAGCAGCAGAGAGCAGGAGATCTACTTGGAGTACGGTTGTGTACTTGACGTAACTGGCAACATGTTGCTGACTAGTTGGAGAGGTGAACATCAATTCTATATTGGACTTGATTGTTGGGACCAAGAGAGAGAGGGAAGAAGGTATTGAGGTGTGGCAAACCTTTGAGGTGGAGGAAGAAGTGGCATCTTCCTTATTGTATATTCTTCTGAGTGATTATTAATACAATTATGTATTGTCTCTCATATTCCTGTGTTGTTTCATATTTCTAGTTACTTATTGATTCTGGTTAAATTTCGTGTTTAGTTGCTAATACAAGAAGTAATCATATGTGCTCTATTGTTGGAGCAAGATCCTGACACGTGGTATCAGAGCATGTTTATTGCTCTAGGTTCCTGACATGAGTTTTGACATCTCCCTTTTTATTTTTCTTCATTGGTACCTCAGCTGCGCCATCATCTCCTTGAAACACTACTGATGTAATATTATTTATTCATTATTAACTTTATTTAATTATTCATCCATATGTATATGGTCTTAAACCATACTCTCCTCATGTGCATTAATGTGCACTTCAACAACCTTCATTATTTCCATAATGGAAACATGAAATCCTTCCTAGTTTTTCACTTTATTCACTTGTATTGTTTCCTTCTAGGAAACATGTAGATTTCTTTGGTTGTCCTAAACCTTCCTTATCTACATAATATAAAAAATAAATTCATTTATTTTATTTTCCAAGGATATTTATACCTCATCCCACTAATGGGATATCAATTTTTTTTCTCATCATCTAATAATGGGTTTCCTTCTTGTGGTGAATAATCTATTGATTTCACATACTTTTCCAAAAAGATTTCATCCACTATGTTATACTCACATATTTATTTCTCTTTGTTTTTCTTAAAAACATACTTGGGATGCTCACTTTGAGATCTCTTTCTCCCATTACATTTCACAACAATATTTTTATCTTCACTCACATATTTCCCTTTGCTACTTCTTTGAATATCTTTGAGCTATTCACCTAGAGATTTCTCTCTTTTATTGCTTCTTAATACAAAATTATTCTCCTTCATCTCAAGTCTCAAGACTTGGATCTTATTTCACCACTCTTCTTATAATCATGGGTGCAAAAATTGACCCATCAATTTGGAAACCATATTATCACATATTCTCACTTTATTCTTTCCTTTTCTTCATTTCATATCTTAGAGCTCTCTCCAATACAAAACTATAGTTCCACATAACATCTTGCTTCTAACCTTTACCCTCATGGGGATTTATATAATTTTATCTTAAAATAAATTTTTTAGCTCAACTGTCCATTTCATGAGCTCCTCTAGGCTCCATATACCCAATTTTTTAATAGTGGGATTACCTCTTTATTTCACAATGACCTCTATTGGTCTCTTGTCTAAGTTACTTTATTAGTGTCTCTCCAAATAATCTAACCTTGATTGAAGGGATATCAACCCCTTCATAACATCTTATTCTTCACTTGTAAATGAAAAATATTTACTTCTTTGTATATTCTCCATCATATCAAATCTCACTTGGATTTATTTTAATATATATGCTAGGTCTTGTGCTTTAAGTGATCTTATACTTTTTTTACCACTTATTATCCATGAAAAATATTATATTTCACATATTTTAAACAATTCGAGTAGGTTTCTATTTCAAAACTTACAATAGACTCATACAATATCCTCTTTCTGATGAATTCTATACGAACATGTTTCTCTTTCACAACTTGTATTAGACTCAAGTAGGATTATCTTTCATAACTTGAAATAAACTTATCTTCTCACCAATGCAAGTTTATCTTTTACAATTTATAAATATTATATAGGATTCACACACTCTTACACAACTCTCCTCACTTGAAAGAAATTTGTCACACCTACAACCAAATTATCTTATTTTCCATACAAATTTATATTTAACAACTTTCAAATGACTCAACATCTGTCTCACACTTCTTAGATGATTCTTATTTACTTATAGGAATTTTATTACACCTAAAAAAACACTTTGATTTCTCTAATACCAATTGATGAAACCATGGTTTTATACATTATTTATGAATTATATATCACCTTAGCCTTGTACACTTGAAAAATACATATCAAACATATATCTTTAGCTTCTAGACCTTTCCCACTTCTGAAAGATTCACAGACATTATCTCTCTATGCCTTTTTGATTATCTCTTAGTCTGTCTAATGTTATTATGATAACTCAGACCTTCTTTCATAATAAAAATATTATAAACATGATTATTTTCTGTCTCTACAAGTTTTGGACTTGTACCTATTTTATAGCTTCCCAAACATTTGCATCCCAATCAAAAATCTATGTTGACTCAAGTGTCCTATCCCAACGTAAGTGTCTAGTGCCATAAAGGTCATCTAATTTGTAAATGAAACATATGTCTATGGTTGGATGAAGTTATTTAATGTGAGAAATTTAAAAAAAATATTGGTATATATGCATGATCAATCCTCATTCATTCTACACCTAGTACATGCCTAACAACTCACAAATTAAAATACCAAAAGCATTCAATCAAGCATTCAAGTGAGTAAAACTTCCATATTTTATTATATTTCAATATTAGTCATAAATAAAACACATCTACAAGTCTAAAATACTGAAGGATCATCCCATGAACCATATTTTCCAAGTTACAAGATAAGTCACTTTATGCACTTGCTTATCACATATTGTATCCTTATACACACACAATCCTGCACATAGGGGATAAATACATGAGTCTAAATCCTTATTTAGAGTAGTGGTTATGTAAGAAACACCCATTGATAGAGGGGTATTTGTGGTTAGCTAGACATTGTGATCCCACTAACCCATTTATACCATAGCTACTATGAAGATGAATAAACATGGTTTTTATATTTGATAAGGAGAGACAATTATGATCTAGATCTGAGCACACTAGAGTGAAGGCAACACAGAATGTAAAATATCTCAAATGGTCATATCTAGATCCAACATGTATTTTTTATGGGATGTTTGCATCAAGGTTTTTATAGAAATGTCGATGCAACCATCCAAGGTCAAACCAAGTTTCTGAGGTTACATGAGTGATTAATCCATAATTTGATGGTAGGCCCAGAATCTACTTTTAATCTAATTCTTTCATGTTCTAGATATAGTAATTATCTTGTTTTCATTATCATTGTAATATCTAACATTTTTCTAATTTCTATTTTTAGCATATCTCAGTATATAAATTAAGAATATTATTTATATGAGTTTACAAATTAATTGGCTTGCTATAGAGATAGTGTTACCCTTGTGTTATAGGTTATCTCTATCCCCTTTAACCCTAGATTCCCTAACATATATTTTAGTGTTAAACATTTGGTAAACTAGATATATATGAATGCATTTTTTGATTCTTAGGTTTTTTGATTAGCTAGGGTTTCTATTTGCTATTTTGAATTCTAATTTTTTTTCATTTGTAAGAAATGGAAAATGGTAAACAAAAAAATCATTTTTAAATAGAAGATAAAGAGGAATTAATGAATCATATTAATATAAATAAGGGTTTAATATATGCATTTTTTATGTGTTACAAGAGTTGAAGTTGTAAACATGATAAGGTTAACGATTTATCACCTAATGATGGTGAATCCTTAGAAGGTACTACAATTGATTCCATTCCAATAAAAATACCATCTAGTGGGGGAATGGGATATGTGTTTACATCTAATATCAAGTTTAATATTAAACCAAGTTACAAGTTAAAACCTCCTAAAATTAAAAAGGAAACAACTACATGGTTAAAATGGTGTCACAACAACCTAATTGGCTTGTATTATCCAATACACCAAGGAGACAATTTACACGCTTACCTAAATCTCCCACTTCATTACTTCCATGAATTATAGAGTGTCACCTTACATCTCTCTCTCATCCTATAGAGGTTAATATGAGTAGACCTCTACCCAAATAATATGATGTGAATGCTTATTATGACTATCACTAGGACCTTGGGCATTATATGAACAAATGTTTTACCTTGAAGCATAAGATCCAAGACCTCACTGATTACAAAAATATTACATTTGATGATCCTCCAAAGGAATCAGGTTTACAACCTAGTGATCACCAAAAATAAAAAATATTTATAAATCCTTTGCAAGACCATTCTAATAAGGATCTAGAGGTATAAATGGCATATAATGCACATCCTCCTCCATCACATTATGAGCACCCTTTGGATGGGATTATTGGTACTTATACATGGCTTACACCTCCTATGGTTTAGAGACCTTCTATTACTTTCAATGACAGTAAGATTGTGGATGATGATGTTGACCTTCATTTTTTGTTAATTTGAGCATACCTTGATCACTATCCTATATGTAATACCATGATTAATAATGGTGTAAGAGATAATGTTTGTAACATGACATTAATTATGCATTTGGGTTATATAAATCATTATTTATACCTTCAACCAAATCAATTAGAGCACTTGATGGGACCTCACAATAGGTTCTTGGTGACATTGACTTACCTTTGTAGGTAGGTCTCACACATTTGGTTAGTAATTTCTTAGTTATACCTTCCATGGGTGTATTTGATATGTTATTGGGAAAACCTTAGATACCTTTAATTTGAGTAATACATTCTACAGTATATGGGTGTGTTAAATACATTCATGTAAATTGGGTAATTATAGTTTCTAGAATTCTATATGAACATCCACTTAAACAAGAAATATTTTTACATACACAGTTAGTTATTAAACCCTATAAGGTTAATTTTTTGAAAAAGGGTAAGCAATAGGCAATGCCATTTCCTAGGTGGCTAGTACTTGAGAGACCATTACATTAGATATCCATAGTGGTTTCCATAGAATCCTCATCTAAGACACACCATATTTAGATATCCAAAGCACCTAAACATGTTCCTACTTTTGCTATTCCAACAAAATCATATAGTACTCAATGATGGGTTTTATAAACCTACATCCCTTATATTATTTATTCATGATCAATGAGTTATATTATACATATGTAGAGCACCAAAAATATTATAGTGACAAATATTGCACCTATACATGCTCTTTAACAGTACCACCAGTCTATTATACCAAGTTCCTATTAGGGAGATACATATTAACATCCATTGGGTGAGTTCATAGGATAGTCCTTTCATATCTAATATTCCAACACACACACAAAAAAAAAATCAACAAAAATTAAAAAATCCAAAACTATTTTTTTATTATTTACATGTTCTATTAGCTCTTTGGCATATATGTTGTTAGTTCCATGTTAGTGGATAGCATATCATATCACACACACACACACACAAAAACACACACACACACACACACACACACACACACACACACACACACACACAGACACACACAGACACACACACAGACACACACACACATGAGTTTCATACCTATTTTGAGTATGATAAAACATACACAAATACATGATCTATGCACTTTTAGATGTTGAACCTTCCCTCTACTCATATCATGTGGACATTGGGGCATCTGCTTCTTTGATCATGATACACCTAGGTTATATCATTATATGATCATTTTCCATTTTTGAGATTATATACTAACACATTATTTTATCCACATTAATATATTTTGTAGTGTACTTGATATGCTATATACTTAACATTTTTTGCTAACACATATATCCAGGGACTAGTATTGTATGTTTATACTTATTGCTTATGTTCTATGATTTTCATTTATGCACTTCCTTGAGTGTCTTGTCTTACTTGTGGAGCATTCAATATGATCCATTATTTGCGACCCCCATGCCTTTGTTTTCCTCTTTGACATTTGAATATGTCATTACTTGTTGTATGGACATTTGAATATGTCACACTTGCTTTTGTGGACATTTGACTAAGTCATGTCCCTCTTTTTGTGTGGTATTTGAACATGCCCCTTATTTGAGGTCTCCTTGGACCATTGCCTTTTGATTTGATTTTAAGTGCCTTTTTATGTGTGCTTGATTATTTGTTGAGCTTATAATATTACTATCTAGATGTTTCCATGATCTATATCATACATATTAGGACTTGATGTGATCATATTTTTCATGCTTTAATGTTATATCTACCTCTCCTATATGTTACATGATACATTCATAATTTACATGGTTATAACATCCTTTTGAGGTCAAGTAATTACTAGTTACTACTTCCTCTCATCTCAAAAGTGAGGGGGGGGGGATATTAGTGGGGGTATGCCATAAAGGCATGGATTTCCCATTATTATTAGTTTCAAATATAAAATGGGGGTATGTTATGGTAATATGTTATCCAAACTTACACACATTTTTAGTTTCAAATTATAATAGGGGCTTGTTATGGAAACATGTTCTCCACACTTACACAATTTATAAATTGGAAAAAAACTCGTAGTTATATGATTCAGATACATAGTTGTGGTAGTATTATATACATTGGTACCATTTTTATACTCAGATTTTAGAATGAGACATACATAAGGTGCATATGCTATGCAAAGGGAATCTAAATTTAAAAAATTAAATTAGCTTTCAAATTTCAAACTCTTTTACGGACTTTAATTCAATAGGTTAGATTGTTACAGATTGTATGGAGACAATATACTATAGTAGTTGGTTCACTTTTAGTATGGCTGAAGTGATTAAATCACTCAATTTTCCAAGTTTATAGGTTGGACATGATTACATCATCCAACCTCACCAGATTTATAGTGTGACTTAACTTGGCTAACTCATGCGCATTAGGTTATAACTATGATTAGGTTGCATGGTTGAGTTAATCTTAACTATCGGTTGGAAAATCGAATTTTCTCCATGGTTGGGGGCATGTTAAAAGAGTTGTATCCAAGATTAATAGATCAATGAATGCACATGATGGAGTGATCTCATGAGTCAAGTAAGTGCATATAATAATAAAGTTGTTAGTGAATGAATTCAAACATAGAGGAATATTGCAAAAGGAATAAGATCAAATAAAATATTCTATATCATGTTGAATGAAGAATACAAAGGGAGAGAGGTATATATATAGGTTGGAGAGGGAAATATACCACACATTCCCATGACTATGGTACTGATCTTTCTAAATAACCAAAATGACCTCTAGAGCCCTAAACAAGATAATACAATCATGTAGGCAAAACCTAGTGGGAAAAAAGCCTACACAATCACCTCCATAAATATAACTTAGGTGGGAGATGATACAAAAAATGGGTTCCAACAACATGTCTTAATGAGGTACCCATGTATAAAGCAATCTCTCATAAAGTAGAGAAAGGGAGAAAACCCATAGGAAAAACTCCCCCCAAAAAGAGAGACATAGAAGAAGTGAAGAGGATAGAAATCCCCCTAAAGATGATGAAGTTACCGAAGTGGACTGCACCCCAAAAAGAGATCATAGATAATTGAAATTGATCTCAGTGAATGGTTTGGTGAAGATATCAACAACCTATTCTAAATATTGGAAAAATACTAAGTTGATGACCTACTCATGAATCAACTCCTAAATTAAGTGCATGTGAATTTTGATGTGTTTAGTCCTCTGATGAAGGATCATAATCTTAAAAATCTAAATGGTGCTTTGGTTGTTAAAAAATATGACTGTAGTTTACTTGATCTAGATACCAAGCTCAAAAAAGATCCAATGATGGGTCTAGAACCCAATGAGAAACTATAACCTAAAGTGGACTTATGACTCCCAGTGTCTCTAGCCCAATCTAAGTTTGTGTAGCTGACCAAGTCAAAAATCTAAATCAACCTTGTGGTGTATCCCATACCTATGTGAACCCTAAATGTAGTGCAAGATCCTTTTAGCTACTTTATAGTGGAACTCATGAGGATCCTACATGAATCTCAAAATAATGCCAACAACATAAGATATGTCTAATCTAGTGTGAGTCAAGTAAGTAAGGCTGCCAAAAAGTTGTTGATACAAGGTAGCATTGACCAATATACTGGAATAATCTACCTCAAGCTTGACTCTAGATAGGAATGGAGTCAGAGATGGCTTATAGTCATCCATATGAAATTATGCCAATAAATCAAGAGAGTAATTGGGATATGAAAGTGAAATCCTTGAATTTGTTTGAGTGATCTCAATGCTAAGGAATTAGTGTAGTCGGCCCAAGTCAGTCATAACAAATCTATCTTGAAGAGTTTTCTTCAATAGTGAGATAGTCAAAGAACTCCCTGTGATCAAAAGGACATCAACATACAAAACCAATATCAACAATAAATTATCTTATTTCAATAAGTACACATTGGGGTCTGAGTGGCATTTAGTGAAACTTGAATTAAGAAGGAAGGAATCCATTTTGGCATACCAAGCCTAAGGGGCTTGTTTGATGCCATAAATAGATTTCTAAACTCTACACACTAAAGAAATATATCAAGAAAAACTAGTGCTTCATGTAGATCTCCTCCTCAAGGTCTCTATCAAGAAATTCACTCTTCACATCCATCTAATGTACACTCCATCCATGTGCTACAACTATAACAAGTGTGATTCTAATCGAAGTCATCTTGACTTTGGGTGTAAAGGTCTCTGAGTAGTCGATGCTAGTTACCTATGCAAATCCCTTAGCTACCAATCTATCCTTGTACTTGTCAATAGACCCATATCCAACATACTTGGTCTGATATATCTAGTGACATCAAACCATCTTCCTTCACTTAGGAAGAGAAGTCAAATTCCAAGTGTGATTGTTAATCAAGGAATCATATTCCTTATTCATGGCTCTATCCCACTCAAGTATGCCTGAAGCTTCTCTAAAAATCTATGAATCTAATGTAGAAGCAAAAAAGGCATGTGATCCACTCTAAAAGTTTATTGAGTACATTTATCATCAACTAGATCCCCTACTCAAGTGCCTACACTCTCAAGTGTTTGCCTAGCCTAAAGAGGGCCTAAAATGGGTGAGTCATGTGCTGAATCCTCATCTTTTGATGCATTCCTAGAAGTGGATGAGGATGAATCCCCATCACTTTGATCATTGTTAGAACTAGAAGAAGTGGCCTCTACCTTAGGAACCTACTGTGAATGATCTAAATCCTCAAACTACTCATCCAAATTGAGTGAAACCAATGTAGACGGAGAAGTGTCAAGTAAAAAGTAAGTCGGATTATCCTAAAACCTAACACTCCTCTCAATAAGCAACTAACTGATGAATTATAAGATGAAAAAGTCTAAAACCCTTGAACCCATATGGATACCCAATAAAGATGAAAGTTTTGGATTGAACGTCCATAGCCTTGCATTTATTTTTGGTAATATGCACCATCATCGGTGATCTAAAGACATTGAAATGTTATACCTTTAATTTTATATTATGCCTAGCTTCATAAAGAGTGATGCCCTTTAAATATTTATGAGGAACCTAGTTCTGAATGTAACATGCAAAATTGATGGTTTCTATCCAAAACTGTGGAGCCAATGATCTAGAGTAAATCATATAGTTGGCCATCTCCTTCAAGGATTGATTCTTATGTTCTGCTACACCATTCTACTAATTAGTGTATGATACTATCTACTGAAGATCAATCCCCTTGAGGTACAACATTACTCAAATCTATGGTTGATGTACTCCCCTGAATTGTCTATTCAAAGAATTTTGATGCACTTTCCAAATTGCTTCTCAACTAGAGCCTTGAAGTCTAAAAAATTATTGAAAACTTTAGACTTTTGTCTAAAAAAGTAGACCCATGTGTATCTAGAAAAGTCATCAATGAAGGTGAGGAGGTATCTGGCCTTGGTAAAATAAGGATGGGGAAACTACCCCATGACATCACTGTGAATCAACTCAAGAGGAACTAAATATCTCCTAGCTTTGTCTTTGTCAAATTTCTCTTTGGGATGTTTGCCAAGGGAACAAACCTCAAAAATTCCCTTAGAGAATATAACTTTAGGAAAGCCTATAATCATATCTAGTTGACTTAGCTACTTAAGATAATGGTAGTTAAGATGGCTGAACTGCTCATGCCATAGTCTGCTAATTCTATCTGAATGGGTAAACAATGAGATAGGACGAACATCTGGAGAAAATGGGAGGTGTATAGCTTAGAATGTTGATTAGATTTCCCCAATGAAATTATAGAGTCATTGTGTATCTCTCTGATCTCAACTAAATCTAGTGTGAAGTCAAATTTCATGCCCTACCCTATGTGAGTAATCTGATACATTGAAAGAAGATTAGTTGATAGTGAAAGTACATTTAGAACATTTGTGACTATTCCACCTTTGACTTCAACAGTCCATCTTATTGTAACTTTTGTTGGAGTGTCATCACCTAAAGTGATAGAGGGCATGCTATAAGGCTCTAAGTCAAGAAACTCAACCTCTGATGAACCCATATGGTGTGAAGCACTAGAGTTGATAACCCAAGATGAAGCAGATGTGGAAGCCACTACAACTAAAGCTTTGCCCTTAGGTTTGTCCTTCCCTTTTTTATTTTCCTTAGAATATTTTTTGGCTAATGATGGCTATTTGACAAACTCAGGGACCCCTATATTGTTTTCTCTAGGAGATGTGTAAGGTGGTTTATGTGTTTCTTCATACACTTATGCTCATCATGCCCATTCTTCTTGTAATAGGAGCACTTAACCTTTTCTCTCTTAGGTTTTTATTTATAAGAGGTTTTAGTGCTAGTTTTTGTATTATTTTTCTATTATGTCTTCTTCTCATGATCCTTACTCTTCTATTTATTATTCTTGTTGCTAGAGGCTTTCCATTTCAAATTCCTAATAATAAGGGCTAAAGGTTTGGAAGACTTGAAGGTTCCCATATAGATCAATTTATCATATTCCTTAGTTAAATATATAATGAATTAATCTATGAATGACATTTTCCAATTGGATCTTATAGCTCTCTTAATTGCATAAAAGGTAGAGACAAATATAAAGTAATTAGGTCCTAGTTTTGTAAGTACAAAAAGAACTAACTGCTCATCTTTCTTCTTGGTTCCACACTCTTTTAGCTGTAATATAAGTTATTTAATCTTGGTGAAGAAGTCCTCCAATTTTTCAAAGTTACTAGGGCTCAAATTAATTATCCCAATCTCAAGCTCATAACCCCTCATGGTGTCTATTTTCTCAAACAATTTTTCTAGTGTTTCCCATACTTCTTTGGGACATTTGGTCAACTCTATGTGAAATAGGAGTTTTGATGACACTTAAATACATAATATTACAAAAAATTCATCACATTTATTAGACTATTTTATCTTATCTACTTCAATTGTGGGCTTTACTTCTACCCCCATAGTTATGCAAAACAGACTTTACTCCTAAGAACCATTATAATCTTACTTTTTCATTCTTGGTAGTTGAAGGGTACGAGTGAATTAAAAATGATAAGATCCATTATAGAATTGAGATTAATGTGTTTTTTATTTATTGTTTTAGAAATAAAATGTGCAAAAAGGGAGATAATTGTAAAACATAATCACAACCATAGTACAACCCCTCTGAAACTATGTCAGGTGTCCTCCCCCTCACCACCCAAATTTTTGTGATTTATAAAGTAGTGCATTTTATAAGGAAAATTATTCCAATGCATGGAAAATAATAAAACACACACTTTTACAAAATATGGTACTCAATTTTGAGTTACCATTTGCAAGATATTAACAAAACAATTTTTCGTACATAGGCTTATGACTAAAAACTTGCACTTGAAACTTAAAAAAAGTACCCTTGGACAAGGTAAAATATGCCTTACAACCACTCATTATATCTGTAATTTCTCCATGGACTTAAAAAAGTCAATAAAAGTGAAAAACAATTTTGCCTTTTGCCTTGGTATGCATGAAAGCAAGTGTGGCTTCCTCTTTAAGTAAAAAAATAACTAGTTAAAGCAAAAAATGAATTTTTAGTTGTGTAAAAAAGAAGGAATTGAATAGTTTGATGTTTTTTTTATCTTAGATCTAAATAGGAACTCCAAAAGAAGATCTAGATAGCAAAATAGAGATCTAATAACAAATTTTCTACAAATTTGATGAAAGCTTTACAAAGAAAGGTGACTCGAAGGTAGAGTTTCAACATAGAAGTAAATGCCATCAGATCTAAAATAGAGAAAAACTTAGTGCAATGTAGGCTTAACTCCTCCCATGCAGATCCTTCTAGCATTGTATTTTCACATAACAGAGGGGAAAAATAATGTAGTCCAGATCTGGAAATCAACACTTCATCTCTGTGCTTCCAATGCACCACTTATGCTCTTTCAATGCCAATTTTCACCAATATCCAATGTCAATGTAGCAACAATGACCTAGATCAGAACTGAAAATGCAAGAGGGTATAGATCTAGATCTTCTTTACAAACAAAGAGATGCTCATGTGGTAATACAATGCCACTACCACCACCTAGATCCTCCTTGTAATGCAATGAACTGGAGATGACACCAAAGCTAGATATTAATTCTTCTTGGCTTTCAAGACACCACTTTGTTCTTCCAATGCCCAACCACTATAGATATAAGACAAGAAAAAATAGAAAAATCCAACCCATACCAACATAAAACTTTGAACAAAAGAGGGTAGATCTGAAGCACCTTTAGTAATATTGCAAGGTAGAAATAATAAAAAGAATGATGCCTCTTCTCTTTTTTTTTCCAATCAGATTTGTAGAAAGATAATAAACCTAGCTTACAAAGAATCAATAGATCCAATAAGCCAAGTTATCCTCAAATTGTTTTTTAGATATGAAATTTCTCAACAATTTCTATGAGATAATAACAAATCTTATGATTTCATTAAAAAATTCAAATAACCAACCAACCAGACAATTGTGAACATGGATTGGCACTTTGATACCATAAAAGAGTTGTATCTATGATCATTAGATCAATGAATACACATGATGGAGTGATCTCTGAGTTGAGCAAGTGCATATCACAATAAAGTTGCTAGTGAATGAAATCAAGCATAGAGGAATATTGCAAAAGGAATAAGAGCAAATAAAATACTCTATATCATGTTGAATGAAGAATAAAAAGAGAGATAGGTATATATATAGGTTGGAAAAGGAAAGATAACATACATTTCAATGAATGTGGTACTAATCTTTCCAAATAACCAACATGACCTCTAGAGCCATAAGCAAGCTAATACAATCATTTAGGCAAAACCCAGTGGGAAAAAGACCTACAACAACACATGTTTCCTCCCACACACACACACACACACACACACTTTTTAGATATATATTTGTCCTAATCTCAGCTCTAATGGTTCATAATGATACATATTTTCAAATCAAACTGCCACAAGGCAAAGTAGTTGGATTGAAACACGTGTACTCCTGAACCTTGCTATTTCAATTTCAATATTTTCAATGCTTTAAATTTAGATTATATGCATTGATTATATACTATAACATGCTCTTAGTTGTAGATTAGTCACCAACACAGCACTCAAGTTGGACTGACACAAAGGCAATGTGTGTTATAGACACCCATGTATGCATTTATTTTCTTTTAAAACAATAATTTCATTACTAGTTTAAAGGGGAGAATGCAGACTTTATTTTTGAATTATATAACACCTCAATCTTGTACACTTATAAAATACATACCATGGATGTACCTTCATAATCTAGATTTTTCCCACTATCAAAAGGCTCACATTAACTATTTCTCTATGCCTATTACTTATCTCTTAGTCTTAACAATGTTATTATAAGGACTCAAACCTCATATGATAATCAAAATGCTATAAACATGTTTAGTTTTTGTCTCTGCAAGTTCTAGACCTGTACTTATTTTCTAGCTTCCTAGACACTTGCTTCCTAGTTGGATGCCTACATTGACACAAGTGTCCTTTCCTAATGCAAGTGAAAGTCATCCAATTTACAAGTAAAACATATCCATATAGTTGGAATAAATGCTTTAATGTGAGATATTATACAAAAGGATTGGTATATATGTATGATCAATCCTCATTCATTATACACCTAACATAAACCTATCAACTCATAAGGTAAAATATCAAAAACATTCAATCAAGCATTCAAGTGAGAAAATATTCCCTATTTTCTCCTATTTCCATATCAATCATAGGGAAAAAACATCTACAAGTTTGAAGTACTGAAGAAGCATTGCATGAGCCATATTTTTCAAGGTACAAGCTAATTCACTATATGTACTTAATTATCACACATTACATCCTTATGCACACACAAGCCCACACATAGGGGAAAACTACATGAGTATGAGGCCCCCTTCACAGTAGTGGATATGTAAATAGAACCCATTGATAAAGGGGTCTTTGGGGTAAGTTCAACACTGTGAGCCCAGTAACCCATTTTTTTCATAGCCACCATGAAGATGAAGAATTAAGTTTTTTTAATTTGAAAAGGAGTGACAACTTATGATCTAGATTTGAGCACACTAGAGTGAAGGCAACATAGAACCCAAAATATCTTAGGTGGTTGCATCTATATCCACTAGGTATTCTATATGGGACACCTACATCTAGGTTAAACATAAGCATTAATGTAACATCCAAGGTCAATATAAGTGTTTGAGGTCACAAAAGTTATTAATCTAGAATTTGATGATAGGCCCAAAATATACTTCCAATTTGATTCCTTCTTATTCTAGATATTAGCATCAGAACCAACTAAGTATTTTGTTTTCATTATCATTAAAATATCTAGCATAACTATACTTTCTAGTTTTAGCATATCTCAGTATATAAATTTAAAATATTATTTATCTATTTTAAAAAATTCATTGGCCTACTATAGAGATACTTTATTTCCCTTATACACTAGTCTATCTCTATCCTCTTTAACCCTAGAATCCCTAATCTATAATTTAGGGTTAAAAAATGGTAGGGGGACCGATGAAGTTATGCCCTTGGCCGTGTAACTAGATTAACACAAAAAAATCAAATTTCATTATTTATTATTAAATTAAAATAAACCTTTATAACATTTACAAGTGACTCACTACTTTATCTTCCTAAGCCTTTATGGGATTTCACAATCACACACGTATGGGTTATAGACTTTACAACTATCTCTCTTTGTCCCTCTTCTTCTAGTACCAAGGCCATCTTATTTATCTAAAATATGTACCCTTCCTATCACTAATTGGGAACCTTTTTTACATATTGATAGGAATCACACCAAATAGTAACTGTCAATTCCTTGGTTATTTCTTAGAGACTCTTAAACTTTTAGTAATTATCAATTCTCTACCTTCCTTGTGACTATTGATCTTGGAGATAGTTGAACAATCACAAGTGAAATAGTTCTTGAATATTCATCTATGAACAATTTCCCACATAAGTTGTATATCACTTGGCCATCACCAATTAAAATATCTCAAGGGATTTCCAATGGGATCAAAAATGCCTTATTTGGAGTTTTATTGTGAAAAATGTGGTCATTTTAAATTATTTACATATTCCCTAAGAATGGATATTTCTATGAACTGATTTTCCATTAACCAATGAGATTATGACACATGTGATGATACTAAAGCCTCAGTGTAATGGACTTTCCATTTTATCCCTAAAATTCATAGACCCATGGACTTATCAAATCCATATAATAGTTGGTCATGCATTTTATTTTAGAACTATGGTCTCAATGTATACGTGGACTTGTGGAACTATCCATTCCATCTAAATAATTATCACATCTACCTTTGAAATATGGCCTCACTCTTCACTTGAATAATGACCATTTTATGATGAATCCATGATTACAAAACTTATCATTTCACATAATCTTGGATTCATGTGATCTTCCTAGAATTCACGAGTTTAGTGAGATATGTGAGGTTTTTTTGATGTCAATATACTTCATGATTTCATGTACTCTATACACTCCATGGAAAAATCTTTAGGTTGTTAGACTTCATGTACTCCATGGGGACTTTGCATTGGATATTTTTTGTATAATTTGTATGTGTTGCATCTTTAGGTTATATATATATATATATATATATATATATATATATATATATATATATATAGGCATGGATAACGTTATATATTAAAATTATGTAGTTATGAACCCTTATGCAAAGTGTTCAAAAAGTGGTATAATGTTGGATATTTATTGTATACTTTGATTTTTTTAAACAAACACATGTTTTGGTGATGCCATATATATTTTTATCTATAATAATAATATGGGTGCTGTTACGACCTATAGTTTTATGGAGATCGATTTTGGGTTGTGTTATTAGCTCATGATTTTGGTACCCATGGTAATGTAAGATTACTTACGCAGTTACCTAGTTATGTGCCTATTTATATTCACACATGCAATAGGGGTAGAGAAAAAATGAGAAGTACATTATTGTATTGTAATACGGTTAAGTTAATACCATAGTAAAGGAGGATATTTTACTCAATTTTTTTACTGTAAGGGTTTTCCAACTAAAATCTTGTGTATAATGTAATATTGTGTGTGTGTAATTTATCTTATTCAAATTTTATCATAAATTTTATGTTAGTATTTAATATCTTGTATTATTTTATCAATCATTTTATATTCACTTCCTGAGGCCATAGATCCATTTTAAAATCACAATCTAATTAATAGTATTATTAGATCAAATGTGGACTACAAGGAAGTTTTCTTGCATTTGTTAAAGTGCATGGACTCTATGACTACATGCACTCCATTAATTCATTGAACAAGTTATGATCTTTGTTAGATTTAGACTTATACTTGAATAGTGATTAAGTCCTCCATGGCCTCCATTATATTGGGAACACTCATGATTCTAAGTGTGGCCATTGTGAACTTATAACCTCTTTGATTTTGATTGAGGACTCCTCAAACTAAGACATTTTCCCTAAGACTCTTTATTAAAAGCCACTAAAAACTCCTACCTATTTTTGGTGATGTAATATTTTGCATATGCCTTGGATTTTCCTACACCATTTTAATTGTGTTGTATCAAGCTTTTAGATATGATGATGATTATTGTATCACATAATGTGACCTCAAATGTTAATTATTTTTAAATTTAGTCATAGGTCTTTTCTAGAAGTATTTTGCTATGCAATATTGTTATTATATTTACACAAATCCCAAAAATAATCTATTGAATAAGCATTACATTTTATTTCATTGTACTAGCAGTAAGTATGGTTGATTAATGCAATGTGATTTTTTTATGTTTCTATGGGGAATGGTTCCTCATTTGAGTATCCTTGAAATTTACTATGCAATATTGTGATGGATAGTTTACTCAACCTTTTATTTTGTGTAAAATAAAATATTACCCATAATTACATATAGCTCCTTGTTTGGAATTCATCCATTTCAATAAAGGATAAAAGAAGTTGAATATTATGTTAAATAAATATTTCTATGGATTATCATAAGAAATCATCATATTCCATTCATTCCATGTAAATAGCCCACCTACCCTTGGTAGGATCATGTAGTTCTCCTTCAATATTTAAATATATGATTGAGCTGAGCATAAAATTTCAAACATTGTTAGATGAAAAATTATCCCAAAAGGTTCCTTGATACAAATATAATGAATAGTTTAAAACAATAATATATTATTCAAAATAGTTTTATATTATTTAGAGATAAGAGGAAACTTGATTGGTATAGAACATGAGATTTACATAATGAATGGTTTAAATAAATCATATATAATTCAAAGATAAGATTCAAAATTTTTGGCTTAGAATATGCCATTTTCACATTAGTGGGATTTAAACTCAGATCAATTATGTTGTAATTTTGTAAATGCACACTGAAACACCAAGAGGAAACTTGTTTGGCATAAAATATGAAATTTGAAAAATAGAACATGTCATTTACCCATTTGTGGGAATTATACTCAAATCAATTAATTTGTGAATGTAAGTGCACACCAAAAGACCAAACTAGGGTGTTTGGTAAGACACTTACACTTGGTAAAAAAATTGATTAGGAATAATAACTTATGGAACCGAGGAGTATATTCTTAACTAGTTTTGAATATGCTATCACAAATGTTGTTTGCATATATATGTTTTATAATTAAATTCACTTTAGATTAATTTTGAATACTTATTGATTTATGGATTATGTGAAATTTGTATTGTTACGTTTAACAAGTGTTCAATGCATTTCAAGATTGTGTGTTTTACAAATAGTTATGCGATGAATTCATGTTCCACCTATACTTGTCCTTTGTTCTGTATAGCTTTGAGGTAATTTTGAAAAAAAATATTTTGTCCTTTGTCTACCTTTACAAAGTTGGTCATTATAAAGTAGATGAGTATGTTTATGATTCTAAGGAAGAGCCTCTAATTTCGATGACAAAAAAATAGTGTACACTAATGGGATATAAACCTTGTGATACTGAAGGGGAGCCTCTACTTTTAAAAAAATGTTAAAGATGTATATATAAAAAGATATATAAAGGAAGTTATTTCACATTATGTTGAAATAAATCTCAAAGTAGCAGTTTGCATTATGTAGAACTTGAATTTTTATTATTATATTTTATTTTCTTTAAGTCAAACTTTATTACAAGAGCTGTATTGGTTTTGGTGTCATATTTAGTGGTTTTGATTAAAGATATGATATTGATAAGCATAATTTAATCTATATACAATAATGACATTTACAAACATTATTCTCTGATAAAAAATAATGACATTTTAACATGTTTTACATTGTTCAAAGTTTACAATTATTAAATTTTATTTAAAATCCTCTAAAGCACAAAGCTTATTTTAAATTCACTTGACCAACCAAAAAATATTTATACAACATGAGATATAAAAGTAACAATATTAATTTTTCTTCAAAATCCTCTAAAACACAACTTATTTTCAAATTCATTTTGACAGACCAAAAAATATTTATCCAACATGAGATATAGAAGCAATAAGTAACTATAATTTAGATTTTATATGGGATTAAAATAATAATATGATTAATTAAAAAATGTAAGCATCCCACCATCAGGGATCCTTAAAAAAAACTCCATGACTTGAAACTCTCAACACAATCTAAGCTTTAGAAAAAATGAATTGAGTAGGAGAAAATTGCCACTAAATGCATTTAATATGTATGTCACTTTTTGATAAGACCATGAATTATAATTATTATTTATTAATATGCACATATGATTATACCTTTGGATAAGAGTGACTATGAGAGGGAAAACCAAATTCAAATTCGAGAATTTGGTTCAATCATAGCTCGATGATCATTTGCATAGAATCTTTGGGTCTTATGATTCTACATTTTATTTAGAAGATGATGTTGATTTTGATGAGGATGGAAATATAAAGGTTTAGATATATAATAAAGAGGATATTAATTAAATTATATAATCATTTCTCAAATTCAAATGTAGTAAAGCAGAGAGGGCTTCAACCTCCTCAATGGCTAAGGTTTTTGGTCTACAAAAAGGTTTTTTGATCACAACAAAGAACAAGGTGCAAGGAAATTATTCAAATCTCTAATCTAGATTAAAATGTTAACTTTAACCTTACCCTTTAGTTGAACATTTATGTCACCCATCCTCAACCATCAATCGATGGGGTGCCTAGTGGGGTTATGTAGAGAGCTCCCTGTGATGGATCTGTAGGTGAAGGATCTAGAAAGATATATGGAGCTTGATGGAAAGAGATGCATGTGCCATGAATATTTTAGATCTCTATAATTTTAATAAGAACCATGTTTTACCTCATTTGAAGGACTATGTCATTCCCATACCTGGTGAACTTGAGGTAAGATCCTTTCAGAGGCATTGGATTTATGTAGAGTGTAAGAATGCCAGGAATCCTTATCATGAGTGTGGGGATTTTTTCAAGAATATGATTTCTTATGGTTCTAATGATGATGCCCCAATTCTTATCAATGTGTCTAATCTATCTGGGTCCCTCTTGTATAATATTACCCTTGATTCAAACCCTCACCCTTCTACATTTATTTAGCTTGGTGATGTTAATATTATTTTCTCAATGGAAATAATTGATTTGAAAATATTTGATCCATATATTAAGGATATGGAGCTTCATATTGGTTGAAAATACTTGTTTGGTAAATATGTGGGCACCTTCTTTTTTTAGCTAAACTTTCTAACTGGGCATTGACTATCTGGAGTTCCATTTTTGCTCCCTCCTTTACTTTGAATAACTTTGGTTTCTTCTAGGTGGTCTTCCAAAGCCCTTTGGACATAGATTTTGTTTGAACATTAAGGACAATTTTTTTTGAAAACTTTGGTTTCTTTTTCTGCCCCTAGTCCCCTTTTCTTGAGTCAATAAAGGATCAAATTTTGGCTACTCCCATTTGGATCATAATGTGTAATATTTCACCTATCTTAAGAAAAGAGGAAAATATGAATGGTTAACAGAGTGGGATCCTTTGTGAAAGTTTTAAAAACCTCTTAGGGACATATATTTGTGAGAACTTGTGTTATCCTTGATCTTTTCAAATCTCTCTTCCATTCGATAAATATGATCTCCTTTTGAGGCTTGTGGACTAAGTATCTTAACTACGAAGGTATTCTTTTCCAGTGCTTTCATTGTAATCTCCTTGGGCATCATGTTGTTGGGTGTCCTTTTAAGATTCGACGAAAGGCTTTATATCACTCTCAATTTAGAACAATTAATGATTAAGTGGTATATAGGTGCTATTAATACATTAAATTACATAGGTAAATATATAATAATATTTTTTATTATTTAAATTATGTGATTTAATAATACTATTGATAAATAATTATAAAACTCAGCATTGTTAGGTGGGATGTTGAACCCATTGGTTACAACGGTTCACTCTAATTATAAATGATGTTACATGGTGAAATCATTAACTTGATGTATTCTAATACACATGAAGCTTAAAATCATTCAAATATTTGAGATATTCATATATTGGTTATATGGAGAAGATTAATAAGAATAAATGAGGAGAGGAAGGTTGATCGTATTGGGTTAATATGTTTCTCAATTAATGAATACATTTGTGGGTTTTTTATTTCTGTGTGAGGTTTTCCCACTCATATTTTGTGTTGTGTTTTTGTATTTTCCACCATTTTACATATCTAGATCCACATATGTGTGCATACGCATTATTTTAACATGGTTTTAGATCTATATTTATGTGGTGTTGATTGTTGGCAAGACTTGGCAATTATTTTTTTTGGCTTGTGGAGTATCCCAAACCCCTATGTAAGCATATTTTCATCCAAACTCAGCCATGTATAGTTTGGTGTATAGATAAAGAAGGTAAAAAGGATGGTTGATAAAATATTTTTGTCATCCTTGTGGCTTGTGAGTTTGTATCTCTATGTTTTGGATTAATCAATCACTCAAACTACAAACTAGACAACACTTAGTAAGCAAATCAACCTTCAAATTTCCATATGGCATGATGGTATGGCCTGGTACAACTTGTTTAGATTGAAATATAACTCAAAATTTGTTTTGTATCCTATTTATATGTTTTAAGTAGTGAAACTTTAGTTTTGGTCTGTATAAAACCTTTCTACAGATCCTATGGAGCATGACAATCACTTTTGACACTTCTTCAAACTTCTATGTGGCCCTTGTACAGCGTATAATAGTTGAATACAACATATGAATTTGTTTTTAATAGAAAAAAATAAATTTATTTGTGTTTGAATGATTTAGGGTCCTTTGACAAGGTTGTATGAACTTTTTCATTACTTGAGTTGGCCTCTTAAAACTTTGTGTTGCACCCCTGCCTCCTTCTCCTATGTCTTGGCTACCTAGAAGTGTTATAAGGTAAGCCTATAGTTTATAAATATTATTTTTTAAATACTTAAAAAAAAAATCCATTCAAACGACGGGGATCCACATTCAAACTTGATATTTTACCCAAATAATAAAAAAACAAGTAATTATTTTTTACATGCATGTTATTTTATTTATTTTTGTTTAAAGAAAATTGTTAAATAGGGTTTAAATATTATATTGTGCATGTATGTTTCATGAAGTATTGTGGGGGATTTGGTTAGCATAATTTTATAGAAAAATTATAAAATCAAGGTACAAGTTTCAAAACTTGATTTACCTATCTTATTGGTCAAACCTTATTTGGTCATTTTTTTTAAAACAATATATTTAACTATTTGTTTTTTAAAGTTTATTCTTTATACCTTGTAAAAATCCTTTTGTGACACTTGTGAATCTTACTATAATTTCATTTTTTTTTTGTTTTTCAATTTATTTGTATATAATAAAATAACTATAGTTGTTTAAACACTAAAATACATGTTTTATTACAAAAATAAATTATAAAATCACATTAATAAGTCCATTTAAAAAAAACAATTAGTGTCATTTTAGTTTAAAAAAATATAGTGTCAAAATTTGAAGGAAAGTTATGGCTTCTTAAATTTTTATGATAAACAAATCAAAAATATTGAATGGGTCAAACTATAACATTTGAAAAATATGTAGACTATTTTGGAACATTCTAAAGATCTATCTAGTGACCCAAAAAGGTCTGAGATTATTATTCCTCTAGTTTTAACTTTGAAAATTACCACTTGTATAGATCCTAACCCAAATCAGGAGAACATAGCCATCCATCAGGCCCTTTTGAACCATAATGAAGTATATTTTGGTTCACCTTAGTCCTTGATAATTGAGGAAACTTATTACCTTGGAAAACAAAATGTCCAAGAATCCAACTAGTCCCTTAAGATGGAGGTAGACCCATTTATTGATTTGAAAAAATTAATTTAGGTCAAGTTAGCTTACCAAAGGACTTCTAATAGGTTTTAAACTCCTAAAAGAATAGGGTTTGACTAAAAAGGTGAATGGGTCCACTATTTTAAAGACTTTGGATCTTGGGTTCAATCATTAAAATCTTAATCCTAGAAAAGGAGAGATCAATTGCAGCAATGAAAATAATAAAAGGGAGACACCATCATCCTAAAGGAAACTATAATTTGAAATTAAAGAGGGATTTGCCAAGGGTACATAAATCACCCTCTCGAGGGGAATCACTATTAGTTGCTAATGGTTTCTCAAAGGCTGCTTGAGTGGTTGGTAGTTTGGGTCTTTATCTTTCATTTTTCTCTGACTGTTGGTCTTGAGATTTTTTTTTGATTTAAAGTAAGATCCTCCTCAGCCCTTATTTTCCCCTTATTTCTATAATTTTAAATTTCTTGGCAGCCAATTTTTCATTATGACCATTTTTTTAGATCTCTCTTTTGAACTTTCCTTGGGACAAGTGTATAATGGACATTATTAGTTGTCAGCTTAGATTTTCTACCTTAAATTCTTGGATTATTCAGTCCTTATCATCGTTTGATCCCCTTGTGGAAATTTCCTTACCATCTCATTCCACTAAGTCATTTAATGATGACATTTTTATTTTTATGGTGCACCATACCCCCATCATCTCATTTGCTTCTCCCCCTTAAGTCATCATTCCCAAGTTTTTTAATTTCATCATTTCACTCTTTTATGAGCACTTATTATTTCCACCTTTGAAAGGGTTGTCAGGCTTTGCTTGGATTTAATTTTTTAATTCTAAACTTTCTATAATCCTCAATTTTTTTTTGAGGTTATGGCTTCACTATAAGAATTAGTAGAAGAAAAGAAAAAGAGATAGAGTTAAATCATTGTTCTCTTGAGGAAGAGGTTCCCAAATTAGGAACTAGTCAGGTTGAGCTCATATCTTATTTAGCCATCAGTAACAATAACCCTACAGTTTAGGTAATTCTGGATAAAGGAAATCTTACTTAGTTTATGCTTAGAATTATTGATCATGATCCTAACTTGGCTAAATATTTTGCTTAGGATTATAAGGAAGGGATAATTATTATGATGGGCATGAGGATTGAGGTATCCAAAAAATCCATAGTGGAAGCAACTACGCTGATAGTGTAGGCCCTGAAGTAAAACAAAGATAAATCCATTACGGACGAATGTGTGTCAAATTTTTTCAAATCTATAGAAAAATCAAAAGAAGATACCAATAATTTTTAAAGGATGGATCTCCTTGAGGTTTGTCCAGAAGTCTACAAGAAAGTGATGTTGTATATCACCTTAGATTCTAAATTCAGCCTAGTATGGTCTCATCATTTCATGTTATTGAATCACTTTAATGTGATTTACACAGTCAGTCTTACCTTATATATACATTACTCCCTAGATTATTTTGTGAGGGAGTATAAAGGAAATAATATAGTCTCTATCACACACCAATCCCTCATTTTTTTATTGTTCAAGTTTTCCCCTAGTGAGGAGTACATAATTATCTTTAGTTTTACAGGTGATAAAAATAAAAGAGAGGAAAATATCCGAAGGGGCATGTGTGTATGTATTCAAGGAAAAAAAAGGATAAGGTGGGGGGAATCCTAGGAAAAAAATCATTTTAGACGCAGAGGCTTCAAAAGAGATGAATGTAGAATTGACCGTCTCCCTTGAGAAGGTGGATCACTTAGTCATCCTCTCAAACCTAGATTTCCCTAGGGCCTCTAGCCCTATATACCCTATTATTAAGGAATATCATGAAGAACCTAGCGCAAATAAGTACCATAAAAAATACAACTCTCTTAACACTAGATTATAGTCAATTAAATTGAGCCTTAATAGAAAAATTAGGGAGATCTGAATAATTTGAAAGGAGGTTAAAGAGATCCATTGGGTTGAATTTCTAAAAGTTGGTGTAGAAGGTAAGTCAGGAGAAATCTTAAAATTTGGTATCCCCATAGGTGGGAAGAAGGATGATTTTTTTGATCCACAATCTTTTGTTTTCTCAATAGAAGGGTTGGATACTTTGATGTCTCACCTTAGGATCCATGCAAGAGTTGATTCCCCCTTGGTTATTAAAGGTGTGAAATCTATCTCCAAATAAGGCCCCAGGTCTAGGACCTAGGGTAAATCCATTAAAGGTACTTTTTAGGTCTTGAAAGGTCTTCTTGACCTAAATTTTGAATGACCTATTTGCCAGTCTCATTTTGCTCTGTCCTTTTTTTTTTTTTGGCTCATTATTTAGGTTGTCACTTTTTTTAATGGATTGGTTAGTCCATGGGTTTTTAATGTTCAATATCTTAGAAACCTGGGCTTCCTAATGTGCCTAGGCTAGTTCTTACACTAGTTTAAGGTTGGATTATCTTAATCAAAACATTTGAAAAATTTGTATTTGTGCAAAATTTATGCCTCAAAAACTTTGGAACATTTTTTTTAGGATTAGAAAACCCCCATCAAAGAGACATGTTATGAATGAACTTACTGATGCATTTCAACCTAAATCATAATAATCCATGTCGATAATTTTGAGGAGTGTAAATGATGAATTCATACTCCATATAAATAATTAGGGGTCACCTAATGATGCCTAAAAACTCCTTGAATCTATGCAAGAGGCCACTCATCTCTAAAAAGTCATTAAACTTGTACTACTTATTACTCCCATGAAAGATGACAAAAAAGTAGTTAATTTTCTTGTAAAAATAAAAAATATTAAATATCAATTAGATGGTTGTAATTGTAATTTTATTCAAGATCAAATTTTTTAATTTATTATTTAGTTGAACATTCATGAAAATTTTCTCAATTTTATTTCTATTCTTAAATCTAAATACCAAATAGAACAAGTCATTCCTGACCTCACTACTCTATATGTTCTTTTTATTCAAAAAGAATAAGTGATGAAAAAATTTAATTCTAAAGAGAATGCCATTCAGGCACTTCTTATGTTTAATAGTTTTTTTGAAAAAACTAAAAAACATAAACCTAAATCTAAACCTATCAATGGCAAATATGAGAACAAAAAATTTGGTAATAAGAATCACAAAGTTAAATTTAATAGAAATTACAATCTATGTGGTAAATTTTGACATAAAAGGGAAGACTATTACAAAAACAAGAACATATATAATAACAAACCTATAAAAAAAAAAGGGAAGAAAGGTTATAATAAAAAATAACAAAAAAATCAAAGCCAAAATCAAAACAACAACCATGAACAAAATATTAACAATTTTGCACTATATGCTACCTTATTTACTTCTAATGAACTTAATGAATTTTAGATAGTGGTACATCAAATGACACGACATGTTTATCAAATATTTTATTTAACACTAAAAATATATTTAAAATGATTTATTTAGGTGATAATTGATGTTTTTTTATGTTCCTAAACTTAAGAAAAATATGTTATCCTATTCTCTACTTACAAATTATAATTTAAAAATAACTTTGCTTAAGGATAAATGGTGTATTAATAATCAATTTGTTTCTTTGATTTCTTAACAAATTCAAAAGAATGAATTATAAATGTTTTTTGGTTCTTCTACATGTCTTTTATCACAAAGTAGAAATGAAGTGGCATGAAAGACTAGGTCATATTAATTTTATAAGTTTATATGATATTTCTCATCATGATCTTATGGTTTGCCTGCTTAGTATTTGTTCTCATCATGAAATGTGTGAAGACTTCTTATGTGGTAAGAAACACTCTAAACCCTTTCACAAAAATCATGATGCTAACTCCTTTCATCCCTTAGAGCTTATTCATATAGATGTTAGAGGACCTCTATAAGTTGTATCTCTCAATGGTTATTTATAAGTTATTAATTTAATTAATGATTAGTCTAGGATGATCTAGTCTTATTATGTTAAAAGTAAATTTGACATGTTATCTAAATTCTAAGAATTTAAAGTTTTAGTTGAAAATTAGTCTAACTTTTTAATGAAAATATTAAGAGATGATAATGGTGATGAATATATTAGTATATATTTTGATTCATTTCTAATCAACTTTGGTATATAAAGAGAGTTAACAACTCCCTATTCTCCACAACAAAATGGAATCACTGAAATGAAAAATTAAATCATCCTTGAAATGGCTAAAACATTATTGCATTATGCAAATATTCCTAAAATCTTGTGGACTAAAACATGAATACTACCATTCAAATTATAAATAGAGTCATTAATAAATATTTTCATCTTTATACACCCTTATAAATGTGGTCTTATAATAAAATGAGTGTTTCTCACCTTAGAAAATTTGGTAGTCCTACTTCCATATTTATTCCTAAATCAAAAAGAAAGAAATTTGATTCTACCTCCCATTCTTGCATTTTTGTAGGTTATGGAGGAAAAACTAAAGGATTTAAAGTTTATGATTCATATAAAACAAAAATAATAAAAAAGATCAATTATTTTTGTTTGAACAATCTGTTCAAGTGCAAGACAATGCCCTCCTAACTCTTCTCATAACCCTCCTATCCCTCCTACAATTCCATAAGACCCCCAGATAGTAAGGAGGATTTGACTAAACACATAATCGAGAATAAAATACAAGTTGAAGAGATAATTAAGATAATGAGGGACACTATTTTGACCAAAATATATCATACATATTTGGTTAATACCCTAGATGCAGTACTAAGCCAAGTTTACTCGATAATGAGTCAAATTGATAGATGAACATCTTATAGGGAGAGATGTATGGCTTACTATGTTGAAAAATTATTAGCATATGAAGTAAAGAATAAAAAATAAAAAATTTGTGTCTTATTCATTGATCCATTAACCAAATACACCTTTTCCATTATCAAAAAAATGGTCTCCAATCTATTGATACCAGGATAATTTGATAAGATTTTTTTGGGATTAATGATGGATAGTGATTGATTAACCACCTTGTAACAACCATGAGGTTCCATTATATTTTTTGAGGAAACTTTATTGCAAGTTTATCCTAAAAAATATTCTTGGTATTTTTGATTACTCAGTGTTTTAGGGCTGAGCAGAAGGATCTATGTAAGATAGACCAGGTGCACATTATGTGCCTAATTTACATGCAAGAGTCCCTACCTAAAATACACTTTAGTGTGAGATCCCATATGTAGTGAAGAAGGTCATCGAGATTGATAATTTTAATATGTTTGGTGTGCTTACTGACACACTTGATCAACATACGAGTAAGATTTTTGAGACTAATGTTAAAGAGGGTAGACATGAGGATAGTCCACCTAGTGTGCATGCCTAACTACACCCTTGTAGATCTTATGGTGATATATGCACTAGATGTTTAGATGAAGATGGTGGTGCTTCTGAGGGTATAGATGCTATAGTTTTGAGTGATGAGTTTTTGGCATGTACATTTAGTGTGAAAATGTCAACTACACTTATACATTTATCTTATATATTTGACACATTAAATTTTAGTTACATTTTTATTTAAAAAGTAACAATTAATTTACATATAAATTAAATAATATATAGGCAATTTTTATGTTGTATGAGGAGACAATACCATCATTTTCATAGCCAATTTTTGGGCCTTCTACTAATGCATTTGTCGATGTTATTTAACTGATATTTACATATACATAGGTAAATTTTATTAATATTATACTTCATGTACATGTATTTATTTATATATATCTATGTCAATGAACAATCATATATTGTTTTTTCAATTGATGACCACAATGGAGACTCCTCCATCTTTACAAGTTGAAATAGACACAAGCATTAATTCTAAAATATCATCTATGTAGGCACTCATTGAGGTATGTTAACCTATAATTTTGAATTACAAATATATATTTATTTTAATAATTTTACTCTTTACTTATGAAAATATAACTTACATGAATGTTTTATGTATGAAAGGTTTTTTTTTATGATATTTGATAGTCCCATTTAGATGATTAGCATAGAACCTTCTCATGTTTTCTCCCTTTCACACTCCTGTGTATGCACTTCAACCTATCACTGACCCTATTGAGCATTAGAGGCAAATTGAGCATGACCATGATATTATGGTAAGTGCATATTTAAATAATTTTTGTAATAATTTAAAATTAATTTCTAAACTCATTTGCATGTCTAGTATGTAAATTTTCTAATAATATTTTTTTATGAACATGTCCATCTAGAAGTGATCTATGAGTGTGAAAAGAATTGTAGTCAAAATTGGGAGGAATCCAAAGCATTTGAGGATCTACATCTATGATCAGGGCATCCTAAGGTGAGCATTCTTCAAGGAAGGCAAATAGAGGGATTCTATTTGATGAGTAGGATGTATTATATGATGTAATTTTTTGTATGCCTATATGGAAATGTATAAATTTTTAGCATTTTATGCCTATATGGCATTCACCTGACATTCTATTATATTTTTAGATGATGCACTTTTTTGTATGCCTATATGACAATGTACACATTTTTAATATTGTATGCCTATATAGCTTCATGTGAGATTCTATTATATTCTTATTTTATGCACCTATATGGCTTCACCTAATATTCTATTATGTTCTTATTTTGTATGCGCTTATGGATTTTATGGATACACATATATATGCTCACATTTTTTGGTGATCATCTTTATACATACAATTTATCTCACATTATTATTTCAAAACTAAATTTGATGGTTGTATGGACATATTTTAATATGATCATCTTTAGTATTTACTTCATGTAATTATTAAAAATAACTTACAATCCTTCAATATATGTTTCAATTAAATCTATATAGGAGAAAATAATATAATGTTTGAGATAGAGTCATATATTAGTGTGAAATGCCTTTCATGATTGGGCGACACCATTTTATGTTTTTATTTGTGATCCTTAATTAAAATTAGGTACTATGCTTGGATACTTGTGGATAATCTTGTCATCCTTATTAGATTTGTTGATGACATTTCATTAAACTAGTTTGATATAATTTGGAACTTATTATTCATGTTTTATATTCATTAAATTTATTAATATCACTGAGGCATTAAAATATTTGGTGGATATAGATCTTCTGTTTTACTTCCTCAAATTTTTTCTCTCCCTCTCCACTAAAATCAACTTGGCCATTTCTTAACTTCTCATTATATGCCAACATGAGAATGTTAAAAATGATACAACTTACTTAATGAAATGGGCTACTCTAACTTATGTTTCTCAAATAGATTGGACAACTACTCCATATTCACCTTTCAGGAGTGAAATTCCTCATTACCTTCTCATGCAAATGGGGTCAATTTAATTATTTATTCTTTCAAAAAAGGTAACACACAAATAAATTTGAGGTTATTCTTAAATATACATGTCAATCAACATATTAGCTTAGAAAGTATTCTATATATGAGACTAATAATGGCCTCCACAAATAACACGTATTCTATTTTATATCTCTTAACTTGTAAGTGTTAGAACAACTTCTTACTTCCTAAATTTAGACACCTCTTCCTTCTTGGAATGCCCTTTACAATTATTTGGTTGGAGTTATGAATAAAATTTCTAACATTTTTCATGCTAACACCCACACATGTTAAAATGAGTGCAAAAACTCTTTCCCATGTCATGGGATAACATTTCCTTATTTCCCTTATCATAATAATTGAGAGAGTGGTATTTCCTAATTCCATCCTTATTTATTCTTACCCCTTGATCTCTTCTTTGGCTTGGAGAATGGTGTAAACAATGTTTATTCCTTTTGAAAGACTTTGGATTTTTAGTGATAGATTTTTTATTACAACACATGGATAAACAATGGTTATTAATTAAAAAAAATGAACATGGATAGGTATTAAAAAATTATTGTTCTATATGGCCTTTGTTTATGCAATTAAAGCAAACAATGGAATATTCATCTCTTGCATACCTTCTTGGGATGCCATTATACATTTTACTTGTGAAAGTTTGATGAAGTGGTTATGTTCTACCTCATCCTTTGGGATGTTTTCTCTTTGAATATGATTTTCATTCTTGTTTGATGATTCTAAATTTATTGAAAGGTTTTCCTCTTCTTGGAATAAACTTTCATTCACCCATGCAATCATAAAGTGATGTTGTGACTATTCATAAAGCATCCACTAGAGTAGGAAAATCTTATATATAATCAAGTGACACTCCAACCAATAAAAGGTTATATTGAAATCATTTACAGGTTGACACTTCCATTACAAAAGCATATATAAAATTTGATAAGTAAATAATATCACAATACAAGTATCTCCATATTCTTGCAATTATACATTGGTCACTACAGTTGCTTCTTTATAGCCATTGTGTTGCATTTGTAGGGTACACCTACTTCTTGAATCTTACATTTTCCCATATTTAACATTGGCCCAACTATTCAAATTCATTCATATGAAAATTTTGGATCTTTGAGATTGATTACTTACACTTTTTTAATGATGAATACAACATCTCATGCTTTTTTATGAGTGATCACTATATCTGGATACTTATTGTCATCCAAATCCTCACTTAATTCATGTTTGTGAGTTGTTTTTCACTTGAAATTTTGTTCATTTTTACTCAAATCATTATCATACATATGTTTCCTCATATTTAAAATCATTTTTATAGGATTTACATCATCATAATGTGATTTTCTACCATTCAAAAGCCTAATTGTGTCCTCATGTTCTTTGAAACCATTTGTCCTATTTCGATAACAATATCCTTCCACTTACAATATTTCCACATGAAAATACATCACTTTGAAGATGTATGGATAGAAAAATGAAACATTTTATGAATACCAAAACCTCCAAATCCACCTAGATGCATGTTTTCATAACTTTTTAGGAGCTTGGATAGACTGAAAACACATGTTGTCAAAGTTGAAGTGTTTCTTCAAGATCTCCACCTCCAGTGTTTCATAGTTAGAAACTAGCATTGGAAACACGTATGGGGTGGAAGGTAACATATATGAATAGGTTTTTGGCCTATGATCATACCTGATAGAGAGACAAAGTACCCATTATGAGGTCAAGAATACCTTTTCCAATACAAAAAAATTATAATTTTTAGGGTAACTTCAAACATGCATAAAATTAAAATAGTAAGTTATTTACAAAAATAGAAAGAACCATCACATGAGTTTTGAATCCATATAATTTAACCAAAAATCACCTATATGTAACCTTGGATATGAATCCATGGCACATCCTATAGTATTAAGTCATGAAATGAAACTCTTTTGTAGTCAAGAGACAAGCTCTTGTCCTCTAATTGACAATTCTACCTTAGGGACCTTCAAATGCAAATACATTAATTTGAAAAAAATTGGATAGGAAAATTACATGTGATTTGAATAATAAGACCTCAAAATCCACTCAATGTGTGTTTTCACAAATGTTTAGGAGCTTGGAAACATTGATAATAAATATTATCAAAGTTGAAGTAGTAGCTTGATATCTCCACCTCTAGTGCTTCATGGTTATAAAATGGCATTGTAAACATGTTTAGGGTGAATGATAACATATAAAACCAATTTATTGGCCTTTTAACATGCCTAATCAAGAGATGATGTATCCATTTCAACCTAAAAAATGCCCTTCCCATTAAGATAAAATTATACTTTTTTACATTAACTTCAGACACATGTAAAATGAAAATCGTAATTCATTTTCATGAATCAAAAGAACCATCACATACATGTTGAATCCATATAATTTTACCCCAAAACATGTTAATTTATCCTTAAATATGAATTTGTGGCACATTTTATAGTAATTTAGTCTTGAAATGTAACATTTTGGTAGTAAAGAGACAAGTTCTTGTCCTCCAACTAACATTTCTACATCTAGGACCTCCATATGCAAATCCACCACTTTAAAAACCTTTATATAGGTAAATGAAATTTTATATGAATACCAAAACCTTAAAATCCATATGGTTGTGTGTTTTCACAACTGTTTAGGGTCTTGGAAACACTAATAATAAAAGTTTTCAAAGTTGAATTGGTAGTTTGAGATCTCCACCTTCGGTGTTTTGTGGATAGAAAATGGCACTACCAAAACATTTGAGGTGGAAGATAACATCCAAAACTAGTTTTTTGGCATGTAATGACACCCAGATGAGAGTTAGAGTACCCATTCTGACCTTAAGGATGCCCTTCCCATTAAGAGAAAATTATAATTTTTAGGGTAACTTAAGATGCATGTAAAACAAAATATGTAAGTCATTTTTTTTAATTTAAAGAACCATCACATGCATGTAGAATCCATATAATTTAACCCCATATAACATCAATGAAACCTTGGATCTTACTTTTTGGCACATGATACAATAATTAGTCTTGAAATTTAACTTTTTTTATAATGAAGAGACAATTTCTTGTCCTTTAATTAACATTTTTTCCTCCAAGACCTCCACATGCAAATCCATCACTTCAAAAACATATAGATAGGAAAATGACATGTGATCCAAATATAAAAATCTCTAAATCCTCATAGATGCATGCTTTCAAAATTATTGAGGGGCTTGGAAACACTGACAATAAATGTTTTTAAAGTTTAAGTGACAATTTAATATCTCCACCTATGGTGTTTTGTGGCTAGAAATTAGCACTGCCAACTGTTGTAGCATAGAATTTCACCATTGTGGGAGTGTTTTTAAGGATATCTCACTCTCAAATATAATATTGGAGCAACCTCTGGTTGTGGGTATCTTATAGTGAGGTTGAACCTCCAAAGAAGGTTGGCTTCCTCTTGGTAGATCACCTAAACTAATGTTTCTGCTTGGAAAAGAGGTAGAGAGGGGGTATAGGGTAACTAAGAGAGATGAATGGGTGATAAATTTTTTTTATTGACACTAACATAAGCATGAAATAAATAATAATTCAGCATTAGATAATTATTACTCACACAACCTCACAAACTAGCTAATTTGCATAAGTGTTTCATAAACTAGGCTCACCAAACAATACATGAAGCAAAGATGAATTTCAAAATTCACAAAAAGAATCCATTAATGGTAGAAATAGCTCAATTTCAGACCTGAAACTAACTTGAAAACACCTAAAAAAGGATAATGGACATGGAAGAACACTTCTTCACAAGGCCATCATGCACAAGCTTGCTAAGTATAATTTAGATGCAAGAGATAGGTAAAAATTGATCTTTATTGCTTCAAAAGGTATTTGTTACAAAATTTTATAGGGTTTCTCCTTGTCAAATGAGGATTTTTTTATGAGGGATAAAACAAAGATATAGAAAAAAAGGGAAGAGAAAGGAGAAGAGGCAAGCAAACAAAATTCAATAAATGAGATCTAACCACCCTCTATGAATTCTCACCCACATTTGGTTAATTAGAACTAATCCTTCTTCAAAAAATTAACCACCATTAGCTTCAATAGTCTTCAAGCCCTCTCATTGGTTGAGAAACACACTAGAAGATGAGAACTTGTTAAGGATGATGATGTCATGATCAACTAAAAAAGGAAAAGTTTAGAAACATCTTTAATGCTCAAGCTACCTTTTTTAATCACCTGATCTTCATCTTTCACTTCCATGCCATCCTTCACTTGTCTTGTGCGTATAAGGATAAAATAGCCATAACTTTGAATCTGGATTGAGCCATGCTACCTCTAAGTTGAGCAACTATTTTTTAGAGATGATGGCCATGTCAAAGGATGAGAGCCTCTCCATTAATTACATGCATTAGCTCTTGCTTTGAAAACTGAACCAAATATTTTATATATATATAAAACCAATCTAAGGACATTGGTTTGATGTATCCATTTATGTTGATATAAGTCTATAAATTAGTAGCTTCTTTTGATCTTTTTAAATGCCAATGGCTACTTGTAGGGGTTCAAATTTTGTCGTTTGTGGGTCTGTCATCAGTTCCTTCAGACAACTTGTTTCGGCCATTTTATTTGGAAATTTGGATTCTAAAGGAATTTATTTAGCATTTTAAAAATTGAGTTTATTCCTTTGGGCCCCCTTTTTTTGATCTTATTCCTTTGAATAAATCTTCTAAACTTATTTCTTCGAGCAAATTTCTTCAACTTTTGTTAAGTATCCTTTCTAAAGGGAATGTACCCTTCAGAACTCTCAAAAATGCCCCTTTGGATGATTTTGCTTTGATCACTTTCTCAAAATAAAAGTTCTTCGAGACATTCACAAAGGTCCATATCCTTTGTAGATATCCTTCAGAATGCTACATAATATAACACTTTAGCATGGAAATGACCCTTAGAAAGAATTGAAAATGCCATTTGGAAGAATTGTTTCAGACAAAATATCCAAAACAATTCCCAAAACTTAGTCAAATGAAGTAAATTACCCTTCAAAACTTTTTTTTCGAGCAAAATGTCTAAAGAAATTCCAACACTTAGCTTGAACAGAACTCTAAAAGAAAATACTTAGTGAAAAGGTGTCCTGAAATAAATCAACCTTTGCACTTCTGCTTCTTCTAGTCCTCCACTTCTTCTTGATCATGTCCATCTCTTTAAACCAATCATAATTTTGGTATGTGGGCCAAAAATTGTCCAAATTTTTTGGTGACTCATAGGGAAGCATGCCTACTATGCTTGAGAAACTAACACATTTGCCTCATCCAATCCATTAGACACAGAGTCACTGCTTTCTTTGATGAGGCTGACCCTATTTAGAAACCTCCTCTTGAAGCAACAAGGATAATAAAAACAAAAAAAACATTGTACCTAAGGCACTTAGGGAATGGAAACACAAAACTAAAAATATGTGCACAAGGAACTTAGGAGAAAACATGAATAACTATACAAAAAGTGCAATATATACAATGGCTTCAAACTCTTATAATAACAAGGTTTTAGATGAATCCCATTGACTGGGATGGGTAGTACCTCTCCATCTAGCTAGGCCAAATAAAAATTATTATGTTGTTTGTATCCATAGATCAAATAAGGACCACTCCTCAAGCTATCAAATTTGGTATGGTTGTCTGGTTTGGCCTTGTTTTAATCCCACTTGAGGACTAGGTCTCCTTCTTTGAAGTCCCTTGTTATGGCTCTCTTGTCAAAGGCTTTCTTGACCTGAGCCTAATGCGACTCTAGTGTTTTCATTACAAGGTCTCTCATGTCTTCAAGCTCCATGAGTTCTACCAGTCTCACATGCATGGGCTCATCTTCCATCAACTCTAGTTGATGGGTTAGTTATAATGTAGGTAGCTCAAGAGAAATGGGCATCTTGGCCTCCATTCCATATATTAAGACATATAGAGAATTGATAATGGTAACTTTAGGCATCCCCTATCAACCCACAAGATTGTCTTTAGTTTGGTTTATGAACTCAGCCAATCCATTTCTTTGAGGATAATAGTTGGAAGATGTGATTAGGTAGATGCCGATATTGAAAGCCCATTCACTCATTTTCAAACTAAGGAATGCTAATGCATTATCATAAATGATAGGGGATGGAATGCCAAACCTAGTCACAATACTATCATAAAAGTCTAAGACTTCACCTTCATTAGCTTCTTTCAATGCAATGGATTCCACCCACCTGGTGAAGTAGTCAGTTGTAATAAGCACACATCTATTCCCTAAACTTGATGGAGGGTTGATCATTCCAGTGAAATCTGGCCCCCATTGAATGAAGGGCTGCTCTACCTGAACTGGGTTGAGAGGAAGGGATGCCAATATTTGGTTACCCTCAAAGAGGGCACACTTTTGACATTTCATAACCCATGCATGGTTGGGCCAATAATAACCAGCCCTCATTATCTTTACTACCATGGTTCTAGGTGAAAAATGACCTCCTACAGGTTCATCATGGAATTACTCTAAAATCTTGGTCACCTAGTCATTATCTATGCACCTAAAGAGTACCCCATTTAGATCCTTTCTAAATAAAACACCATCAACCAATGCATACGGTATGGACTAGAGTCTAAAATACATTCTCTTTACCTTATCTAGGCCCTGAGGGCATTCTTTTGTTAGTAAAAAATGTGCCATATCATGGATCCAACTCTTATGAAGTGGAGGTGCTCTCCCCTGTGAGTTGTCTTGTGTTACCATGGAAACTTCATTGTCCTCATGAAGGTCATCAACCATATGCTCACACAAGCCTTTACATCTTACTAGCTTAGTGACCTTGATATCCATATCATACTCCATGACCTTGGTAATCCAACCAACTCTCTTTTCATTCAAGTCTTTGTTAAGAAGTAAGTCTCTCACTCTGGGATGAGACACCATAAGACATATTTTGCTATTGGAGAGCATTGGCCTAAAATTTTCAAGGTTTCTTATCACTACAAGGACTTGATTTTCTAAAAAAGTATACCTTAACTCATACCCCTCAAGTCCTTGATTGAATAATGCTATTAGTTTCTCAAGTCCACCATTTTTTACATCAGTATAGCTAAAATATTGCTAATGTTGGCAAAGGCATACAATATGAAATCTCTTGAGAAATCAAGATTCATGATTGTGTGTGCTTGGTCAATGGATTTTTTGATAGCCTCAAATACTAATTTACCTTCATTTGACCAAGTTAACACTTGGTTATTCTTTATCATAGCAGTGATGGGTTTGACCAAGTTTGCAAAACTAGGTATAAACCTTCTCACAAAGTTTATTTTCCCAAGGAAACTTTGAAGTCTCTTCTTATGCTTGGGTAAGGATAAGGCCAAGATGGCACTTATTCTATCAAGAACAATAGATAATCCTTATTTTGAGACAATATGTCCCAAGAGTTTACCCTCATGCATGGTAAACACACACTTTTTGAGATTCAAAGAGATCCCATACTCTCTGCATCTCTAAAATATCAACCTCAGGTGGTTCATGTGTTTGTTGGCATCCTTGGAGAAAACTATGATGTCATCCAAGTATACCAACACCATTTTATTCAATATCCCTTGGATAACCATGTCTAAGGCTCTTTGGAAAGTTTCCCCAACATTTGATAATCTAAAAGGCATCTTTTGATAAGCATATATGCCCCATTTGGTGGTGAAGGTAGCCTTGTACTAATCTTCTTTCTTTACTAAAACTTGGTTATATCCTAAGTATCCATCCAAAAGAGAAAAATGTTTTGAACCTGTAACTATTTGAAGAAGCTACTCCATGGATAGTAGAGGGTAATGGTCCTTCAAAGAGACCCTGTTTAGATTTCTAAAGTCAACACACAACCTAATCTCCCCATTCTTTTTCCTTACATGCACCAAATTTGCTACCCATGATGAGTGATTGATGGGAAATATGATAGTGGATTCAATCAATTTGTTCAATTCTTTCCTCATAACATCTTCTATTTTTGGATTAACAGGCCTTTACTTCTACCTCACAGTCTTAACATTAGCCTCTAGTTCTATAGTATGCTAGGATAACTTTGGATCAAAACCTTTCAAGTCACTATATTCCCAAGTAAAGATGTCTGAATATTCCTTAAAAAGTTAAATGAAAGCATGCCTTTCTATCTCATTATTTACCTTCCCAAGTGTGAGGAGCTTGTTCTTGAAAATAAGGACTCTTTCATAGTTATCCTCATCAGTTGACATCACTACCTTATATTTCCTCATATGGTCCCCCTCATGAAAAATACTTTCAAGGGTGACCGAACATTTAGGAATTTTGTTAGACCTTAGTTGAAAAATTTGATCCTCATACTGATGTTGAAATTTACCTTGGTTCATTGAAGAAAACTCTACTTCTTACTAGAAGAAACAAGCAATTTGTTTGTCATTTTTGAATACCTACCAGTGGACTTCATTATCTGGTACTGATGGCCTCACCACCACCTTGACATGTGGCTGGAACTTGGCCTTTTTTAGCTTACTTGGAAGATCAAACTGGGCTCCCACAGCTACCAACCTATTAGCATGCTGATTCTGATTCTTTGGAACAACTTGAATGCTAAAGGCTTCAAAATATTCAATTAGGTCCCATACTCTATTTTTATAGGACCTCATCAAAAGGTTATTCATAATGTTTAGGCCCCTGACTTGGTTTACTATAAGCACACTATTTACATATGCTTGCAACCTTCTGATTCCTCTTTTATTGGCCCATTAGAGGCCATGGATTAGCCTTCATATTCTGCTACATTGGAGAAACAATTGAAATGGAACCTATAAGAAGAGAAATACTTATCATCTAAAGGGGAAACTAGCATTGTGCCTGCACCTACTCCATTTTTACTCTTTGAACCATCAAAGAACAACTTTCACATATCATTGAGGTCTTCTTTAGGTCTAGTGAGGGAAGGCATGAGTTTATTTTATTCATGTAGCAAATAGACACCCATGCCTATTTCTTAGACACCTTCCAAAGGGTTGAGAAATTGATTATCCACCCATATATCATCCAAGAATAATTTTGGAATCTCCTCAGGATAAGTATTTAGTTCTTAACCAATCATAAAATCATCCTCATCAAGGATAGTAAAATTGAGGTTTATGCTATCTAGTTGATGAGGCTCAATGTGAAAATGTGTCATGGGATTAGCCTTGATTGACACCTTAGTCCCATACCTAGTTATGAATGCCATATATGACCAATCTGTTGTGAGATAGCCTCCTATATTTTCTATGAATTCTCTAGATAAGCATAGAGCAAAATGAGGAGGCACCTCTAGAATCAACACATATTGAGCCATTAAAACACTAAGACAAGCATGCAGGGTCAAGCTGAGATCTTTGATAATAAAAACTAGTTTAGTGGAAGATCCATCAAGTTGTAAAACTCCTTTAGATTGAACTTCATACTTTAAACCAAGCTAGTCTGCTATTGACTTTAGCATTACTGAAGTGCTAGCTCCACTATCTACCAAGCAATAATGCACCAAGGAATCGCTAATGATTAATGAAATGTAGAATGGAGGAGGTTTAACCACCTTATTTAATCCTTCTCCCATAGGAAATTGGGTTACATTGGTGAGGACCTCAGTTTCTTTGCTTGGTTGTCTACTTAAAATTTTTGTAATACCTATCTTGGACAAACCTTCTTGAAGGATATCCACCTGACTAAGAATGGAAATCATGTCCCACATTGGCACACTCACATTGGAATTTTTTATTTGTTCAACAATGTTGATTGGTGGACCACAAAACTTCCTCTGAGCTTTGGGAGCCACTACTATTATTTGTTGAATTTGTGAGTTTTGTGGGTTAGAAATTTTCTCTTGATTCTAATTTTTAGGAGGTACTAAGACATTTGGAGTGATATCAAGCTCATTAGTCTTAGAAAATAAAGGAGTAATGATAAGAGGTTCTTTGAACACCTCTTCATTACCATCTATATTCCTTGTTTTGAACCTTGTATTAGTTGCCACTAGAATGTATGCTTGGCTACAACTAGCCTGTTGATTGAGTGCATATCACTCTTCTTAATCACTAATGACCATTGTAACATCTGATTGGTTTGGTACATACTTATATCCTTGGTATTGTAAAGACTGTCCTAGTTTTATCATCATGGGGATCTCTGTGCTTTGAGCCATTAAGCCTTGATTGTATCCATAAGCCACAACTTGCTTCCATTGGTCATTGAATGCCTAGTTAAAACCATTAGTTGGGATAATGGATTGCCAAAAAGATTAGTTCCAGGGTATGGTCCCTTCAGCCTCTTGAGCCATACTATTTTGAATGGGAACCAAGGAGTTGGAAGAGCTTGTGGCATTTAGGTTATAGCTGCTTTGCTTATTGTAGCTAGGTTGTCCTTGCCCTTGCTCATGATTCTAGTTTTGGAAATTTCCCTTGAAGGGTGGTCTATTTCCTTGATAAGATTGATACTAAGGTTGATATAGATCTTGATAAAATTTATTAAATTAAGATTTCTACCTTTTAACATTTACCACATCATTTCCCAAGGATTGGAGCATGCTCTTAAGTTTTAGGTAGTTTTTATGCTCTTGGAAATCAGTTGATCTACTAGTGGATGCCTTTTCCTATTTAAGTGAAGGTATAACAATAATTGTTGGAGTTTGAAGAATAACATCAAGTGGGGGAATAACCATAGGGGGTGGTCTAATTTTAGGGAAAAGAGGCATTGGGGGTCTAGGAGAAAGCTTGCCAGCCTGAACTAAGTAATTTTTTTTTTCATAGCCACCTCATAAGCATATGGCAATATGTCCCCTCCCATGGATTGGTTCATTACAATTATATTTCTATTTAGAGCCTTCAAGTAGTATAGGAATGCAAAGTTAGGGGATGTTCTAACAAAGGATTGAATTCTATCACAAGCTTTTTGGAATCCTTTATTGAAATCTTGCATGACTTCATGGGGGGCTCTCTTAATTGTGGTAAGTTGTTTTGCTAGTGAAAAATGGTCACTCTTGTCTACAAATTCTTTACACAAGGCCTCTCTTAGCTGATTCCATGATTGAATAGAATTAGGAGCTAAGCCTCTATACCAATATAAAGCTTTTCTTTTAAGGGATATAGATAATAGTCTGATAGCTATATTTTACACAATGACATTATGGATATTGTAAAAATAGGCTATATCATTGATATGTTTAGTAGGGGTTGTGGCTTGGTCTCTTATAAAATATGGGATGCTTTAGAGAGCTACTACTGGCATAAAATCATATTGTGGTAGATTCAAAGGACTTTGGCCACTGAAACCTACAAAATCTCTTTAGGGAATCATGGTAACACAAGGGGATAACAAAGGTCTTCTTGTGTAGGTATACCTTATGACTAGTTTAGGAAAATGGTTTCGTACATATGGGTGAGTACGGGTGAACCTTAACCTTTTGGCTGAATTTTAGTGGAGTTCAACAAACTCAAAAGGAATACTTCTAGAAGTTGATATTATAGTCACCTTTAGCATGAAAGATAGTTATTGTTCTTCCACCAGATTATTGAGTGTTCTTTAGAGTCACCAGATACTAAAATATGAAAGCTATAACTGCTACAAATTGATCAAACCAACATCAAACTTGACCAATCTTCCTTAAAAATGGTCCCTCTGGGTGTGTTAGAAACTATTGTAGCATAGAATCTCACCCTTGTAGGAGAGTGTTTTAGGCTCTTTCATTCTTAGCTACAATATTGGAGTAACCTCAGGTTATGGGTATCCTTTAGTGAGGTTGAAACTCCAGAGAAGGCCAACTTCCTCTTGGTAGATCACCTAAACTAATGTTTCTACTTGGAAAAGAGGTAGAGAGGGGGTATAGGGTAACTAAGAGAGCTAAATGGGTGATACACCAAATTGATTGACACTCACATAAGTATGAAATAAACACTAATTTATAATAAGATAATTCTTGCTCACACAACCTCACAAACTAGTTAATTTGCATAAGTGTTTCATAAACTAGGCTCACCAAATAATACATGAAGCAAAGAGGAATTTCAAAATTCACACCAAGTGCCTATTAATGGTGGAAAGAACTCAATTTCAGACCTAAAACTAACTTTAAAACACCTAAAAATAGGTAATAAATAAGGATGATGGACATGGAAGAACACTTCTTCACAAGGCCATCATGCACAAGCTTGCTAAGCATAATTTAGAGGCAAAAGATAGGTTAAAATTGATCTTTATTACTTCGAAAGGTATTTATTACAAATTTTGATAGGGTTTCTCCTTGTCAAATGAGGATATATTTTTTTATGGGGGAGAAAATAGAGATATAGGAAAAAAAGGGAAGAGAAAGGAGAAGAGGCAAGCAAACATAATTCAATAAATGAGATCCAACCACCCGTTATGAATTCTCACCCATAATTGGGTTAATTAGAACTAATCCTTATTCAATTAATTAACCACCATTAGCTCCAATAGTCTTCAAGCCCTCTCATTGGTTGAGAAACACACTAGAAGACAAGAACTTGTTGAGGATGATGATGTCATGATCCACTAAAAAAAGAAAAGTCCATGAGTGTCTTTAATGCTTGAGATACCTTTTCTAATCACCTGATCTTGATCTTTACTTCCACATCCTCCTTCACTTGTATTACATGTATAAGGACAAAATCCCCATAATTTTGAATTTGGACTGACCAATGATGCCTTTGAGTTGAGCAGTTATTTGTCAGAGATGATGGCCATGTTTAAGGATGAAATCCTCTCTATTAATTACATACACCATCTATTGCTTTGAAAGCTTAGCCAAATCTTTTCTATAGATGGAAAACCAATCTAAGGACATTGATTTTCCTGTATCCATTTATGTCGATACAAGTATATAGATTGCATAGCTTCTTTTGATCTTTTTAAATACCAAAAGACTAGTTGTAGGGGTTCAGATTTTGATGTTTGTGGGCTCATCATCAATTCCTTCAGACAACTTGTTTCAAAAAATTTCTTCAAACATTTTGGCTTTCAAATGAATTCCTTCGGCATTTTGAAAATGGACTTTATTCCTTCAGCTGCTATTCCTTTGAGCCCCCTTTTTTTGATCTTATTCCTTTAGACAAATCTTCTAAACTTATTTCTTTAGGCAAATTTATTAAATTTTTGTTAAGTGTCCTTTCTGAAGGGAAAGTACCCTTCGAAACTCTCTAAAATGCTCCTTCAGAAGATTTTGCTTTGATCACTTTCCTGAAAGAAAAGGTCTTCGAGACTTTTGCAAAGGTCAATTTCCTTTGTAGATACCCTTCAGAATGCTGCATAATGTAACACTTCAGCATAGAAATGATCCTTTAGAAGATTTGAAAATGCACTTTAGAAGATTTGTTTCAGATAAAATGTCTAAAATAATTCCTGACACTTATTCAAATGAAGTAACTTGCCCTTCAGAACTTTTCTTTTGGGCAAAATGTTTGAATAAATTCCAACACTTAGCTTGAACAAAACTTTGAAGAAAATACTTAGTGAAAAAGAGTCCCAAAAGAAATGAGCCTTTGCACTTCTACTTCTTCTAGTCCTCCACTTCTTCTTAAGCACGCCCATCTCTTTAAACTAGTCAAAATTTTGGAATGTGGGCCAAAAATTGGCCAACACCAACACATCCAGGGTGGTGGATAATGTTAAAGACTAAGTTTTTGGCCTCAAATCATGCTCGGTCAAGAGACAAAGTACCCATTTGACCTTAGGAATGATCTTTCTATAATAATAGAGTACTTTTATTAAGCTTCTCTCTTAGCTTCAAGGATATAAAATTATTTACCAATAATGCCAACTATGTGAAGGTGGAAGCTTATTTGGCACCTCTAACCTATAATTTTTTTGTTAATAACTAATTATATTAAATTTATATGTACCACCTATAGAATCAATAAAATTTGGTAAAATTAAATACACCTACATTTGAGAACTCAACCTACCTTGAAATTTAAATCCAACAAACCACTAGGATCTGCTCTAATATTGATAGTATAAAGAATAACTACATGGTCTAAATCACAAAATTTACATAGATTATTATTTAATATCCTCCCACAATATTTTACCAATTGAATATTTGTTGAAAGAACCAAATGTTAATAGTGCAATATCTTCCTATGTGATTCATAGTCTTCAAACAACCATACATCTAATTTTTGATAGGATATATTTGAAGCTAAGTTCTAGTGACTACCACATACCCAGTGGGATAGTCATTTTTTTCTCCATATATGACTGGGGAAATCAATTTTATTTTTTCCTCTACACATTGACATAATTAGGAACTTGTTCTCTCTTCATTTTACTCATCAAAATAACTATAAGAACATGCCCTGTATCACAAAAAATAAAATTTAATGATGATGTCAAGATAGACAATAAGAATAAATAGTACATAATGATTAATCTTCTACTTGGTTGCACTTGATCAGATACATGTTCAAACTCATGTGATGATGTCATATCTGTAATTTATAATCATGATATGTGTTGATGTTTAACCCTGGGTTTTGGAAGTTAGGGATAGGGTTAAGAATATAGAAATGAATAAGCACAAGGGTGATAAATAGATGTATAATAGGCTATTTAATTACAAAAATTAGATAAACTTGTACTAAATTTATTTTGTTGAGATATGACAAACATAATAAATACAACTATGTTAGATACTACAATGATAATGAAAATAAGATAATTAGATAATTTTGATGTTAATACATATATATATTTGGGACATGAAGGGAATAGATTGGATCTAGATTATGAAATAGTCACCTTATTCTATAAATTATATCTCTATAATCTTGGATACTTACGTCAACCTAGGATGATTGCATCGACACTTTTGTCTGACTTGGAAATAGGTGTCCAATACATAATACCTACTATAACTAGTGGTGATTGCCTAGATGCTTCTGGATTATGTGTCACCTTCACTTTAGTGTATTCATATCTAAGTTATAGACTATCACTCTTTGTCAAATGATAAAATCCTAGTTATTTTATGTAGATCAACTTATTAGAAAGTCTCAACCTTGCAAGTTACACACACTTGTCTCCACCTTAAGGCCTTTCTTGTAGCCTTTTTTTGAGGTTTTATTGATTTTACAGATGATACAAGATTTAATAATAGAAATTTAGGCTCATTTAAAGTACCCTCTATCAAGTTTCACCTATCCACAAGTTTTCCTAGCTCAAAACATCTTCTAGACCACTTTTTAGCCTTGGGCTTCTTCCAATTAGGTATCTCTAAGGGCTAATCCAACATAGACTTCTATATCCATACATAAACTATCTGTACAGGGTGGAAACCAATTTATTATATTATAACACCTTGAAAAATTGTCAATTACAAAGTTTTGACCATTTTGGCTAGATACAACTCTTGAAAATGGCTTTTTGGTCTCAAAACCCTAAGTCAAGGTTTTCCTATTCTATCCAGACCCGAGAGGGGTTATATCAATTTATTGAATTATACAAGACCATTAAAGACACTTTAAAGGATGATAAACCTATGTAAAATCCTTTATCACCTTCTCTAATCCTTATAAATTCTCCCTAACTCCTTTGCTAAACATTTCTATCAAGTTTTGTGTTTGATTGTGCAAGTTTTGTGCAGTTTCTACAAGTCTGTGAGGTCTGTGTTATGTATTTAATAAATAAAGGTGAATATATCAAAGGTAAACACACAAATTAACTTAAATAAACGTGAAAAACCTTACCAAATCATAAAATATTATATAAACTTATCTTTATGATGTATTCTTTCCTTGATCAATACACAGTCCATTTCAAAATGCACAAACACAGGAAAATAGGGTACTTTGTGTCTTTTCCTTCAAAAATATGGGTTTTATTGATAAATTATTGAAAATTAAAGTTATAAAAATTTTAATCAATTAATCCCAAATGAAACTCCCACCTTTTTTATATTTCATAACCACTTTAACTACCTTTTGGGACCTTCGAACGGTCACTAAAGAGCTAGTTAGGAAGTATGAACACATATACAAAGTTGGTTTTACATACACTCAAGAATTTGGACATGGAATAAGATGGTCCTTAATTTATATAAATACAACATATTTTAAATTTGACAAGTTCCTTCACTGGTCTGTGTTATGTATTTAACAAAGAAAGGTGAATATATCAAAGGTAAACACAAAAATTAACTTAAATAAACATGAAAAACCTTACCAAATCATAAAATCTTGTACAAACTTATCTTTATGATGTATTCCTTCCTTGATCAATACACAGTCCATTTCAAAATGCACAAACACAGGAAAATAGGGTACTTTGTGTCTTTTCCTTCAAAAATAGGGGTTTTATTGATAAATTATTGAAAATTAAACTTATAAAAATTTTAATCAATTAATCCCAAATGAAACTCCCACCTTTTTTATATTTCATAACCACTTTAACTACATTTTGGGACCTTCGAACGGTCACTAAAGAGCTAGTTAGGAAGCATGAACACATATACAAAGTTGGTTTTACATACACTCAAGAATTTGGACCCATGACATGGAATAAGATGGTCCTTAATTTATATAATTATAACATATTTTAAATTTGACAAGTTCCTTCGCTGGTCTGTGTTATGTATTTAATAAAGAAAGGTGAATATATCAAAGATAAACACACAAATTAACTTAAATAAACATGAAAAAGCTTACCAAATCATAAAATCTTGTACAAACTTATCTTTATGATGTATTCCTTCCTTGATCAATACACAATCCATTTCAAAATGCACAAACACAGGAAAATAGGGTACTTTGTGTCTTTTCCTTCAAAAATAGGGGTTTTATTGATAAATTATTGAAAATTAAACTTGTAAAAATTTTAATCAATTAATCCCAAATGAAACTCCCACCTTTTTTATATTTCATACCCACTTTAACTACCTTTTGGGACCTTCGAACGGTCACTAAAGAGCTAGTTAGGAAGTATGAACACATATACAAAGTTGGTTTTACATACACTCAAGAATTTGGACATGGAATAAGATGGTCCTTAATTTATATAATTACAACATATTTTAAATTTGACAAGTTCCTTCATTGGTATATGTTATGTATTTAATAAAGAAAGGTGAATATATCAAAGGTAAACACACAAATTAACTTAAATAAACATGAAAAACCTTACCAAATCATAAAATCTTGTACAAACTTATCTTTATGATGTATTCCTTCCTTGATCAATACACAGTCCATTTCAAAATGCACAAACACAGGAAAATAGGGTACTTTGTGTCTTTTCCTTCAAAAATAGGGGTTTTATTGATAAATTATTGAAAATTAAACTTATAAAATTTTTAATCAATTAATCCCAAATTAAACTCCCACCTTTTTTATATTTCATAACCACTTTAACTACCTTTTGCGACCTTCGAATGGTAACTAAAGAGCTAGTTAGGAAGTATGAACACATATACAAAATTGGTTTTACATACACTCAAGAATTTGGACCCATGACATGGAATAAGATGGCCCTTAATTTATATAATTACAACATATTTTAAATTTGACAAGTTCCTTCACTCATCTCTGCAATGCTAATTCTCAACAAATAATTTAAATTTTTAAAAATTGAGCTTTGGCAAGAACATGGAAATTTAAAAGTTTATAAAGCTAGGACTAAAAATAACTTATATATTTTAAAACTAAGGATGGTATAAGATAAAAATACATCCTATACCATCATAAATCCAAAATTAGACAATCAAACCAAAATTTGTAAGAAAAACATATTCTAGAAATGATGCTCCTCCATCATACTCCTAGGGAAAGAGAAAAGAACTCAAGGACTGTTATCCATGAATGTTTACAGAGTATTACCATGAATTTTTGTGTCATGTTTAGTTATCCATGTATAATATTACATTATTTAGTGTTTCCATTTAACCAGATACCTAAAATATTGCTTATTTCTAGTCTGTTTGATCACTTACTTGTCTAGTATGCATTCCAATTCTTTTGACTTGGATTGAGGCAATTGTGTTGCCTAACCTGAACCTAAGTAGCTATTAATTCTATTGTGTATTCAAATTTTACTCCTTATTTTTAAGGTTACAAGTCTACAACATTAAATATTATTGATAGACCTACACCATTAGGCAACTCTAACTCATAGACATTGTTAGCAAACTTCCTGAGTACCTTAAAATGACCAATTTTATTCATCTTAAATTTAATGGATTCATCTCTTGGAAACCTTTCCTTCTTGATATGATCCAAAACCAAGTCTCTAAGTTGAAAACTCACCTCTCTTCTACTTACATTTACTTGCTTCTTGTAAGTTTCCATACTAGCCTCTAGATGCTTCCTTACCTATTCATGTACATCCTTCATAGCCACTGCAAAATCTTCACCTTTAACACTCCTCTTGTCCATATGACTAATATTTATGAGTTAAAACAATCCTCTTGGATGCATACCATATATCAATTGGAAAGGACTTATGCCAATTCTCCTATTGGTAGAGAGAGTCATTGTAGGCAAACTCTACTTGAGGCAACACAAGATACCACTAGTTTGAATTTTCCTTAGATAGACACCTCAATAGGTTCCCTAGGATTATATTAACCACATCAGTGTGACCATATGTATAAGGGTGGAAAGCTAAACTGAAACTCAATTTTGTGGCTAGTTTTCTCCATAGTGTTCTCCAAAATGGCCAAGGAATTTAGTGTCTCTATCAGATACAATGTTCAATGGTAGTCCATGAAGCCTTAAAAATTCTTTGAAAAATAAATTTGCCACATGGGTGGCATAATTAGTAGTCCTACATAGAATGAAAAGTGCCATTTGGGTAAGTACATGGAGTTGGGAGATAACTCCATGGATATTTACCATAACATGATCGTGTTAATTAATAACATGATCACGTTATTTAATTAAAGCAATCACATTAATTAAGTCTAGGCTTGGGATTCATGAGCTATAATGTGATTGCATTATTTAATAACATGATTATGCTATTAAAATAATGCAATCACATTATATTAAATAGTAATGTGATCACATTATTAACGCTAATATGATTGTGTTGATAACATGATCATGTTCTCTATGTCCCCAAAAAAATAAATAGGGAAACAAAAATGCGAAATGTATTCATTTTACGTTCATGTTTCCTCCTCACTGCTTGTTTCATGATCGTGTTTTGTGCAAATGAGTGCCAAGAATGTTGGAAATATTGTCATTGATGTCAAAGGTCTAGCATTATTGGTGATAAAGGCCCCATTGCATTTAATGTTGTTTGTAATAGATATATCTTGGCTAATGTGAGTTAATATTTATTTAATATTAACAAATATATTTTTGGTTGCATATGAGACAAAAAAAGGGCCCATGGAGAAGTCAAAGAGCCATGGGATAAAGACAAAATAAGGATGGGATGAATTTTCCCATGAAGAGTCATCTTGGAGAATTCCAAATGTCACCAAGTGAAGACAAAAGAGTAAGGGCACGATTTCTCATGAAGGGACGCTTTGAGGAATATGAAAAGTCATCAAGATAAGGACAAAAGTGGGAAGGACGTTTTTGGTCATGAAGGGTCACCACATGACTTTTCAAAGGCAAAAATATGAAGGGTTATACAAGTTTAGCACCATTTTCCATGAGGATTGAAGGGTAACAAAGGGGGAAGGCCAAAGGTCATTTGGAAAGCTATAAATAAAGGCTTGAGAAGCCATTTGTAATATGAGATATAGAGGTTGATTTGATATTGTAATATCTAGCTTAGAAGAGAAATTATGAGAGATGAATATGATTTGTATTTGTTATATATATCTTAGAAGAGCAAAGGTGAGAGAGAGGAAAGAGATATTGTATTGAATTATCATTTGTTGAGATAACAACATTGAGAGATAGGTGCGTGGTATACACAAAGGGGTTGGTGCTCCTGTGGGTTGGTGCTCAACAAAGGGGTTAGTGCTTGGTAAAGGGGTTGGTGCTCATGAAGAGTTGATGGGTTGGTGCTCAGCAAAGGGGTTGGTGTTCCTACAAGTTGGTGCTTGCGAATATTGTTTGGGTTGGTGCTCATTCATATACTTGAGATTGTTCTCCATGGTTTTTCCCACATTGGGTTTCCATGTTATATCTGGTGTCTCTCTCTATCTTGTGTGTTGTTTATTGTTTGAGTTTTATTGCATATCATGAATTTTTGATTAAGTGGAATTTGGTTAAGGTAAATTTTTATAAGATATATGATATAATGATTCACCCCCCTCTTAGTATATCCCGTGCTTAAAAAAGAAATGCCAAGATTCACCCCATAGGCTTGATGATCGACAATGCCACCATGTAAGAGAGGTAAGTCATCAAAATTATTCACTATTTAACCCTAATTTTTCATAATTTTCATTGTTCAACCCATGTTTTTAATTTTAATTTGTTTTTTTCTAATAACTCATCCTACTAACCCTCCCAACTCTTCACAAAACCCTCTAGTTGCTCCTCTTCCTAACCCTCCACAAAACCTTGCTATTCATCCTATCCCTCCATCTAACCCTTCTATAATTCCCCAAAACCCTTTGACAGTCAAGAGTTTTTTATTAACAACATTTTCAAAAACCAACCTGAATTAAAGACCTAATTGACAGAATGAGAGATCCTAGTTGAACCAAACCCCCCTACACACAACTAGTTGATTCCCTATAAACCTTATTAGGTCAAATTGACTTGATAATGATTCAAATTAAGTGATAGACCTCATATTGAGATTCTTGTAGGGCCTATTGTGATGAAAAATTGTCAACCCTTCAAGTCAATAATTTGGAAATTTCAAAAGCTGACATCTATGCCCTATTCATCAACCTAGCCACCAATACCCCCTTTCTCATAACTGCTAAACATTCTTATCCATCACTGTGTACATAAACTAATCATGACCAATTTTTAGGATTTAAGGTGGATGGTATTTGACTATACACCATGTAACAACCATGAGGTCCCTTTATATTTTTTGAGGAAACTCTATTGTGAGTTTGTCCTCAACTGGATTTTAAATTATTTTGATTTTAATGAGTTTTAATGTTGAGGAAAAGGCTCTACGTAGGATAGACTAGGTGAAAATCATGAACTTAATAGGCCTACATGGATTCATATCCAAAATCCTCTTGAGCCTAAGATCTCCTTTGTAGTTTAGTAGGTCATAAAGATAGACACTCTCCATGCTCTTAGTACACTCATTCAACATACGAGTAGGCTTTCACAAGCGATGCTATAGATATGCCATAGGCTAACCAAACCCAAACCTTGTAATTCATATGGATTTATGTGCATGGGAAATTTTGATGATGATGGCATCCATGGTTTAGATGGCTTAGATCATATTATTATGAGTGATGAGTTTTTGGCATGCATATTTGGCATGCAAACATCAGTCACCACATAGATGTAGGTCTATTTTATATAAATGTCATGTTAAATTTAAGTTATATTTAAAAATTTAATTTCTAAAATAAAAATTAATTTACATAAAAATTTAATATAATATATATGTAATTTTTTATGTTACAGGAGGTGATGGTTCTGTCATCATCACATCCAATATTTATAGCATTCAATTTATTGCAGTCATTTTTTTCACTTTTGGATCTAGCTACTGGGCTATCCAAGACTACATCTACCTATGTTAGGATAACACCATTTACATATATAGAGGTAAAAATTATTTACATATATGTTTTTCTCTTTGTATTTGTTATGACTATAATTGTTTACATATACATGTTGATGAGTGATGTGGGATATAATTTCTCTACTTTTGTGTCTCTTGATTAACCTACATGGGTGATGTACATCCCACTATTTTTTGGCTAGATGGAGCCTAACCTCCCCTAGCCCTAACAATCTCATTTAGAGTCTTCACCTGAGACTCTAAACCAGCCACATTTTCCTCTAGTCCAACTATCTCTCTCTTATTATAAAGGAACTCCATGTATATGTATGATAAGTAAGGAGAAAAACAAATGTATGCTTGCTTATTCACACATGGAGAACCACATTAACCAAAATATTATCGAGGTTCAAATAATCCTCACGTAAAAAATCCTAACCAAAGTTTCTTTGATCATGCTCCACCACTAAGTGATTCACTCTAAAACCATATAACAAGAGAAAACATTAGATCTCCAGTCACATAAAGAAACAATAACAGAGTAATAAATTACAAAGTAACATAGAAAGTAACTAAAAATAAATCAAATCACTACTTTATTTGGGTAACTTCATGTTAGTCGAAGTATAATTCCTAATTGGACCTTATCTTAGCATTCTCCTCCTATCATGTTGGTTCCTCTCTAACAAGTGTATGATCACCCTTGTTTTCCCCTAAACTTCATCTCCTCAACCTCTATCCTATGCTTATTTTTACATCTAAGTATCTACATATTATGGTGGTGGTTGTACTTAATGTTGGCATCCTACCATAATTACAACCTAGACATAGGATATTTTTCTAAATGTACTCCTTCAATTAGTACTATCCCAATTTTGATCATAATGGTAGTAGAGTGTCCAACTCATTCATAAACTATCCTAAAATACCATAATATAGTAAAGCTACAAAATATATCATTTTTAGTGTGTCCACCACTCATGGAAAGTCTCTCAATGGCGGTATACCTATCCAACTAGAAGCCCTGATGGCCCCCACTATCCCAATCTCTAACCCTCAATGGTAAGGGGTCATGTGCTCATACACGTATCCCATCATGAGTGTATGGGTCATGTGATTGTACACCAAAGCATTACACCCAATTAATAACCTTACCTCTATCAAGGCAACAACCTTGCCTTTAGCTGACAAGCCTAGTATCCTAATCACAACCTTGAAAGTGATAGTCCACTCTCAAGGGGCTTGTGGGAAACTTAAATTGTTTTTCATGAGACATCCTAGTCGGCGAATAGGTCAAACAAAGGAATCTACTCAATGGGACAACAATCCACACCTACACAATCTAGAGTATCCCTATCATATATAGTGTGGCCAAATCATTAGTTATTAATTTATCTATAATCCTAGGAATCCAATCATACTTCATCACTCTAATCCATAAGATGTAGGCTAACCTTTTTAAAATAAAAGTTAAAATATCCCTACATACTCTAAGTTAATCTTGAAAATTCATCCAAAAGGAATTAGTTACAAGGGTCTTGACCTAAGTCAAAATCCTATTTTTAGACAAGTAATAAATCAACAACTAATATAGTCCAACATGTAATATATCATAAATTAAATATATTGACCCAAGTATATTTATAATTATCAATTTAAAAAAAAAATAAACTAGTATATTATATATTCCCTTTCAAGTTTTAATCCTCTAATTTTGGTTTTAGTACAAGGCTATTGCTCTAACACTTCAATATATGGCTTACAATTTCAGATCTAAGTGTATTTTCATGTGCATGATTGTCTTCTTCTTTCTTATAATGTGCCATTGCATTCATGTAATTATATAGATATATATTTTATATGTATAAGTGCTTTTATCGATCATTTTGGTTTCCATATATAAGATTTAATGTACTTTATATAAAACTAAGTACTTGACTTGTTTACATAAACAGTTGATGGCTGATAATGACACTCCTCCCTTTCTATGAGCTGAGACAGACATAGGCATTATTTCTACAATGTCATCTGCATAGGCACTGATAGATGTATATATTATTTCTTGTAAATTTGAATTATAAAAATAGACTTGTTTTAATAATTTTAGTACATGTGTACTTGGGGCATATATAACTTATGTTTGTGTATTGTGTATGTAGGGTTGTCTTATGACAACTGATAGTCCCAATCAGATGGTCATTGGGACAAATTATCATGTTCCTTCAATATTTTAGATGCTTATTTAGATAGCTGATACTATTGACTTGATTGAGCATGAAAAATAGATTGAGCAGGATCATGAGCTTGCAGTAAGTGCACAAGTTTAAATGATTTTTTATTATAGTTTAAAATTTATTTCTTAACAATTTTTTGAATGTATTTTATGTTAATTTTATAATAATTCTTGTATTTGAATATGCCCATATATAAGATAGATATGAGCATAGGACCCACAATCATACCTTAGAGCAATCCAAGGTATTAGAGGGGTCTCCATATACTAGTATGGCATCCCAGGGAGAGTCTTCTTCAAGGAAGGCAAAGAGAGGGAGGCCATTTGATGAATATGATGTTTTACACACATGAGATGTAATTTTTTGTATGTCTATATGGAAATTGATACATTTTTGGAATTTTATATGTACATGTGACATTCAACCAACATTAGATACTATGTTGGTAGATGTAATTTTTTGAATGGCTATCAAGACCCAATGTATGTATTATTGACATTGGACATGTATGTGCCTATGTTGTATGCCTATCATGGCTTGATATACATAACTTATATTTAGTTTTTATTTCATTGTGTGTTATTGTACAATGTTGTTTTAATCTTCTAAATTATTATCTATATTAGATCTCATATTTAATAATTTACGCATGCACAAATGAGGATTAAAAATTATTATTTTTAATGTTATAAATCTCAGATCTTACATATTTTTTTAAATTAAAGTTTTTAAATTTCATTATGTGTATTGGAAATGACTAATAACACTCTTATCACTTAGGCTTAAAGGCCTTCTTCTCTTTGTACCTACTTTTTGTACATGCTTTTGATGTAGAGCTTTCTCAATAGCTTGCAAGTGATCAGTATCTTGATCAAAGGCATTTTTATCTAATATTGTGTATTCCATTATATTATACCTCAAGACTCCTTATCCTTCTCATAAAACAAAACTCTAACTTTTGAACCCCTCTTTCTTTTATCTTTTCTCAGACTTCTCTCTTTAACCTTTGTCTTGGCTTGTAGCCCTATTTTAGGGAAATCCTCATGTTCTGTTCCATAGAAAGACTCTTCAAAGAAAAATAATACATCATGTTTTATATTACATATACAAATTACATGTTATTGTGCTGCTTGAATCTACCCAGAAGTGCATTTTCACTACCATTCTAGAGAGAGAAAACACTAACAACATATGTTGTCAAAATTCAAGTTGTGGTTGTAGAACTCTAGTTTCAATGATTCATGGGTGAAAAATGACAAAAAAAACATATATAGGGGGTGGATAACCTTTACGTATAGGTTATTAGCCTCCCATTAGGCCCAATTGACAAACATACCACCCCTTATGGCCACAAGAACACTTTTTCCAATACAAGAAAAATGTAAATTTTTACTCTAAGTTCAAACATACATAAAAAAAATGTAAGTCATTTCCATGAACCATTAGATCCATTACATACCTCCTTAATCCATATAATCACACCTCAAATAACTTGGGTAGAAGCTTCGAGATCAATCTACTAGAAAAGTTGTAGTGATGGGTCCAAAAATGCAAGTTTTTGTTAGTGAAAAGCAAAGTCTCAAGCTCCAACTAGCATTTCTATCTCTAGGACCTCCTCCCATGAATCTATCAATTTTATCACATATAGATAGACAAATTACATGTTATTGTGCTTCCATGATGTTTGAATCAACCTAGAAGTGCAATTTCACTACCATTTTGGAGAGCAAAAAAACTGACAATAAATGTTGTCAAAGTTCAAGTTGTGGTTTCAGAACTCTAGTTTTGATGCTTCATGGGTGAAAAATGACACTACCAACATGTCAAAGTGTGGTGTAGATAACCTATAGGACTAGGTTCTTGGCCTCCCATGAATCTTGATTGATAAACCCACCATCCATTCTGATCTCAAGAACACCCTTCCCATTACAAGAAAAATGCAAATTTTTAGCCTAAGTTCAAACATGCATAAAAAAAATTGGAAGTCATTTTTGCAAGCCATTAGATCCATCACATACCTACTTAAGCCCTCTAATCACACCTTGGAGCAAACATGCATAAAACCTAAGCTTGTCTTAGCTTCAATAATATAGATTTTTTTTACTGACAGTGCCAACTATGTGAAGATGGAAGCTTATCTGACACCACTAACCTACAAAAAATTGTTAGTAAGCAATTAAAAATATATTTTTTTATATATACTATCTTATATATATATATATATATTATTTTTTTGTAAAATTGATTACATATACATTTGAAAAGTCAAAATACCTTTATATTTCAATCCAATTAACCACTAGGATCTCCTTTAGCCTTGATAGTATCAAGAATAGCTTTATGATCTGACTCCTAAACTTTCCATAGTTTCCTATTTAATGGCCTCCCATGATATTTTTGTAATTGAATATTGATTTCAAGAATAAAATTTGAATAGTGTAGTATCTTCTCGTGCATTTCAAACTCTTCAAACAATCATTGATATATTTTTTTATAAGATATCATCAAAACCAAGTTCCAGTGATTACCACTGACCCAGTGGGATAGTCAATGCTTTCTCAATCTGTAACTGGGGAAGTCAATTTCTTATTTCTCTCTACACACTGACACAAGTAGTAATCAGTGCCTTCTTTATTATCTTCATGTGTAATAACTACAAAAACATGCCCTATACATCACAAAAAATCATTTTTAATGACAATATGAAGATATATAAATAATGAGAATAAATTGTAAATAATGAAAAATATTCTACCTGGCTACACTAAATTAGATATATGGTCAAAGTCATCTGATGATGTCATATATATAAATTACAATACTATTAGAACTTGATATGTGTTGATTAGAATTATAAGTTTGGAACTCCAATCATCCACCCAGTCTTATGACTCACACTCATTCCAAATAGTGTCCACACATGCAAAATAGAAACATGCCAAGTGTCTCATATGAATAATATAAGAATTTATATTTGAGATAAGAAATGAGTGGAGGTCACTTGAACTCATTAGAGTCATAAAATCCTCATAATTTATCAAGTGTTCTTCCTCCATTAACCAAAAATGTCTATAAGCAGTAGAGTTTGGTTGAGCACCATGACATTTGTTATCATTACACCATTTAACCATAGTTTTTATATCTATTAAATGAACCTTCTCTTCAAATTTCAACTCCTCCCTTGGAAAATCTCTTTTTACACATGCTCCAACACTATCATGCTCCCCTTTTCCATGGCCAACCTTGGTGAAAATCCAAATATGTTCTACACCCATGGTAATATGTATCCTTCTCAACCAATAAAACATCCATATATTTTTGAATTGTGATGTGTAATTATTTGACCAAATGTAATCTTTATTGAAAGTAATGTTCCTCTGACTCAAATGTTCATAGAACTTTTGAAAATAACCTTGCACATACTCTAAACAATATGATCTATCATCTCTGATAGAGAAATGTTACTACCTTGATATTTTCTATTATTTCTCTATACTATCAGGTGCATGCATGAATACTATATGCACAAATATGAAAACTTGTGATGAGTTGTAATATTGTGATTGAACTTCCATTTGGGGTTTGAATGTGTAATTCTTAGCAAAATCAACTACTAAAATAATGGAACCAAATGGAAATGTATGCTTACATATCTTGAAATGTTCATTCAACCATCTATCCCTATGCATGTGCTTTTCATAGTCATAAACAATATTCTCCTTAAATTTGACAATTTTTTTTGAAACATGTAACTTTTTTGTAACTAGCTCACAACTTTTAAATTTTTTGCCATCTTTTAATTGATAAGTCACTAATTTATTTTTTTGCTTAAACCAAATAATTGTTGTTCAATTTCACTTGTAATCTCCTCATGGATACAATTTTAAAATTTGGCAATCTGCCAATAGTGCTATAATTTCTATTTAAACATGATTTGTTGTAAAATAATTGCCCATCTAATCTTTTGCAGAATATAGTTGGAATAAATTCCCTAGCTAATTTTGGTGGCAATTCAATGTCACACTCATGAAAAATGTTAGTATGCAAATTACAATGAATATATCAAAAAAAATCATAGTCAATTGAAAATTAAACATGCTACCGACACCAACAAGTGGTGCATGTGTGATTTATTTTAACATAAATAGGTTTTTCCATCTCAAAATATCTTTGATAAATAGAAATTTATGGATGTTTTTCCAAAAATTTAGAGTAAAATTGTGTTTGAGTCATATCTAATAGATGTTTTAGATGCGATTCATGGTTATGAGAACCAATTCTTCTTTTCACAACATCGCTTGCATTGGGTGAAAATCTTGTATTATCTTTCAAAAATTGAGCAAGTAACTCTTTGAGAGTATCGGCTATAGCCTTGTCCTTTCATGGAAGTCTACTAGAGAATGACCAGAGCTCATTGGTATTAGGTTCATTAAGTCTTTCACATCTTGAAATTGCTTTCATTAATGTTTTTCTATTTATATCAAGTGTTCGGCTTATTTTTAAAATCAATCATTTTTTCGTTGTTTTAGCACTTACTGCACAATTTGTTATTATACATTGGGCAACATTACAATATTTGTTGCTTGATCTCAGGCCTAAAATATGATATCCATCATATATATTTTTAATAATTTCATCATTTTCATCATCCATGTTAGATGTTCTTCGTTTTAATGTGTACATTATAGGTCTCATCTTAATCAATTTTATCAATGAAATAAATAATTGACATCTTTGATTATCATACTCCAAATTATGAAAGAAAATATCCCAAATTTGTTAAACCAGTCTTCTTGAATGGAAATTAGACATTTTTTTATGCATTGGTTTTAAAATATTTTTTATCTACTTCAATTAAGTATTTGTCTTTTCTATGCACAATTCTTGGAGGTGTTGGTAATGGTAGAATTTGTTGAGAGGGTGTTTCAAAACTATTATTGATTTTATTGTTTAGAGGTGGGATGACATTAAATTTTTCATTGTTAATTTCTTCATTATATATTTCCATGAATTTTTTTTGATGGTTAATTTCATCATTATTTGTTTCCATCAAATTTTCTTCATTTATGGGGGGTGAAGCATCATATATAGACTCATCATCAACAAAATAAAAAACTTGGAACTTTGAATGTGAACTTCCAAAATTAACTAATTCATTATTATTCATTTCATTATGGTCAATTTCAACATTATTCAATTGATTATAGTCAATTTCATCATTGCTGAATTCATTATCATCAATTGGCTTATTATCTATAACATTTGGTTCATCAAGATTAGGGTTTATACCTTATTTAACATGAACTTTTAAAATTAATAGCTTGTGTTTCTCTTTGAAATATTCTAATTCCTCTGGTGTTTGTACTTTAATAACTTCCTCTTCCTCTTCGAATGTTATTCATAACTCGTCAAAAAAGACAATTGACAACTTTTTAAAGGTGGGGTCAAGTACACAGGTATACAGATCTCACATAATGTTTATATGGATAAAAGTTTCAATTTGGGTCAAAAATAGTCATTAATAAGTGAGATTATCACTAAAATAATAATAATGCAATCATTTTATATAATATGATCATGTTTCTAAATAACACGATCACGTTATGCTTTCCACAAGGTCCCAACACACCTAACCCATTGGAAAGCTGATATTGATAATAGTGCAATCATGTTACTAAATAATGTGATTGCATGATGATTTTCACAAGGTCTTAGCACACCCAACCCAAGAAGAAGATGATATCGACAATAACACAATCATGTTATTATCGATATAAGCTATGGGGTTGGCAATTGGCAATCAAGAGTGGTTGTTACCCATGCTAACAATAACATGATCATGTTATACTTAATGTAGATAAGGGATTAAGGATTGGGGATTAAGAAAATTAGTGAAAAGGGTTTATAGATTAAGGATTACAATTTATGTTTTAGGAATTAGTGATTACAATTAAAGTCCAAAGTGAAGGTGCAAAACTATGGGTACCTTTCCTAATACTTAGAAAAAGAAGCTCTAAGCATTTCAAATCCATAATAATAATAATAATAAGTCATTAATAATAAAATGTGTTTTTGGGTTACCATTGTACCTTGGATGTCATCGTGGAGATTGAATGAATTAGTCAAATGGGATAATTAGTCATGTGATTTAGGCCAAACTAAGCCTTGTGAACTTAATTATTTGTTTAGAAATGATGTTAATTTAGGATAACATGATTGGTTTAAGGTTTAAAGAGTTTATATTTGTGGCTTAGAGTTTAGGGATTAAAAAAGTATTAAGTATTATGGCTTAGGGTATAGGTTTTAGGGTACATTTATACAATAATGTAGGTAACTAAGGAAAATTTAGGAGCCTTGAACCTATATCTATGATTATAGATTATGAATTTGTGATCAGTTATCCCCCAAATCACTGTAGATTGAGCCTAAAAAGTCAATTATGGTAATGAGTGATGCAATTTTAAACAAGTTCATCCATATGAACCCTATATATATATATATATATATATAAAGGATGTTAGTTGGGGCTAAATTTATTGGTTTAGGGTCTATAATTTAAAGGGTTCAGGTTTTAGGGCTTATGGCTTAGGGTTTAATGTAAATGGTACAAGGTTTAGAGTTAAATTTAAATGGTATAGGGTGTATACAAATAATATTTTCACACTTTTATGGATTACTAACACTTTACATCTTGCAAGAACCTATCATGACTCAATCTCTCTGAGTGCATGCCTTAAGGGGTGCACTGAGAAATGGGTGGGTAGACCTTTGGTGCTTCGTAGGATTATTGTCCCTTATTTCCATATTATTCCCTATCCATTTAACTCATAAATCCATTCCCTAAGCTATCTCTCATTCTTTGCACATTCCTCTAGTATTTTCTTCTTTCTATTCTTATTTTCCTTGATTAGTACCCTTTTTACCTATTCAATAAGCTAGGTTAACCTAGTTGACCTAGCACAGTCTGGGGTCACTTTAGCTCTTTAGGCCTAGTTTCCATCTGGCTGACCTAACATAAAATTTAGGCATTAGATAGATAATATGCTAGGTTGACTTGGTCAACTTAGCATAACGGACATGTCCAAGTGATTTTTGGGTCAGAAAATCCTATATATACAAGTTCATTTTGGTCATTTCCATATGAATGCATTCATGAGTTATTATTCACTCGTGCTTCTTCACAATCTGCTCTTCCACCATTCTACTTGAGGAGTCTTAGCTTAAGTTTCTTATTTAGAGAATCTTAGTCTTGTGGATAGGTCTTGGATGATTTGGCCTAACAAAGTGATCCTTACAAACCACAACAATCTCTTGTGAAGCCCCACTGACCAAGAGAGATATTGAGTCATGATAGGTTCACAATCAGGTAAGTGTATTCTAACTTTGTTATCCTCTCTTTTAGTAGATAGAAGTAGCATAAGTGTTGGATCGAATAATATTACTCCTCATATTCCATGTATTAAGGTGTTACTCATACTTACTTTATTTGAAGTTCCCTATACATGTATTTTATTGCTTTGCATCTAACCCCTTACTTTGTGCCACAAGCTTTGGTGAGCACTAGATTAGTTTACTTTTCTTGTTATTAAATTACTTTACTTTATTGTTTATTATCATAAGTGAATATAAAAACCATATGACTCTTTTAGGGTTGTTGTCTGATTGTGTTAGACTGTATGCTTTGGAACCCTACCTAGCATGATGTGTTGTGATAGATGATACAAGTGATCCCTTAATTAGGTCTAACGGATCCTCATATTGGTCATGCTCCCACTTAACAAGTGTGTGCCCCAATTAGAAGTGTAGGTGTGATTTATCTTATTTGATTTGGGATTGATTCATGTGCACCATGAAATTTCAATTGCATAAATTTTGGTGAACCCAATGTGAAGCCTATCCCACCATTGGTTGGATTGTCTTCACATTTCCATTTTTTCCCTTTATTATTTAGCATTAGCTCCACTTTGGCTTCACCTTCATTACATTTTGGTGAACCCAACATGAATCAAACCCTTATAAGATTTATTTCACTTATTTTATTATTTTTTATCATTCATTTTATCACTTATTTATTCATTATTTTCATTCTCTACTTCATCACAAATTTAATGCATTTTATGGTTTGTAAAATGGATGAGTAGAAATAAAGATATAGGCAAAACAATTTCCCTGTCTATTATACTAGGTCGACCTGGTCAACCTAGTGTTTTTTCTGACCTCTGTAAATTATGCTAGGTCAACTTGGTTAACCTAGTACTATATTTAGAGCTTGTATTTTATGCTAGGTCAACTGGGTCAACCCTGTACTATTTTGTTTCTTTTATGCTTTCTAATTTAGCTTTTCGCTTTCTTTATATGTTTGATTTAGTTCTCTATCTGCCTAAATTAGTTTTTTTTAATCTTTGTTTGTTATTATTATTGCTTATCCTTATTTTCATTTTATCCTCAAGCATAATGTCCCTCATTATAATCTTCTTGGACAATCTAAATCCATTTAGACACTCTATGGGGTTCTCTTTGCTTCTTATCCTTTCATATCTCTTCTTCCTCTTTTTAGCTATTAGATCATCTTTCAATGCCCATCCACACATTACTTTAACCTTTGAGGCATCTTGTGATGCCCACCTTCATGTCCTTTCAAAATTTGGGGCATCTTGTGATGCCCATCTATACATCCACTTACCCTTTGGGGCATCTTGTGATACCCACTCTTATTATCCATTACATACTACCAAACTAATTCAAATCCAAAAAACCTTTCAAGACACATAATCTTGTCTCTCATATGCTCATCACTAATATAAATGTTAATGTAAGATATCATTTCCTTCTTATTATGATTTCTATCTATATCTATCTAATACTTTTTGTAGGTTACCTAAGCATGGATCTCTCCCTCTGTAGTAGTTCCCTTTTGTTCACAAGCCTTTAGTCCCCCTTTTTGGTCTTTTAGTTTCTTGATGTACCATAGTCTTCCTTATTTTCTTGCATTTTATCTTATTTTTCATTCTATTTCTATTTTATAATTTTGATTTAGCACCCATTGGATTGTTCTTTTGTGAGTTGTTTCGTAAGACCATGGATAGGACCCAGCATCTCTCAGAAAATCACCATCTTTTACTTGCCAATACTATTTTGACATCCTCTTGGGCTTTTCTTTTATGAGTTTCTTGGTAAGACCATGGATAAAACCCAATCCTCTTCATAAAATTACCCTTTTTTTTATGTTCTTTGTGATCCTTATTATTTAGACATTAGATTTTGCTTCTTTTTCTAGATGGAATATGTAAACAAGATATATTAGCATGTTTTCCTTCACTTCCTATAGTCTTATGATAAGGAATCACACCTTTTCTATCATCATATTCCTTTTTTCCCTTTGGCACATTTTTTGCAATTTGAAGAAATTAAAATTTGTTACATCATGTGTCATTTTCATCTTGATTTTCCTCTTTTTTCCACCTCCACATTTGGATAGAACAAGGTCAAAGTCAAGATAAAACTTTTATTTCCCCTGGATTTACAACTCTTAGACCCCATAATATTTGATTTTCTCTCTCTTAGCAACCTTGTCCCAAAGTTTTCATATGAAAGTCATCTTTAAAACCCATGTTTTGTCTTCCAAATCCATATGGAGGAGGAATTAAAAAAAAAGAAAGTTAAAACCCAATCATTTGAAAATAAAAGGCAATGATATCTAAAGGGAAACATACAAATCTTAAAAGTCTAATCACACCAAAAGATGTGATTACAAGAACATCTCCTATCTCCAATTAAATCTCAAACTCCATAGTCGGCTTCACATAGAGCCAAATCCCTTTGGGGTGTGGTAAGCTAGTAGATTAGAGTAGGGGATTTCAAAAAGATCTATAGTTCTGCTTACTTTCTCACACAAGTACCCAATCTTCACAATAGATTGATGACTCTATAAGGGGTCTTGAGGAGTAGTGAACATGTCATGGGGAGGTAGGTCCATTTTAATATTCATGCATATAGCCTTCATGGGATTATCTTTATACTCCATTTATTGACCTAAGACTTATGTAGCTACGAGAAGTTCTTCAGAGTCCTTAAGGTCAATAGTCCTCTTGTTTTGACAAACCAAATTTGAGTGTCTTGACTTCGATAAAGAGTTATTCTACCTTGGTTTTTCCTTCATTCTCCCCTCCACCCCATTTCATTTCCCCCTTGATAGACAAATTGTGATTCCAAATCTGTTTTCCCTCTCCTTTAAATTCCTTTTTCTTCATTTCTTAAAAACATGCTAACACTACTTTGTTTCATTTTTATCTATATTTAGATGCAAACCAACATGTTTGAGAAACTATGGATGATTTTCATCATATTATATATATTTACTCAAACTAATTTTCTTTGCTTTTCCCATTTATCTTGATTTTGCTATTTTGCTATTATGGACACTTGAGTTCACACCCTTTTTCTATTATTGTGTGAGATGTGGATTGCAACTGCTCACCCAACCATGTTGGTTTCCATTTTATGCATCCTCTTTTTCCATTGATGATTAAGATGTGGATTGTTACTGATCACTCATCAATGTTGTTTTACCATTTTTCTTTTTGAATCTTCTTTTTACCATCTTTTTTGACATGTATCCTTGATTTGATTTGGTGAGTTTGCCTTTTCTTACTTGAGGTTTACTTGTTTAAGATTTTTAGTATTTAGTAGCCTTAGATTTTTGGTTACCGAATTTACTCTTGTTTGACTTGGTCATTTGGTCTAACATAACACTTGTCACCCAACTTGCCAAATTCCCAAGTATGTCCCATCCACATAGCACCAGTTATCTTGGATTTTCTTGCATTTGTTTGTTTTTGCTCCTTAGTTTTGTATTTTTGGGTTTGTCCAAAGTAGTCTCTACACTCTTCACAGTCAAACTAAAACACAACTGACAAAATTCATAAGATAAAGGTAAGTCAAAGTATGAATCATTTAATTTTCAGTTTGTTTCCTTTTTTGTCATTTAATTTCAATTATTTTATGCTTTTTAAAATACTACAATTTTTTTTTAGCATTAATGTTGTGTGTATCTTTATGTTCTTTCTTGAAGCACCATCCCCTATTACACCTTAGTGACACGTGATGAGCTTCAAGTGGGGTATATGTATACACATAATATTTTCACACTTTTATCAATTACTTTCACTTTACATCTTGTAAGAACCCATTGTGACTCAATCTCTCTAAGTACATGCCTTAAGGGCTGCACAGGGAAAGGGGTGGGTAGAAATTTAGTGCTTCATAAGATTGTTGTCCCTTATTGCCATATTATTCCCTATGCATTCAAATTTTAAAACCTTTCCCTAAGCTATATCTCCTTCTTTGCACATTCCTCTAGTATTTTCCTCTTTCGATCCTTCTTTCCCTGGCTTAGTACCATTTTTACTTGTTCAATAATCTAGGTTGACTTGGTTGACCTATCACAGTCTAGGGTCACTTTAGCTCTTTAGACCTATTTTCCATTTGGTTGACCTAGCACAAACTTCAAGCATTACCCTGATAATGTGCTCCATAGACCCAATCAACCTAGCACAACTGACATGTTTGAGTGATTTTTGGGTTAGATAATCCTATATATACAAGGTCATTTTGACCATTTTCATATGAATTCAATCAAGAGCTATTATTTGATCACGCTTCTTCATAATATGCTCTTCCACTATTCTACTTGAGGAGTCTTAGATTAGGTTTCCTATTTGGAGAATCTTAGTCTTGTGTATAGGTATTAGATACTTTGGCCTAACAAAGTGATCCTTATGAACCACAAAAACCTCTTGTGAAGTGTCATTTACCAAAGGAGATATTGAGTTGTGATGGGTTCACATTTAGGTAAGTATATTCTAACTTTGTTCTCCTCTCTTTTAGTAGATAGAAGTAGCATAAGTGTTGGCTAGAATAATATTACTCCTCATATTCCATGTATTAGGGTGTTACTCATACTTACTTTATTTGAAGTTCCCTATACATGTATTTGATTGCTTTGCATCTAACCCCTTACTTTGTGCTACAAGCTTTAGTGAGTACTATATTAGTTTACTTTTATTTTTATTAGATTAGTTTACTTTCTTGTTTATTATCATAAGTGAGTATAGAAACCATATAAATCTTATAGGGTTATTGTGTGATTGTGTTAGATTGTAGACTTTGGAACCCTACCTAACACGATGTGTTGTGACAGATGATATAAGTGATCCCCTAATCGAGTCTAGTGGATGCTCCCTAATTAACAAGTGTGTTCCCCAAAAATAAGTGTAGGTGTGATCTATCTTATCCAATCTAGGATTTATTCATTTACACCATGTAATTTTGATTTCATACATAGGGTAACTTAGGATTTAAGATATCGGATATAGGGTCCAATCACTAAGGTAATTGAAGAACATTTGAGCTTCTTGTGACACATATTTATGACTTGATTACCTTCATGTTTGTATTTTTGATTAAAGTAGGGTAAATTATGCCATGTACATGTTATACAATCAATTGAGCCATAAATTTAGTTTAGGGGCTCAATTTTGCCCAGATAACATAAGGAATTGTATAAATTAACTAATTAGATCAATTCATGATAGAAGATCAATCTTTTGATTTTTCCCCAATCATATCTTACTATTGAAGACCCTCAACTTGGCCTCAAATGTCTCCATGATTCAAGGAATCAAATACCTCTCCTCTTTGGTTAATTAGGTTGAAGGGGCTTAAAATAGCCCCAATTTATTGAACATATGCATGGAGCTAGATTGGTACTCCAAAGGCTTTAGCCATAGGTTTAGAAAGTGAATAAATCATGACATCTCATGATAAATTAGTTATATCATAAGGCATGTATGTTTGTGGCATGTAGTGGGAATTAGGGCATATGGCTTAAAATTTAAATGTTTTAGGGATCATTAGGGATGAGGGCATAGGATTTAGGTTTAAGGATTTGTATATTAAGGTCTAATCACTAGATATACCATGTGTTAAAACTAGATTCTTACCACAAAAGATGTTAATTGGGACTAAATTTAAGTTGGTAAATACCTAGAAAGTAAATGGTTTACAATTTAATGTATAGTGTTTAGGATTTATGGTTTACTACCCTTCTAGGTTTTAATATATATACATGGTTTAGGGTACATAGGGTCAATCACAAAGATAATTGAGGACAATTTTAATCACTTGGACCCATTTACAACTATAGAATATGTTTTTGGGTTGTCATTATACCATGGATGTCATGTCGCACATGCAGATTGAATGAATTAGTCAAATGGGTCAATCAATTTTGTGATTTAGGCCAAAATGAGCCCTATGATCTTAATTCTTAGTCTAAATGATGTTAATTTAGGCTAAAATCATTGGTTCAAGGTTTAAAAAGTTTATATTTGTGGTTTAGAGTTTAGGTATTAAGAAAGTTTTAAGGATTAGGGCTTAGGGTATAGGTTTTAGGTTATATGAGGTACAATCATGATGGTGATTAGGGAAAATTTGAGCTCCTTAAACATATATCTGTGAGTAAATATTGTGATTTTTTGATAAATTATCCCCCACATCATAACAAATTGAGCTTATGAAGTCAATTATGGTAATGATTGATGTAATTTTAACTAAGTTCATCCTTGTGAACCTATTTATTACTATATATAAAGGATGTTAATTGGGGCTAAATTGATCTTAGGGGCCTACTGAGCCTCAATGTAAGGAATTTTATCCATATTATATCAATTATATATCCAAGTGCTCATAATATTAAAAAAATAAGTATTTTTTCAATTTGATATGGAATTTGGTCCAAAGGAGCCGTCTGGAAGGAATTACATTGATATATAATGGAAATTGGGGTTTACTTGGCTCTAATTGCATACCATATTGAACCGATCGAGTATTCAATTCTAGATGATAGATAATTAGGGCCAATCGAGGCCTACCCAAGGAATTATGTCAACATAATTTTAATTAGGGCCTAATTACACACCTTATTCAAAAAATTCAGTGTTATCATGAATCTGATATGAAATCATGAAATTGAACCCTCTATAAGGAATTATAGATCTATCTTTAATTACAATAAATATTTTGATTGTGCACCAAAATTCAACTAAAAAATATAACGGTTCAATATGATCTCTATGAAATTTAGTCCAAACAAGCATCGTGTAAGAAATTTCATCCTTCTACTGTCAATAGGGGGCCCTGTTGGTCCCAAATACATAACAAATTAAATCAACCAAGTATTTAGTTTAATTTAATATGCAATTATCACCAACCAAGGCTCATGCAAGTAACTGAATACATCTAATGTCAATTACAACTTTGTTGGTCCCGATTGTAAACTATATCTATCTAATAATGAATTTGGTTTTATCTTATATACATAATTGGGGCCAGTTGAGCCCCATGAAAGTAATTTTGTCCATATAGTGTTCCAGTCAAGTTCTATTAGCCTTGATTTCACACCATATAAAACCAATTGAGTATTTAGGTTCAATATGATATGCAATTGGAGCCTCTCAATCCCCAATCAAGGAATTACATCCATCTAATGTCATTTAGGGATTTAGTTACACCATGTTAAATCAATTGATATTTTTTTTAATACTATACATAATTGAGGACAACTAAGTCCTATGTAATTAATTACTTCCACCTAGAATATTAATCAAGGCATTTTTCATCCCATGCAATGAATTGCATCCATATAATTTGTTCATTGTGAATATTTTCCCTAATTGCACATCATATTTAACCAATTGAGTATTTTATTCAGTATACTCTTTAAAATTAAGAGTAACTGGTCCCTGTGCAAGGAATTCCTTCAATATAATGTCAATTAGGGATTTGATCACACAAATCATAGTAGACAACAATCTTAAGACTGTTAGGCCTAATGGCTCCTATTCAAGTTTAAGATGTTTAGAATATATAACGTGATTGCATTATTAACTATGTTATTAATGTGATCACATTATTAACATGATCATGGAATTTGAATTTGAATTCAATTCCCACACCTTTTGGCTTGATAATGGCTTAGATTCCTAAGCCAAAGGCCTGGATTGTCAATGTACAACTAAGTATTGAAAGGTATGAAAATAAATAACAAATTTCAACTTTGATTTCTAAATACACTAAGAATTTCAATGTGAAAATACAAAAACTTGATACCATCATGATGACCATACTCTCATCTTTCTAAAAATATGATTCTTATTTGTTTGGACTAATTTAAGGTTTCAAACTATATTTATTTCTAACTATGCCTTTTTTAGGCTACTACATGCCTTAAACATACATGCCTATACATGTTCATGTAATTTGTGTTTCCTTGATCAAAGTAAAAGTAAATTATATGGTGATGTAGTAATCTTAATTATATGCACATCCAAAAAATAAATAAATTGATTTTCATTTTTTTTGAGGTAGTTAGGCCTGACTCACGGATGACTATCCATTTCTTTGTTAGTTTTTAGGATCTAGTTACTTGTAAAATTCATAAAAAAGTATTCATTGAAATAATAAAAATAAATAGGTGACATGTTACAAGCTTTTATATAAATTTTATCCAAAGGGTTTGAAATCATATTAAATTCTATTCAAAAAATGGTGTGCATCATGACCATCTATCTACTATGTTTTCTAAAAAAAACAAGATTTCCTCTTCAAATTTTAGATGTTTGACCTAATTATACTTAACCATGTAAAATAAAAAATTAGTGTTTTACAAACTAAAATCAAAATGATACATTTCATGATTTTACACCATCTTCAAATTTGGAGTGTAGATATCTCAAATTATCTATAGAAGTTCAAATTTTTGAATTTTCAAAAACATCATGTCCATGGGTAGGCCACATTTTGTCCCTCAACTTTATGCACTTACCCATTTTAGAAAATCTATCCAAAACTACGTATATTGAGTCAAAACTTCTTTATTCCTAGGTAGTCTTATAACAAAGTCCATGCTTATGGATTCCCAAGGTCTATTTGGGACTGGTAGAGGTTGATACAAACCTATGTTAGTGCTCTTACCTTTAACCATTTGACAAATTTCACATATTTAAACATACCTCCTCACTTTTGCTTGCATCTTAGGCTAATAATAGTGTATAGTGAGTTGTTACAACATCTTATCAAGCCCAAAGTGGCCTAGCATAGTCCACTATGATTTTCTTAGATCATATTCTCCCTTATTTAAATTCTTGGCACACATAGCTAAGCCCCTTTGAACAACAATCCATATTGTAAGACATAGTCCAACCATGGTTCCTTGTTAAGTGTAGTTGGGTATTTTCAAGCATTGTATGCTTCCTTTAAGTCTTCATCATCTTCATACATTTCCTTGAGTGATTTAATTCCAACACTCTCAAGCTGTATCTCATGCACCAACAAAACTCCCCTACTCATTGCATCTATAACCTTGTTACTTTATCCTTGCTTGTGATTGATGGTGAAGGTGAGATTATACATGTATTCCACCCACTTCATGTGTCTTTGGTCCAATTTTGGCTGATTGGTGATGAATTTAAGTGCATGATTGTATGTATAGACAATGAACTCCTTTGGCATTAGATAATGCCTCTACTTCTTTAATGTTTGTATCATTGCATAAAACTCCAAGTCATAGTATGAGTACTTCTTCTTGGAATCATTCAAATTTTTAGTGAAATAGGCTATATGTCTACCCTAATGGCTTAGTAAAACCACTATTCCCACTCCACTTGCATCATATTCTATTTGAAACACCTTGTTAAATTTTGGCAATGCTAGTATAAGCTTCTTTATTATCCTTTGCTTCAAATATTGGAAAATTTGCTCAAATTTCTCACTCCAAACAAAACTTTTCTTGTATCCCTTAATGGTGTATATGATAGGATCATATATCCCACTGAAATTTCTAATAAACTTCCTATATAAACTTGCAAGACCATGAAACTTCTTACCTCTCCAACTATCCTAGGTGTTGGCCACTCCATGATTTACTTCACCTTATTCTTATCCATATTTAACATGGCTTGAGAGATGATAAATCAAAGGTATAATAGTTTTTACTTCATAAATTCACACTTCTTGAGTTTTATTAAGAACCTTTCTTCTTGCCACCTCCTTATGACTAGATGCAAATGGTGAAGATGTTCCTCCTTACTATGGTTGTAGATAATTATGTCATCTAAATATACCACTAAAAACTTGCCTATAAAAGACTTTAGCAATTCATTCATCAACCTCATCAAAGTGCTTGGTGCATTGGTCAAACCAAATGGCATAACCAGCCATTCATATAGTCCTTCATTTGTTTTAAAAGCAGTTTTCCACTCATCTACTTGTCTGATACTAATATGATAGTACCCAATATTGAGATAAATTTTGGAAAAATAGATTGCTCCACTTAAGTAATCCATAAAATATTCTATCTTAGGAAGTGGGAACCTATATCTAATGGTGATATTGTTGATATCCCTAGAGTCAGTTCACATTATCCACTCACCTTCTTTCATATGCACCAACAATGTAGGCACTGCAGAAGGACTAAGACTTTTTTGATCAGTTATTTATATAGAATATCTTTCACTTGTCTATTGATCTCTAAATTTTATTTAGGAGTCATCTTATAGTCTACCTTGTTAGGAAATATTTCTCTAGGAACAAATTCTATATGATAAGTGATGTTCCTCATGGGTGGTAATGTACTTGGCAACTCATCAACCACTATTTCAGCATATTCCAACATGTTATGGATTCCTTGAGGTACCTCATTGATATTTGTGGATGTCATAATACAAATAATCTTGACTATAAATGAAAAATCCAACTCATCTTCATTTATGGTACTTAGAAACTCTTTACCACTTACCAACATCAAATTTGACCCAACTTGTTGGTCATTGTCTTCATCCTTCATGGGCATCAAGGTATGATTAACTCCATATTTGACCAAGGTGTACACATTTATCCTTAGAGAATGAGTGGTTTTACTTTCATATTTCAAAGGTATCCCAAGAATCGCATGACAAACATCTATGGGGATGACATCACAAAGGACCTTGTCCTTGTATCTTCCAACTTGGAGTTCCACCCAGCTTTGCTCACTTAATAAAACTTATTGACCTTTGTTCAACCATGAGACCTTGTATGGTGTAAGGTGAGGAAACTTATTCAATCCAAGTTTAATAAAAATTTCAATGGAAACTAAATTATCTATACTTCCTGAATTTATGACCATTTTAAAACATTTACCTTGGCATTTACAAGAAATCTTGAAAAGAGTTTTCCTTTGTAGTGGCTCCTTATCTTTGGGGGGATTTATCAACACCCTCCTCATTAGAAATGATTATACTAATTTAGGTTCTTCACAAGTGATGGATAACATAAAATCTCCTCCTCAACTCCTTGTGCAATCTAATTTATTCCTTCAATTCTTGGACTCCCTACTAGCTGATCCTTTGGGCACTCCCATGATCTATGTCTAGAAAACTTGTTACATTTGAAACACCTTACTACAAATCCAAATGATCCTCTACCCCTTGGTGCATATTCACCCTTGAAATAAGGAATTATACCTCTAAATATTCTTCTTGAATTATATGGTTGCTCAAGTGAGGTACTAGACTCTCCTTGGATACTTCTTTATGAATATCCTCTACCTCCTTGTTGTCTCCTATCTCTAAAACATTTGCCTCTACCTCTGTTCTATTGGTTTTATTTCCTATTGATTTTGTGTTCAACTTTCAATTCCAATTGGTATCACTCTTCTAGTTTATTTGGACTAACAAGACTCAACTCATCTTACAAGTTGTATCTCAAACATTGAGATACCTAGCCAAATTGTCATTATATTCTTCTATATGACCTAATCTATTGCTTAGTTTATAGAATTATTTAGTGTACTCTCTTACCTCTATATCTTTCTATACAAATTGGTGATGTATTCACTAGGTAAGAATTTACTCTTCAATTTTCATCCATCCTATCCCAAGACCTGATCTTGGCCTTTTATTTCTTCCTTCTCTCATCATGTATGTAATCCCACCATAGGGATACATATCCCTTCAGCTTTGTCCTATCAAACTTCACCTGTTGCTCTTCTGGTACATCCTCAAAATCAAAGTAATCATCAAAATATCCTATCCAATCAAATAATTCTTCTCCACTAAGGCTACCTACATATATTGGAAGATCTAATATGGGCTTAGATCCCTACTCTTTCACCACCTTAAATAATCTCTCAAACTTTTGCTCCTCAGTCTCTCTCTCTCCCCTTTATCTTCTAATTTTGGTGCCTATGGTTCTTCTTCCTCTTGGTCAATTTATGTTTCACTTAAATTGAGACTCATTTAAAGTAATCTCTATCAAGTTTCATCTATACACAAGTTTTCTTATCTCAAAACATCCTCTAGACCACTTTTCTAGCCTTAGGCCTCTTCCAATTAGGTCTCTCCAAGGGCTAATCCAACATAGATTTATATATCCATACATAAACTATCCATATATAGTGGAAAACACTTAATTATATTATAAAACCTTGAACACTTGTAAATTCAATTTTTTTGACCTTTTTGGCTAGATACAACTCCTACAAATGGATTTTTGGTCTCAAAACCCTAACTCAAGGTTTTCCTATTTAGTGCAGACCCGAGAGGGGTTATATTGATTTTTTGACTTCTACAAGACCATTAAAGACATTTTAAATGATTATAAACCTATGTAAAATCCTTCTTAACCTTATCCAATCCTCAAAAATTCTCCCTAACTCCTCTGCTAAACATTTCTATCAAGTTTTGTGTTTGACTATGCAAGTTTTATGTGGTTTCTATAGGTCTATGAGGTCTGTGTTGTGTCTTTCACAAATAAACATGAATATATCAAAGGTAAACACATAAATTAAATTAAATAAACATGAAAAACATTAAAAAATCACAAAAGTTTGTATAAACTTATCTTTAGGATGTATTCCTTCTTTGATCAATACACAAAGTCCAATTCAAAATGCACAAACAAAAGAAAACATGGTACTTTATGTATTTTCCTTGAAAACTAGGATTTTTATTGATAAATTATTAAAAATTGAACTTATCAAAATGTTCATCAATCAATCTCAAATTAAAATCCCACATTTTATATGTTCCATAACCATTCTAACTACCTTTTGGGACCTTCCAACTATCACTAAAGAGCTAGTTAGGAAGTATGAACACATATACAAATTTGGTTTTTCATAAACTAAATACTTTGGACCCATGACATGGACTCAAGGGGTCCTTAAGATAAAATTAAAACATGTTTTAAACTTTAAAAGTTAATTCACTCACCTCTACAATGCTAATTTTAAGCAAACAATTCAAATTTTTAAAAACTAAGTTTTGGCGAGAAAGTGGAAATTTGAAAGTTTATCAAGCTAGGACTAAAAATAAATTATATATTTGAAAAATAAGGATGGTAGAATAATTTAAAGACTTTATATACCATAATGAATCCAAAATTAGAAATCAAACCAAAATTTGTAAGAAAACCCTATCCTAGAAGTAAGAAACATGGGGTAATAGGCACAAGGTGTTGAGCTACCAAAAATAACCCTCTATAGATGAACACTACCTATATAGACAATAATTTGAATAGGTTCTCAAAATTATGTATTTATCCCCTACATGTTTGCTCGTGTGTGCATAAGGATGAAATGTTTCATAAGTATGTACATAGTGTGACCTAGCTTGTAACTTGACAAATATAGTCCATGAAATGATCCTTTATTACTTTATAACTATAGATGTGTTGTCCCTTTGACTAGTATGTAAATATGAGAAAATAGGAAATATTTTTTCATTTGAATGTTTGATTGAGTGATTTTAGTAATTTTCCTTATGAGAATTAAGAAGTTGTTAGGCCTGTGTTCGGTGAGGAATGAATGAGGATTGATATTATATTTATACCAATCATTTTGGAGAATATCTCACATTAAATCACTTAGGATAACAATAGGAATATGTTTCACTTTTAAATTATATGACTTCAAGGTGTTGGACACTTGTGTTAGGATAATACACTTACATCTACATAGGTATTTGACTGAGACATAAGTGTCTAGGAAATTGGAAAACAGGCACATGTCTAGAATTTGTAGAAATAGAAGATAAATATGTTTATAATATTTTGAGTATGATAGAAGGTTTGAGTCATTAGGATAACATTGGTAATACTAAGAGAAAATAAATATGCAAAAAAAGATAAAGAATGTGAGCCTTTTGACAATGGAAAAGATAAAAAAAGTTGAAGGTACATTCATGATACGTATTTTTCAAGTGTACAAGACTGAGGTGTATATAATTTAAAAATAGTGTTTACATTTCCCCCTTTTAATATAGTAATTAAATTAATTGTATAAAGGAAAATAAATACATACCTAATTTTTTATAAAACACATTGTCTTTGCGTGAGTCTAACTTGAGTGCTTTACTAGTGTCTGGCTTGAAACTAAGAGCATGTTACAGTTTTACAATCAATGTATATAATATGAAATCAAAAGCATTTGAACTGATTGAAATTAAAGAGAGCAAGGTTTAAGAGTACACATGTGTATCGATGTAACCACTTTAACTTTTGGCAATTTGATTTGAAATGATGAAATATGTACCATTATGAAGCATTCAATCTAAGGTTAGGATAGATGTAAAATATATAAAGATCATAAACATAGAAATACTAAAGGAAAAAACATTCTCACAAACTTGGAGCTAAAGGTGAGTTGCACTAGAAAATTGAGATTAACTCAACCATGCAACCTAATCATACTTATAATCTTGTGAGTGTGAGTGAACCAAGTCAACCCAAACTATAAATATGATGTGGTTGGATGCTTAATCAAGTCTAACCTATAAATTTGGAAAGATCAAGTGATTTAATCACCTCAACCATACCAAAAAGTGAACTAATTATTGTAGTATATTAGCTTAATATAATCTATAAAAGTCCAACATGGTGGGTGATGATGACCCATAAAAGTGTTTTGAAATCTAAAACTGGTTTTGATTTAGTAATTTAGGTGTCTTTTTTCATAGCATATTCACCTAATATATGTCTCATGCTGAAACCTAGGTATAAGAATGGTACTAATGTATATAATTCTACCATAAATGTGTGTGTGAATCATATAACTATGATTTTAGTCAATTAACAAACTATGTGTGGAGAACATGTTTCCATAACATTTCCCCACTGTATATCTGAAATTGAAACTAGTATAAGTCTAGAAAACATGTTTCTCTAATATGTCTGAAACTGTCATAAATATAGAGGACATATTTATATAACATGCCCCTAATGTAATATAAATTTGAAGAGTGTGGAAGGCATGAATCTATGAAATTCTCCCACTAATATGCCACCATTTTGAGGTGAGGAGAAGTAACAAATTTTAGTTACCTTACCTCAAAAGGATAAGATAAATGTATAATTTGTGTATGAACCATGTAACATATAAAAGAAACATGTCTAGGTAGATATATCATTAAACCACACAAAATTTGATCACATCAAGTCCTAAGATGAATGATAAATATCATGGAAATGTCTATATATTAACAATACAAGCTCAACAAGCAGCTAAGCACACACACAAGATCACTAAAAATCAATTCAAAATACAATGGTCGAAGGAGACCCTAAATAAGGGGCATGTTCAAATAGAAAACAATATAAAGGACATGACTTAGTAAAATAACCATAAAATCAAGAATGAAATATTTAAATTTAAAGAGGAAAACAAAGGCACATAGTCACAAATAATGGAGAATATTAAAATGTTCAAAAAATCAAGATAAGAGACTCAAACAAGTGTATAAAGGAAAAGTACTTACACCATCATTGTATAGAGTAGTTGGCCCTCCTAAATTACATGAGGATAAACATTCCTTGGATAGGAATTACACCTTGTTTAAAGATCCATCAGGATCTTAGTAGACTCATTTACTGTTCTAAGGTGATCCACTCTTCATTAAATCTACTTCTAATCCATAATAATCTTTGGGAACTCTGTTGTAGGATATTGGATGGCTTTATGTAGTTAGATACTCTAGTGGGTATTTTTAGCTACCTTCTCTTCTTTTCTCTCTTTTAGGAGAAGATTTTTTTTCCTATGGGTTTTCTCCTTTTCCCTAGTTTATGGGAGATATATTATGCTTGGATACCTCATCAGGACTAATTGTTAGGACCCAATTCTTCTACCCACCTAAGCTACACTTTAAGGGGGTGTTAGTATAAGTTTTTTTTATCACTTCTAATTTTACCTACACGATTGTTAGTTAACTTGCTTAAGGTTGTTAAGGTTATTAGAGGAGCACACACTTAATGTGTTTTCTAATTGTGAGTTGAGTTGTTACCCTTTTTGGTGACCTAATTTCTCAATATATGATCTACCTCCGTTATACTTCTTGGCTAATCAGCTAATAAATTAGATAATCAGTATATGAAGCTCTCTTTTGCTTTGTAATTTATCTCACCTAATTCTAGGGTTTTCATGCAATCTGTAATGTTTCAAGATCTTGGAGTAATCCAAACACATATAACATGCCATTTGGCCAATAAAACATGCCCTTTTCCTTTAACTCAGATCTATTATCTTTTAAATATAATTGTACACCAAAACACCAAACTAGGTGCTTGGTAAGGCACTTATATTTTAAGTTTATTGTATCTTCTCTTAAGTGGATGTTTTAAAGCTTTCCTAGAATTGAACATGCCATTCACCCATTTGTGGATTTTGAGCAAACCAAGGTGCTTGATAAAAAGAATTGATTAGGAATAGTAACTTATGGAATTGAGGATTCTAGTCTTAACTAGGTTTGAATATGATATCATAATTTTTTTTTGCATATATATGTTTAATAAATACATTTAATTTAAACTAATTTAAAAAACTCATTGGTTTCTAGACTATGTGAAATATGTTTTTTTTTAGTTTCAACAAGTGTTCAATGCATTTCAATATTATGTGTTTTATACATAGTAGTGCCATTATTTCACGTTCCTCATGTACTTGTCTTTTTTCTTTGTAGCTTTGAAGTAAATTGGATAAAATGGTCTTGTCCTTTAATTGCCTTTGCAGAGTTGGTCATTATAAAGTAAATGGGTATGCATATGATTTTAAGGAAGATCCTTAAATGCTGATGACAAAGACTTGGTGTACATCAATGATATATAATCTTTGTGATACTAAATTTGAGCCTCTACCTAATAGAAATATATCAAAGGTGTATACAAATTGATTGATAAAGGAATATCTTTCACATCATGTTTAAACAAAACTTTGGGTAGAAGTTTTTATTATGTGGAACTTGATATTTTTTTTATGGATATATCCATTTATTACAACCTACCTCAAACTAATGAGGCTAGTTACTACATTGAGTAAATAAAAAAATGGTTCATAATAAAGTCTTTAAAATCAAATAGTTTTTTAAAGGAGTAAAAGAAATAAAATTTATGTAAAAGTTAATTGCACACACTTTTTATGTGAATTCATAATTACCTAGCAAAGTAATCAAACATTAAATTCTAAGGCATGATGAAAATGATATGTAACAAATAGATTTGTTTTTATCGTGTTTGAATGTGTCTTTGTCTTTGTATAAAGTATACAAAAGTTTAATAAGACAAATTTAAAATGGTTGAGGGCAAGAATGACCTTAAAAATGGAATGCATAAGGATTTTATTGTAGGAGCTAAGCATTTATTTTCAATAACAAAGACATGCAAAATACAACAAAAATGTTAGACTCATATTAAAATATCCAAACATAAACTTTGTAGTTTAAAAGTATTGTATACATATACAGTTAAGAGAAAGTTTTTAATCTTCATAAGAAGAGTAAAAGTATAATTTTTTTTTATGTAAGTTGTAATATTGTATTTCTAAAAAAGTTAAAATCCAAAATGGTAAGGTGAATATACAAAATAACAAATGTTAGAAATATTTAGTGAAAATAATTGTTCTTGTAATTTTGTTTTGGTAGTGGTTTGATTAGAAAGAAAGATTATGCAAAATTTTTGCATCTCTAATCTCTAAGAACTGAATTTAAAATATAAAACATGATTTTTTTGTGTTTTCTTATAAACACAAGAAAAATATATAAAAATAAAGAAAAAAGAATATGATCAAGGAATTTATCTATATGGAACCTTGCTTATTATTATTTTTAAATGTAGTTAATATTAAAAATTCAATTAAAGCTTTATAAAATTCATAAAATTCAATTATGATTCTTTTGATAAACATTGCAGAGATGAACATTATAGAGGATCTTCAGTAATTTGAAATCCTGTTTAGGCAAGAAACATAGATCGATCATGTTTACAGTGCCTGATCACATGATGGATCTGACTATGCACTATTGGGGGTCAACATGACCCCATTTGAATTTTGTAATAGGAATCACCAATTTTTTGGCCTGATGGACAACATTCCAAAAGTGTCAAGTTCAACCTCAAATCTTGTAGACAATGTGATTCCATTCCTAGAAAAATTGGACTCCTATGGATCTAAACCATCATGGCCTGACATGGTCAAAGGTTCATATATAATAGGTCAGGTTTACTCAAGCCTTTAGATTTTATCGAAAGAAGCAGATGATGAAATCTTTATTCCTGTCCTAGATCCCATGGTGGAACAAGCTGACATGGAGCTCACCAAATCTATTCTTTCCAGGGTTAATGGTTACTAATCTAACATTGATGCTTTCCAAAAATGGGCCAAAGAAAGATGAAAACCCAAAGGCCACTTAGAGGTGGTTGCTTTATCCAAGGGATTCTTCCTAATTAACTTTTCTCTCCAAGAAGACTGTATAAAGGTTCTCTTAGAAGGCCCCTAGTTTATGGCTAAGGCAAGTGTCTTTATCAAAAGATGGAAGGCCAAGTTGAGCCTCAATAACATAGCCATAGATGATGTTCCCATGTGGGTAATCCTACCTAAACTCCCTTTAGAATACTGACATCCATAGGTCATTAATGGGATTGCCAGGGCCGTGGGCCAACCCATTAAAATTGACCCCATTACTCTCTCCCATCAAAGAATGGTCACTATTCATGTCTATGTCTTCCTATCAGATAATAAATCCCTTCTCCATGAAATCAAGATCAAGTCAACATACAATGTTTGGTTTTAGAGCATCATTTGTGAAAAAACAAAATCATTTACCCATGATGTGATTTTCCAAGTCATATGCTCTAGGATTGCCCCAAAAAAGGTGAGAATTCAACAAACTCTTCTCAAAAAAGGATTAAAATGGATGCAGCAAAGTTGGATTCACATATGGTATGACTACTCAAGATTGGTTCACCTTTAAGCCCTCTTAAGCTCCCCCACTATTGATAATTTAAAAATTTGTCCCTCTACTAGCCTAAAAAAGGACTCTGCTACTGCTTCCCTTCATAAAATTATAAATAAAGGGCCAAAGTTGGTTTTCAGGTTGGACAACCATGTCATTGGTGGCTCTTCTGACCCCTTTTAGATGCTTCTCCCTTTGGAAATTTCAAAGGTACTCCTTATTCTAACTCTTTTGATTCCTATTTCTGAGCTAGTATGTGTGTTGGGTTCCTTGGGGTTGTCCCCCTAACCCATTCCTTCACCTCTCTCCTAGGATTTCCTTTCCCCTTCCCTCCTCATCCCCACTCTTTCCTAGTATCCCTTCTCCCCCCACCACTCCTTGAATTCCCCTTCCCCCTTGCCCATTTTTTAGGACCCATCCTCCTATCCAAGGTGTGCATCCCCTCCTATGGCCTTTTAGCCTCCTCTTGAGCCTACAACCCTTTTCCCCACCCTTGAGCTCTAGACCTCTCCCTCCTTCCTCTCAACTCCCTCTCAAGGATCCTTATCCCCTCCTTTTTCCCCTCTGCATAACCTTGCCCTCCCTCATCTTCCTCCCCCCTTTCCTTCCTTTTCCTACATCCCCTCCCTGCTTTTAGAGTTTGCCCAAGCCATTGCCCAAAAAATTCCTCTCTTTTCTAGTCTATACTTCTCCCTCCCCCTCCCCCTCCCCCTGAGGTACCCCGCTCTCCCCCTTCTCTCACTCCCTAAAGTTTGAAAAATAAGTGGGGTAATGTTTTGAATCTCTCTATCCCTCTTAGGACTTTCCCTTGGATGATGAGGTTGTCACTTGTTCAAAAAATAAAAGAGGTAGAAAAAGGCCAATATTGGCATTGCTCCTAAACTTGTGGGTGGATCCCCAAGAATGATTACAAAGAATTTACAAACTAAAAAAGATATTGCTAAAGGTTCTCAACAAACGCTTAAGGTTTAATGTGATAAGAAATGAAAATTCTATCATGGAATGTCAGGGATCTAAATAAACCTAAGAAATAAAGGACCCTATGCAATACCATTAAAAGAGTCAATCCTTCTATCCTACTCATTTAGGAAATAAAAATGTTTGGTTCCATCCTCAAAGCTAGTGTGGCTCAAATTTGGAAAAATTCTCAAGCCCTTTCCTTAGAGTCCATAGGCACTTTGTGTGGCTTGGTAGTCTTCTGGAACCTAGATGACCTGGGAGGTGACCTTCTGTGGAAATCTAATAGCCAAATATTAGTCTTGTTCACTGATCTCGCTAGCAATGACAAATATATTCTAACCAATGTATATGTACCTAACTCAAAATTGGCCAGGAATCTTCTATGGAAAGCATAATCAAAATTTTGAAATACATGTGTTAATTGGAATTAGATTGTGGTGGGTGACTTCAATATTCCCCTCACTCCTAGAGACAAAAAAGGTAGACTAATTAACCTCGGGAATAGCATGCTAGAGTTTAATGACTTCATTGATAATGTAGGGTTAGTGGATGTGGACCTTAATGAAATTACATTCACATGGTCCAACATAAGACTAGGAGAAAATATAAATCAGGTCTTCCTTAATAGATTTTTGATCTCTTTAAATTGGGACATTATCTTTTCTAGAAGACTCTTCTCTACCTAGGATTGGGTCTGACCATAATCCCTTAGTATTTGAGGCTGAAAAAATCTCCAAACCCAAATATAGCCCCTTCATATTTGAAAACATGTGGCTTCATCATCCCAATTTCATGGACTTAATGAAATATTGGTAGAAAGAACCCATCTCGAGCTCTACCATGTTCATCCTCATGAAAAAACTCAACTTCCTTAGGACCAAATTAAAAATATAGAACAAGGAAGTGTTTGGGGATATCTTTCTGCAAAAAAAGGCCCTCAAAATAGAACTTTTAATTATTGAAGAAATCAGTTCCTCTGGGAGTTATAATGACCTCGTGGCTTCAAAGGAAAATACCTCTCGTGTTAATTTCATAATGTAGAAGCTAAAGAGGAGGCCTTCTAGAAGCATAATTCCAAATGTTTATGGTTGAAGGAGGGTGATAGGAACACAATTTTTTCCACCATTTCGCATCAAGACACATAAACATCAACATAATCTCCCAATTATAAATGGAAGATGGGACCATCAGCAGGAATGAAGACAACATATCTTGCCATATTATAAATTTATTTAAGAACCTTCTCTCAGATGATGGAGCTCTAAAGGATTCTCTAGTCTCTTTTTCTCTCTTAAATTTTGACAAATTCTTCTCAGCTATTGATAATGTTTCCCTCATTAGGATTCCCTCAATCAAGGAAATCAAAAGTGAAGTATATGGAAGGGTTCAAGATACCTAGACCTGATGGTTTCCCACCTTTTTTTTTCTAAAATTTCTAGGACATTAAACACCTGGAGGTCGAAGAAGCTGACAAAGATTTTTTTCATTCTAAATCTATTCTCAAAGAAATCAACAACACCTTTCTGGTCCTAATCCTAAAAAAACAAGGTGCCACTAACATTCAAGACTTTCAACCTATTAGCCTTTGTAATACCACCTACAAAATTTGCTCCTCTATTTTGGTAAAATGTATGCAATCTCTTCTTGAAAAAGTCATTAGGGAGTACTAGGGGGCCTTTGTGGCAGGAAAATAAATCATAGATGACATCATCCTAGCCCTTGAAGTCATGCATTCCATTTCCAAATCCTCAAGACAGGGCATGTTACTCAAACTGAACATGTTGAAAGATTATAACTAGGTTTCCTAGCATTTTTTGTTGTAGATTATGAAAAAGTTGGGGTTGAATCATGATACTAGGAAAATTATTTGGAACTACATTTCCACTCCCAAGTTTTCTATTATTATAAATGGTGTCCCAAAAGGTTTATTTTCTACTTCAAGAGGCATGAGGCAAGGATACCCCCTATCTCCCTACCTCTTTATCATTTTAGTAGAAGCCTTAGGAAGAAGCTTGAGGAGAGCCTGCACTCAGGGCCTTATAAAGGGTATCTCGGTGGCCCAAAATATAGATCATATCACTCAATAGCAGTTTTTTGATGATACTATTATCATAAGAGATGCTTCTATTGAGGGAGATACACATCTAAAATACATCTTAAAAAGCTATGAAAAGGTGTCCAAACAATGTATCAACTTTCAAAAGAGCTCCCTATTCTTCATCAATACCCCCTATAAAAGAAAAGAATCATCAAAATCCTACACTGTCAAGTGGGTAAAATACTAACAAGCCACTTAGGCATCCATCTGTTTAAATAAAAATGGACTCTCATCTTTGGAACCTCGTAATTGATCGCATCCAAAGGAAATTAGTGGGATGGAAGGGACACCTTCTTACCTCGATAGGGAAATACTAACTCCTCAAGGTCTCAATTAAGAGCATTCTCATATACCAAATGTTTATCTTTAGAATTCCATCCAATATTGCCTCTAAGATTGAAAAAATCCAAAAAAAAAATTATTATGGAGAAGAACTAAAGAAAGATTTAGATTTAATCCTATTACATGGAATAAAGTTTGTCTTTCAAAATCTAATGGAGGTCTTAGCTTGAGAAGCATTAAATCCATGAACAAAACCTTATTGGAAAAAATGGGCGAGCACTTGATGAAGGAGAATGGGGAATGGGAATGAACCATAAAGTCTAAATACTTGGAAGGAGTAAAAGAGGATGGTTTCCTGTGGGAAGAAGGCCCCATTGATGGATCACCTTTTGGAAATCCATAACCAGCTGCAAGGACCTTTTGCAGAAGGACATCTTATGGAAAATTGGTAATGGTGATAAAATTAACTTTTGGGAAGACACTTGGTTATCTCCCACCCCCCTCTTAACTCAGGGGGTTTGGGATGGGTGGTATAGATAGTTCAAGCAGATATGGGGATCCAAGATCAAAGATTATTGAGAAATTATAGATGGAACAAAGTGCTGGAAAGTCCTTCCTAGTGATGATCTTTTATTAAAAGAATCTTAGGCCATTCAGAACCTCAACCTAACACTAAGATAGGTCCACATCCCCTCCTTCCAAAATAAATATCATTTTATTTGGTAAGCAAAATATAATGGCTCTTACTTGGTGGCCTCGGGTCATGCTACCAACCTCAATTTGGAAAGTGAATGGAGTCTATGGAAATTTTTTTGGGTAAAGCATTTGACTCCCAAAATCAAATTATTTTTTTGGCTTGTGGCATAGAATACAATTTTGATAGTGGACAACTTATCCAAAATGGGGTTGGTTGTCCCCAATAGGTGCCCAATTTGTCAAGGTGTGGAAGATTCTATTCACTATCTTTTCCTTGAATGCCCTTTCAACTTGTCTCTATTTAATGGCTTACTAAATTGACTTAACATGGCCTGGGTCAAACTAAAAAATGTCATGGATATCATTGTGCAAAATTCCCCATGGAATATCCCTTCCCTAGTCTTCCTTTGGCATCTTACCCTCCCCCATTGGTTCTGGTGTGTATGGAAAATTTACAATGATGGTATTTTTCTCAACAAAAGATATCAGTGGAAAGGCGTATTCCCCATCCTCTTCTAGACTATTTAGAAAACTAGAAAGCTTTCCCACCCAAAGAAAAAGATCCTACCCCCTAGCCTTGCTTATTCTAAAAAACTAGGACATCCAACATGTTTTATTCTCTCCTTCAAAATATTTAATTTGCAATCACACTAAATGGAAGGCTCCTCTAGAAGGTTTGGTGAAACTAAATTTTGATGGCACCTCCAAGGGTAACCCATATCCTATAGGGGGTAAAGGTATTATAAATAATTCTAAAAGGGATATGTTGGATTCATATACAGGTCCTATGGGAACCCAAACAAGCCACCTAATCGAGGCCAAGGCAACCCTTTGGGGTATACAGTTGGCATCAAACATCAACCATAATAGGATCATTATAGAGGGAGACTCACTGAACATCCTAAATGCCTTGGAAGGAAAGACTACACCCTCACACACCATTAATTACATCATTGATGATGTAAGTAATCTTCTAAAGGGTATATCTCATTTTCAACTTATACACACTTATAGGGAAGGAAACAGGGTGGTTGACCTTCTCGCCAACATTATAATTGATCTCCACCTTTTAACTAACTATCATGATACAAGTAATGTTCCCTATAATTTACTTAATGCCATATGAATTAAAGGTACCAATGCAAGTTAAAAAAATTATTTATATGCATGTGTATAACCTCATATCGAAGGGGTGGATCTCAATTAGGCAGATCTATAGTTATTAGAAAGAGAAGGGCTTTAATTATTTTTATTAACCTTCGGTGGGTTTCCAAAACCATTCATTCTTTTCTCAAATTTACCCCATCCAAAAACTTCATTCCACTCATCTTGGCTCTGCACACATAGTCTCCATGGGTGGTGACAGGGATATGTTGGAAACTACTTCCTACAAGGAGGTCCATGAATATAAGAAAGTATGGAAGAAGCTAAAAAAAGGGAAACTCATAGAATTCATGGAACGAGTGATGGAACACAATGCTGAGATCACTCATGACTCATGGTGGCCTAGAATAAGAGGAAAGTGACCATACATGACATCACTATTAATGTTTCAGAGGAGTTCATCAATGAAGCAACTAGAATGTCATGCGTAGGCACCAAGACATTCAAAGATCAAATGAAAAAATAAGATTCACTATAATAATTTTTTAGGACAAATGACTTTGTATAGATGGACAAAAAGGGTTTTCCATGGGCTGATCTTCTGTATTATTGGCTTGACATTTTCCTTCAAATCATGTGGTACATAATGTTTGAAGTAATTATAAACTTATATTTTCCCATCATTTCTTGCTAATTAATCATTTCATTAGATATAAAATCAAATTTCCCTATTTTTTGCTAAATCCCCTTGAGAGTACCATCCTACTACATCAAATTAATGACACCAATTTCATCCTTCACTAAGGCTTGATTTTCCTTCTAGTTAAGCATGACCAAGCCCTTTACGGCCAGGAGGTCCCCCACAAGGGCTCATTCTTTGGGGAGGACTCTCAAGAGGAATCCTCGATGGAGGATCCCACCAAACCTATGATCACACCCCCATGATAGTTTATCAAAGTCCTCCTTGATGATCTCCATCTTAAACTATTTATCCCCAAACCAAAACTTATTTCTCTCAAATTGGGTACTCCTACAAAGACATACTAGAAATGGAAGACCATTGTGATAGAAGAGATAGAAAATAATAAACTACATCTAAATAACTTTAAATCAAAGGTTAAACAAGTAGGGTTGGGTCTAGCCAAACTTATTTAGGATAGGAATTCACTTCATAGATAGGTAGAAGCCACAGTTTAGGCCTTTACCCTTTCTGCCCAGCCCTCTTAGTCCCATGCCTTTCACTCACTAAATGTCTTAAAATCCCCTCTTCAGGGATCCCTGAAGGGGGTCTCCCCTAATTAGTCCCCCATGAAGGCTAAAGGAAAAAAGTTCCCTAGAATGATCTTCCTTGGGGAAGTGGCTAAAGGCCCCAGGAATTGCACTCGCGCAAAAATTTCAAAGGAAAAATAGATCATTCTAGTAAAAGACAATGTAGATGCTAAAGACCCTCAGGAGGGTCTTTCCTCCTAATTTTGTTTTGGTTACCTTTTTTTTTCATTTTTAGTATTGTAATTTTTTTTTGTTCCTTAACCCTGTTGATGGCTTGTTAAAACTTTTGTACTACACTCTAGTGGTTCCAGGTCCTTGTAAAACCTAATTTTTACCTCATCAAATAAAAAAAATACATAGAAAGTGTAAAACTTGTAAAAATTAAATTATAGCTAGAATGATTTCAATGCATCTGGTTTATTTTTTAAGTAATCAACTCAAAAAATGTTTCACCCTATAGTAATCTTATTAGTACATAGGTTTTGACCTATGATATTATTTGTATTATTTTTGTGGTTTTTGAAATTAAGGCCAAGTGCAACATAACAAAGCATGGTTTATTTTTAGACACTAAAATGTATTCATTAGTTATTTGACAATGTTTAATTTTGACATTTTCCTCCTACTTGATTTATTTTCCATTTCGTTAACTTAATATATTTATGGAAGCCTTCACTATTCCATTACTACCTTTTAATTATTAGAAACATCATTTAGAAATCTCTATTCTGATTATAAACACTTGTCATCTAGATCCTAATAGTTTATATCCTTTTAGGACAAGATCACACTAGATAGACAAGGTCACAATAGTTTGAAACATTATATTAAATAATCACACACACATAAATTTTAATAATTAAGCATGTATATGCATTATTACTATTGAAAAGTATGTGTGATTGCATATATTATATTAATTTTCTTACACACTAACATACAAATAACATTATAACTTATCTATTTTATGGACTTACATATTTTAAACTTGTTATCAAGGTGTTAGTTTTTTTTAAGTAATTATTGACTTTCAATCTTTTATTTAAGTGTTTAGATGATTTTTTCTAACAAAATATAAATTACAAAGAAAAAAATCTGACAAGTAAAAAGGTGGTGCACTTTTTGGAAGTGGTATGGTAGAAACATATGACATCAATTCCACATATGAAAATACTATCCATTGAAATAATTAGAAATAGAATTATATTTTGACATGTTTTTATATCAGATGAACTTTATTTTTCATAGGTTACAACATTTATAGAACTTGATGCACAAAAGAAAATATAGAGAGATTCAACATAAGTGAGATCATTGGGATAATGTTTTATTATTTTGAATTATTGATGACTTTGAGCTATGAAGAGATACAGTCTCAGATATTGTTCTCAATGAACATTTATTTTCTATTAATATTAGATATAAAAGTGATATATTCATTGTCTATATTTAGTTATACAAAGCCTTAGAGGTTTTTAATGCATTTTTTGGTTTGAAAAAATAAGATAAGTGCTATATGTATTCACTATGTCTATTGTAAATAAATTGTGTACATGTTCTAGGAATATGAGTTCATATATATTCAAAACAAAGGTAAAATAAAAGTTTTATATTGCTGGTAAATATTCAATGTGTATATATTATGCATAGGAAAATAAGAAATATAAATATTTAACATAAACAAAATATAGGAAATATGACATTGCTTTATCCTAGGCATCTTTATTTTGAAACTCTATGTTGATGGTGAACACTTCTTTTTATCTCTGCATAAATATTTTGATAAATCAAACAAATTTTAAAGTATTTTTATTTTATTTTGTTGTTTTAAATAAGTTTTTAGTTATATGAGAATTTTTAATCTTGGGCATATTTATTCTATAAATCTATGTTAAAAATAAACACTTTTTTTTATTTTTTTATAAATATTTTAAAAAATTAAATAGTTTTTTATAGTATATTTATTTTATTTTATTGTTTGAAATAAAATTTTAATCATATAAATTTTTTTAATTAACAAAAATATGATATTATTCATTAAGTAATGATAAATTCTAATAGTAACATCATAAGACATATTATATTAGTTCAATCAATGCTATACACTCTAATGATATTTTCATATTTCCGATTTCAATAAATTTAAAATTATGGATATAAAAATATTAGTGAGAAACATAAGAATTACTACATTATATTAAGAAAATAAAAAATTAAAGTACATGGTGATGTCACTAGAATTACATGGAAAAACAAATAAGAAAAATGATATTTTTCTATACTATGACATGTTTCATAATTATTATAGAATTAATGCAATATTTGATTTCCAAAACTTGGCACCATGCAAAGTTTGAATTTATTCTATATTCAAACTTGGCTTTAGTGCTGATCTTTTAAGGGATATTCATATATACATTTCTTTGTGATGATGTTTCAAGAGAGTGTTAATTAATTTATCAATGTGATTTCTAAAGAAGTGATCAAGTGAGAATAAGTTTAGGATTTATTTTTATTCATATATGACTCTTCAATATTTATCAATCTGATTAACCCATGAAATATACCTAGAAAATCCTAGGGGTGATTTCACAATTTGAAAAAAATACATTAAGTGTTTTTGGACACTACTTGTAGATTCAAATACCTATGGTTTATTATAACCATATAATGGTTGCTAGTACTATATTGGGAGTGAAAATCAATGATAAGATTTATGATGATATTTTGTTTAAGATTTAAGAAGGTTAGTGTAAAGACTGGGATGATCATGAATATGTGTATCTGGTAAATTTGGTTAGCTAAGCTGACAAGTGCATAGATGGACAATGAAAAGTGTGAAAAAGAGTCAAATGTATGTGCAATGTCTAAGCATTTAAAAGTATGCCAAATTTGATGTTGCCAAAGTGTCTAATACAAAATTTAAGTGTCTAAAACTTCCCCCTTTTTAGTCTAGTATGGAAAATACTAGATTAAAATAATAAATGAAGAAATTTGATAACTATGATTAAATACACTTGGTGTTGACAGGTATGCCCTAAATGTCCCACTTACTCCATGAATTTTTTTTGACTAACCACACTTGCTATTGAAAAATATGCCCCAAATATCATAATTTATCCTTGAAAATTTTGAAAGGGAACAAATAGATAAATGCCCTATCAGAATAATAAATTTGAAATAATATAGATCAAATTATTTGAAATTGAAAATTTAAGGAATGAATAAACTTGAGGGTACATTAACCAAGATCCAGCTTGATGATATGATTTGGAATATTCCATATGATGATTATGCCTCAAGGATATAAAATCACTGAAACCATGAGTTTAGGATTATAAATGCCTCAACCCCCATTATATAAGGAGGAGTGTTAGAAGTTGAGCACCACAGAAAATTCAACAACACTACTTTTAATATAGTAATTCTTTTTAGTAACCCCAACATACATTTGTATGTAAATGTAAAAACATGAAATAAGTTTGTATGTCAAAATAAAACCCAACAATAGATTTGTACGTAAAAGGGTCAACTATATATATATATATATATATATATATATATATATATATATATATATATATATATATATATATATATATATATATATATAGAGAAAAGTTTTCACATAAACACCATTCATGCCCCAAATATGAATTATTTGTACCTTAAATTTATATATAATGCCATCATATATCTATCATAATTCCATAGAATATTACTGAATCTACTCAGTCTGGTGAATCTAATAAATATGATCAATCTAACCCATATAATCTATATTAGAATGTCATATCATACCCAAACTATTCCTAAAAATAATGTATAATTACCTACATCTGCCTCACATGTATTAATTTGTCCAACCCATCCCATAAGAAACACATAATCCTATAAAAAGTATGAACTATCCCCCATTTTGATATGAGGGATGAATCCTGCAAATCACTCATCTCAAAATAAAGAGTTATGGACACCATCTATTATATAGAAACATGTATTAATGTAAAGTATGTATACAAACATGATAAGACATGTAATCATAAGAATATTTGATCCTCAAAGCATGCGTGAAACATGTAATCCAAGGAAATTGAAATTTAAGTGTCATGTCAAATAAATATATCCATTCAACGCATAGAAATAAACATTAAAATAGATGCATTTTATAAATCATGGCATCATACACAATATAAGTATGCATGATAGGAACCATGGCACCAAACTCATAAATAGTCATATATTTAATCATGAACACACACAATATCAAGATCACAATCACATAATCACTCAAGACATGGATTGAATATGATGTGGAATAGACACAACATAACCATGCCTTGGAATAGAGGATCCTTTGACATAATCGACATATGATATAAAAAAATAAAATAAATGCACTCATAGAAAACACAATATAACACGCATCAATGATCACACAATACAATAATAATCAAATGAAGCATTCATAAAGTAATTAATATTAGTCTGCATAATTAATCAAAATCATAATCCAATATAGTAAAGAACAATATCCATATTGAATAAAACTCTAAAAAGTGTGAGAAAGAGAAAGTCACATATAAAAGTACACTATGATAAGTGGACTAATATAGAAATATACAACTTGATAAGTGTGAATGGATGCCCCCAGTGTAGCATGCACCTAATGTATAAATGTTTCCCATAGTTGTAAATAATGTCACACATCTGTATGTTCATTTATCATATGTAACATTTATGTATGACATCCACTCATGTATATTATGAAAAACATATGCATAGAAAATAAATATGTAATTCATCATGTATATGTATAATAAAATTAATTGACTGTGTACCAAAAACACCTGTAATGCATTTTTTTTGAATATTTGAATTTTTTGTAGTTTTAATTTAAAAAAATAAAAAAATGTCCTTATTAAATTATGATCACATTAATACAATTCTCATGTGTAGATCCTAGATCAATTGATGTGCATGTCACACCCTATAGGCAAGGAGTAACATATGAATTATTGTTTAAATCAAGGAAATGATCATGTACTATAACATATCAAACATTATCATCATATTCAACATGATCATGTAAATGTTACATAACTCTACTAGCCATAGTAACTTGTGGACTTTTTTATGTTAGGATAATGTGTTGGTGTTAATTTTAGAACATGTATACAAGTTTATGTATTACTATCTTAGGACATGATATACTAGTTAAATTACACTAAATTTAAATATATTGCTGATGTAATGGACATAGGAGGATTCATATTCAAGGAAGTGTAATCAAATATCTATAATTTATTTTCATAAGATGAAACTATACATGTTGTAAAATAGGTTGTCATGGAGATGGGGAGTAAATGTCATTGGAAGAATGGGACTCATATTAAATACACAAAATCATAATCACTCAGTCATTATCTATATACTTCAATCATCGATGCACCAAATATATGATTTCTCATATATTATGTATCCATGGATGTCCCAATATCATGTTGAATGCTCTTGTTTTTGGAAAAAATAAGAACAACTTATAGTAATAGTTGTAGTTCCTACCATAAGTGGTAACATAGTGGCATTAAAACCTTTCACCATAATAGTCATATCAATCAAGTCTCTATGTGTGTAGCCAAGGCTAGTAAGTAATTTCATAGTGCACATGTTTTCACTTGACCCCATTATCCACCATTACACTGTGTTTTCGATAATTAATTCACATAACAACAAAGGCCCATTGGTAAGATCATCATCAATAATATCATGGTCATCAAATGTGATCATAAGATTTTGTATATTGTAGCTTTTAAGTGTATCAATAAGACCATCTATAGGATGAAATTCCTAAGATATAAAAGCATAAGAAGTAGAAGGAGGATGTGCATTCAAGGTCATATGTACCTTAGGATTAATCTTGGTTTATTTTGCCCCATGTTTTGAAAGTGCACCCAAAAATATCTAAAGTTTCACTTTAGGTTTTTCAATTGAATCATTCATAGGTGAATTAACATTATTGATTTGAATAATGTTATCCTCAATTAAATCTTATATCTTACATCTCAAACCATAATACCTATTAGTTGAATGTCCTACACATATTTATATTGACCCCCTTAGGTTGTACCTTTGTCATGTCAACCTCCATTGGTAGATGGAAATATATGAGATTGCACCCTAGTAAAATTTTTAGCACCTTATGAGGAGGTTATGATAATAGTATAAATTAGCTCCTTTAAGGAGCCAAAAGGACAAGCCTAGTAATAGGTTGTAAAATCACATTAACTATTATTTTATCCTCATTATTATTGTCATTAGCCTTGGAGTTTAAAGTTGGTTTTATTTGAAACTTGGTATTTGAATATGTGGGAGGGGTAGTCCCATACTATAGCTTGTTTATGGAAATTAGCTTAACCTCACATTATTTAACTATAAGGAACATGTCATCAAAATATTGGAAGCATTTGAAAATAATAGACTGATGGGTAAGTTTGATTTAATTAGATATGTATTTCAATTCATTATCAACCATTGGATTTTTATTTTTGATATTGTAGTCTTTTAATGAAGCATATATAGTCACTAATGGACTCATTAGGTCCTTGCTTGAGTTTTGAAATTTGAACATAAGATATTTTATCACTAATTTTGATATTAAAATAAATTAAAAATAGATCAGCTAAAGGATTGAAACTGTGTACATGATTGGAAAATAATGTCATAAAACCATCATCAGTCATGTAGTCATTAACGATTACAAGAAAAATATTTTTTAGTAACATTTCATTAGAAGAATAATTTAAACATATTATGTGTAATGATTAAAGATATTGTTTTGGATCACCTTTACCATTGTATGGTATAGGCTTAAGTGTAAAAAATTCTACGAGAAAAGGATAAGTAAAAAACTTTTGGGCCAAAAGGTTGTGTAATAATTATTTAGAATTTGTTGAATGACCCACTCTGTATTAAACTTGCTCCATTTAGGAAGCCTTATCTTGAAGATCGAGAAGAGTTTGTAAAAGGTATTGATTAAAAGACATAGGATATTTATTAGTAATAGGTTGTATTGCATGTAGCAAGCCTAGGAGGCGCAAAATCATGTCGCTTAGGGATAACCATATAATTTTGAGGATTTTCTTATGTTTTCCCCATAACATGTGTGGGCATCACTTGTGTAGCCATAGGTTTAGACATATTAATAGTAGTAGTAGGAATAATGGTCTGAACACCTATTGTAGAATCTATACCTCTAAAAGGAGGATTAATATCACTCAAAATTTCATCATGTTATTCCTCAAATGTGGATTCCTTATAATTATTTTCTTTCTTAATCTCTAGGACAATGTTCAAGATTTTATCTTTATCATTAGCTTACATACTAATTTGATTAAAAAAATATAAAAATAAAGCTACTTGTTAACGATCTACACCATAAAACTCATTCAGATTATCTTTATCATTATATTCATTATTACATTCAATACCATATTCATATTCATTTTATATATTAGGCATAACATCATTGATAAATTGTTCATCTACCTATATGCATTCCTTATCAATATTTGCATCAATAGGAGGAATTTGCATTTCATCAATTTTAGCTTATAAAAAAACATGTGATTAGATCAGAGGAATCTAATTCTAATAGACCACTTAATCTATCACTTCACCTTATAAGTGGAAGAAATATAACCTTATTAGATGGCATATAATGTGTTCATGAAAACATCATAAAGTTAGAAAAAATGTGTAGACTATTGCTTATTAAGGGGAAATAAAAAATCAAATTTGTAATTCAAACACTAATAAAAGATAGATCTAAAACCATTAAAAAATATAAAACTTTAAGGTATAATAGACTTCTATATTTTTTTTATGCTCAAGTCAATGATTGGGTTCACAATTTTTTCTTTTCTTATTTTGGATTAATGCATTCTAAAATAGTGTAAGACTATAAAAAATTTGAATGTAAAAGGGTAGATCGATATTTCACTTAGATCATTTGTAATTAAAAAATAATTAATGGGAAGGAGGTGCTTAGCTTATTTTGATATTCTTTTTCTCATTATGTACGTCATTGTTTTTGAAAATGCTCTATAACTTCTCATATTTTGAAACCACAACTAAAACCTTACATCAACCCTACCAAAAAAATTAAGACCCTTGCAGTGGTTAAAAATATCCCTATTGAGTGTGTAGGTTGATTATGCTTTAAACTACTGTACATGTGCATGTATATGCTTCCTATGCGCCTACTCATAATCACTCGTATGTGATGATCTAAATTTTTATTCTCGTTCCTTTAAAACCCTAATCTCTCTTTCAACCATAAAATTTCCCTTGAAAAAGAGGTTAATTATTTGGGTTGGGTAACTCCAAAAACTTGTTTCTAAGTTACTAAACGTTGCCTATGATCTAATACTCCAAAGAGGGTTCAAACCACATGTAGTTCTCTAATATAGATGCATGTGTGCACCATCATGATTATTCTACAATGAAATTCAATGTTTATAATTCAACACTTGACATCATAAAAAGTTTCACCTACATGTGTATTCAAAATTGGATTTAGGGTTGATATTTTAATGGATATTTAAATATGTATGCATTTTTGAAAATGTCTCAAGAGAGTGTTAGTTGATTTCTCAATGTGATTTTCCAAGCATTGTTCAAGTGAGTATAACCTTAAGATTGATTTGTATTTATAACTGACTCTTTGTTATTTCCTATTATGACCTACCCATGAAATGTGTCTAGGCTAACCTAATAGAGATTTATGAATTTGAAAAAATAGTTGCTAAATATTTCTAGACCCTAGTAATAGAGACATACACTTGCATTAAACTCAAACTATGTGACTCTTGTCAATACTATTATGAGGGTTAAAATCAATGATTTGATACATGAAAAAATTATGTTTAGGATTATGAAAGGTTCTTGTACATACTAGGGTGCTCTTGAATATGTGTATCTAGTAAATCAAGTTAGCCAATAATAGGATGGTAGATAGATAGGGGAAAGAGTGCACAAGAGTTGAATGTCTGCACAATATCTATGTATATCAAAGCGTGCCAAATTTAATTTTTCAAAGTGTCTAATACTAAATTTATGTTTACCCATGTATACAAACTAAGAATCTCATCTCATTGCATTATGAACTTGTGATTATTTTATTATAAATATTTACAAACAAGAAATATCTAGTTTGGAAATAAATAAGAATTATGATTTATAAAATGGCTATGTATATTTAAAAATTACCAATGGGTAAGTACACAGAGTTAGTGGATAATTTCTTTGAAATTTATCATAACACATACATGTTATAGACATTGGACATATGCATAATGTTCATAACATGTATGCATTATTTTAAACTAAGATCCTGAATATTGAACCTACACACATATGCACTATAATGCATACACATTATATTTAGTGAACACAATGTGTATGAATTATAACACACATGTATTATATCCACACATTTTTTATAGCATGCATGAACTATATCCATGCACACATTATAACATGCATGCATTATAGATGCACACAAGTTTAGACACGTATGCATTATAACACGTACATGTTATAACCATTCATTCTTTATAGTGCATACACACTATATCCATGCACACATTATAACACATACACATTATAACTGCACACACATTATAAAACATACCATTGTAGTTGCTAATGCATTATAGTGCATACCATTATAGCTACTCACACATTATAGGGCATACATATTACCTCTATAATAATAGGAAAGATTTATTATAAGGGGTAGATGGTTTACTAAAATAAATGTTAAGTATAAAGAAATAAATGTAACAATATAAATGCAAACTTACTTATGTTATAAATTTATTTTAGTAAATATAATAAATTAGGCTCATTCTGTATCTAATAGAGTTAGTCTCATAATTACACACCTTAAAATGTGGGAGATAGTTCTTCAAAATTCAATATGGTCAGTACTTAGGCATTTTTAGGGTCTCAATATTGAACCTAGGGATTTTAGGGCATAAATTTTGTAACTGATGTCTATTTTTGGTAAATATATAGTCCATTTAAAGGTTTTTATGGATTTTAGATTGCTTACTGACATTTCTAAGAGTCCCAAGTTTGTCAAAATTAAAGTTTACAAACCACTCACTTTGAATCCAAGCCAATGTGGTATTATTTGGATAACACAGGTCACATTGATGAATTACGTATATCAAACAACCATTTTGTGTTGATTTCACTTACTCATTTCCCCTACCTCATCTATAATCACTTTCTTGTCATCCCTTATCATCGATAATCACTCCCTCTTTGTATCACATCATCCCTAATCACTCCCTCATTGACCCTCACCATCCCTCATCATATCTAATAACTCCCTTATAGTCCCTAATCACTCCCTCATTGACCCTTACCATCTTTCATCATCCCTAATCACTAATTCATCATCCCTCACCATCCCTAATCACTCCCTCCTTGCACCTCATCATCCATAATCAATCCCTCATTGAACCTCACCTTCCTTCATCATATCTAATCACTCCCTCATTATACCTTATCACTCCTTCATTCACCCTCACCATCCCTTGTCATTCCTAATCAATGTTTCATCATCCATCATCATCCCTAATTACTCTCTCCTCATCCCCCATCATCCATCATTACTCCTTTAGTGACACTCACCATCCCTAATCACTCCCTTATCCTTATTAATCACTCCCTTATTGACCTTAATAATCCCTCATCATCCCTAATGATCCTCACCATTCCTCATCATCTCTACTCACTCCATCCTCATCTCTCCTTATCCTTAATCACTCCATCCAATACATTGATAGTGGGTGAGATAACTTCTCACTTTTTCTCAATTCGCTTATTTTATAGTTCAAAATTTTACTTACTCAAATAAGGCCCAAATAAACTCTTCTTTCACTCATTCTCTTTCACTTAAATAAGGAACTCAGAGATATCATCTGATTGTTTGGTGAGATTTGAAGATCTATATGGGAATCCATGCCTAGACCATGGAGAGAATGTGTATCAAGAGCTATAGAATATAATAAATAGGTAGGAAATTTAATAAAGGGTGGGATGAAATTATATTACTTACATATATAGATTAGGATTCGATCATCTAAGAATCCCAATCCTAAAGTTGAGAATCCATATTTATATCTATATAGATAGGGATGACTAGAGACTAGTTGAGTATTCTAATCCCAAATCCATAGTTGATTATATATCCATAGTCGATATAGTTTGTAAGTAAATAGATAGGCCATTACCATTATGATATAGTGTGTTTTCTAGTAATTGATAAAGTATGTTTCTCAACCCAACTTGATCTATAACCAACCTAATCTATACCTAACTTGATGTATAAAAGGAATGAAGGGCATATGCCTTAATCTAGTGTATTAAAGAGGGGCAACTTAGAGCTTGTGAATTTTTGATATCTAGCTATGATTCACCTAATAGCATATCTGTTGGTGTAGAGTTTTACCCTTGCATGGGTTTTTACTACACCTATTTACTTTAGCTTGCTTAGGAGGCTAATTAGGTCTTTATTAGGAGAGTGATGAGCCCAAGAGTAATTAATTATAGTTACTTTTTAATCTTACTTAGGGTATGTCAACATTATGTTGTCACTACGTTGACATACCTACCCACCCACTCGACCAGCCTATTTATAGGCCTCTTCTCCAAGGCATGTAGTGTGGAGGATTTGGTTTCTCATTCTAAGCCATTACTGGCTTGAGCATTCAGTGAGGCTTGTACATGGCCCTTGTGTCATTTTTTTAGTGTGATTGTAAGCCATGTGCATTGTGATACTTAGTTAGGAGCTATGTAAGCTGTGAGCTTAGTGAGTTTTAAGCTTTGAGTCATTGTAATGTATTCCATATACACCTCATTTTGAATACATCTATTACAGTTCTACTCTCTTATATTTCTAGATTCAATAGTTATGTGTGTTTTTTCTATAGTCACCAGTCTTGGACATCTACTTTTGGATGATTCTCACATGGTATCAAAGCTTCAAGGCTGGTAAATCAAACACCATATTTTTCTATTGTTGTTGTTCATTTGAAATCTTGAGTAGTTTTCTATTTTGTATTCTCTATTGTTTGGATTACAAATCAACATTTTCTATTTTTTATAAAGCCTATATCAATCCTTAAGGGTTTACAAAGTTTTTGGGTTATTTTTGAATAAAATTCTCAAAAAAAATGTAGGGGATTTTTTGCATGTAAACTATTGGTTACAGATCTAGTCAAGGTTAGCGTGGAGGAGCAATCATAGAACTTCACATCTGAGGTAGATCTACATGGTTATTCCAAGACCATGGGTCTGTATGTTGATCTAGCTATTATAGCTATTATTGTGTCTATTCATAGTCATCTTCACTCACAAGATCTTTTGCAAGCTACCAGGTCTTGTCATCCCACTAGCAGTGTTACATCTGATATGATCTTACTTTGTATCATGGTTTATCCTACATCAAAATCGTGGTCTAAGGCAATGAAAAGATAGATGCTAGTTTTACCACTGTCAAGCTACCAACATGGCTTCCATTAGTGCGTGATACGGATCTACCCACTTCTATTCAGGAACAACCATCACTGTCAAGAATGAAAAGCATGGGCATGCCATTTTCTCATGCGTATCATTGTGGATTTGCTCCTTTCTATTCACCCCTAGCTTGTAATACCTCTTCTGTTAGCTATAAACCACCTTCAAATATGTTTAAATCCATTAGTTTTTGACAAATCTATGGTGTATATTTTTCCAAGAGAATAAGGCATTGTATTGGAGCATGGGAATTTTGTTTCAAGATCTATCTGAGGTAGAAAAGTGCATTGGACTGTCACTACTACCATAAGACTATGTGGACTTTGGCCAAGAAGCCCTACGTTGGCCTTCCCCATTGACAAATGGTTTGTGTGAGATAACTAGGTGTTGAGTCATTCAAACCCTGGATCACTATTATTACTCACAAGTTTATTGATATCTCTATACTCTCACATTTATAAAATTCTATCAAGTTTGCAATTGTGTATTGTTGATTCTACCGATTTATTATTCTATCTTGTCGAGAGCTCCTCCATGACACTTTCATTCTCCTCTCCCCTCACCATCCTATCATCTACCATCTTACTCATAGCATGTGGTTTCAAAACCACTCTTCTTTTGGTAAAGAATATTCTCACATGGGAGACAATAATTCTTGTTCAATGGTGATAATATGCTAGTGGAGGACAAAATCTCATTGGGTGGATTTTCTCGTGAAAGGTCCCTTGTATTTTTGACATTAATGTAAGATTTATTCTCACATGGTGGGGACAATAATTTTTCATGGGGAGGAGATTTGTTTTGCAAATGGTGGGACATGGAACTAATTTTTTATTTTAAAAACAATACATTGTAAAGGAAATTATTGCATTGGTTTTAATTTATCTTGTATTTTTGTTTGACAAAGATGATGGGTGAGGCCTAGGTTGGCAAGAGGCCAATTCCCCCTCACAAATAAAACCATTTCATTCTTTTTTTCAATCTAGTTCCAATGAGTGGTTGGAAGGCATATTTCACCTCGCCCAAGGGTACTTTTTAAAAAGTTTTGAAATGCATGTTTTTAGTTATAGGCCTATTTACGAGAAATTGTTTTGATAGTATGGTAACTCAAAATTGAGTACCATATTTTGTAAAAGTATTTGTTTTTATAATTTCCCAGACATTGAGACAATTTTACTTGTAAAACAAACTACTTTATAAAGTGCCAAAATTTGGGGGGGCTACTTGAGTTTTTCACACATGATATTTGCATCATTGTTATCCCTCACTCCAACACTAATTGCTCATATTAGATGAATTATCAGTTGTGTCTAATGTCCTTTTCATGAGCATGATTTAAGGATTCATTATAGAGATTTTTGTGGGCCCTATATTCTCTCATGCACATATTAAGTTTTTGTAACTGTTACCTTTGCCCATTTAGTGACTACTTACACAGATTACTTTTATTATTTTGGATGAATTGTTAGTAGAGTTTGATGTCCATTTGAGTGTGCATTTTCACTTGTGCACAAAATTCTCTCATTTTATTGGACTCATTTTTGACGTAGTTTGAAGTTCATCACTAGAGTGTGCACTATTCCAGATGAGGAAAGTTGTTTCATCTCTAGTGATCCTTCATGGGAAGGATAATTATGCTTCATGGTGTATGTACATGGAACATTCACTCAAGGAATAGGAACTTATTCAATTATTATATGGATAGATTCTTGCTCCTATTGACCCAAGTCAATACAATGACTGGGCCAACTCTTGTGACTGTGTCTATGGTCACTTGTTATTGCATGTTTCATGGGATCTATACCACTATGTAAAGCACATAGAGTGTCCCTCCACTATTTGGAACACTCTATAGAGTATTTTCAAGGATCCTATTGTGACTTATATCACTCTTCCACTTTCTATCATCTCTTCAGAGATAGTTGTGCTCTCACCTCCTGCTTTTGTTTCTTGTGATGAGACATCCATGGTGGATAGTGATATTTCTTCTATCGAGCCCCCACTACAAGATGAGATTCTACCAGACCTTAGTTATCTTATTATATATTGTACTTCCATTATTGTGTTGATTATTGTTCTTTTAGAGCCTTCATAGACTTGTACTTCAGAGGACTCCACTATTTACATCATGAGTACACCTATTGTGAGCATTAATGACTATCTCTTTTTATGGTTTTTCCTTCTTTAGTTAGTGAGTCATGCTCCATTATTCACATAAAAATTCTTTTAGTGATTGTTCCATGTCATTATTCTGACTGATTCACTCCAGTGGTATTACCTCTATCTTTTGTGCATGTTCTTGCTAGACCTATACCACAAATATGATTTGGACCACATTTAGAGATCTTCGTATTGCTACCTTCATCTTCCATTTTGAAATGGGTAGACTTTCAATACACACATCAGGTTCTTACTTTTCCAAAGGGAAGAAACATTAATCGGTGCAGATGGAGCTTCTACAGTCTTCAAGAAGATGATCTCATCATTGACCTTCATCATCTTGTGAGCTATACTTGGAGTATTGACTACTTCAACATCATCATCTGGGGGTTATTTTAGTATCATCTTCTTCTTTTCTATCTTTTCTTTTGGGGGGGAGTTTTTTCCCATTGGGTTTTCTCCCTTTCTCCACTTTATGAGAGATGTTTTATACTTGGATACCTGATCATGCCTAGTTGTCAGGATCCAATTCTTGTGCCCACCTAAGCTACACTTAAGGAGGGGTGTTGGTGTAGAGTTTTACTCTTGTATGGGTTTTTACTACACCTATTTACTTTAGCTTACTTAGGAGGCTAATTATGTCTTTATTAAGTGAGTGATGAGCCCAAGAGTAATTAATTATAATTATTTTTTAAGATTACTTAGGGTATGTCAACATTATGTTGTCATTATGTTAACATACCTACCCACCCACTCATCTAGTCTATTTATAAGCCTCTTCTCCAAGGCATGTAGTGTGGAGGATTTGGTTGCTCATTCTAAGCCATTAATAGCTTGAGCATTTAGTGAGGCTTTTGGATCTACATGGCCCTTAAGACATTTTTGTAGTGTTATTGTAAGCCTTGTGCATTGTGTTAATTATTTAAGAGCTGTGTAAGCTATGAGCGTTATAGTTGTGAGCTTAGTGAGATATAAGCTTTGATTCATTGTAATTAATTCCATCTCCACCACATTCTAAATACATCTATTGCAGTTCTACTCTCTTTTATTTTTAGCTTCAACATTTGTGTGTGTTCGCTCTACAGTCACTAGTCTTGGACATCCATTTCTGGATGATTCTTACAATATCAAGGGAAGATTTCATTCTCAATGGATAAAAAGGGATTAAGGTAACAATATAAAGGGAATTTTACCTTCCTAGTATCTGGCTTTGATTTGCTTCTAGATTAAGGCATGTCTATCAAAGGAAGCTTACTTTCTGATAGATAACTTTGTTCTTTCCCTACCTACTTAGATATGCCCTACCTAATAAAACAAGGGATCCTTCCTTCCCAATATATATCTTTGTTTGTATCATACCTACATGAGCCTTATGTTAATATGGGGTGTTTTTGTTTAGGATTTGGTAGCTTATTTATTTGATTTTTCTTTATTTTTGTTTTCTTGTTTCTTTTTTATTTTTTCTTCTCTTGTGCCTACCTAGTGGTCCTTGTTTCTTGAGTATTGGGGATTTTAGATAATTTTGGTTATCTATGCATTTATTTTTGGTGGTTTATGTAGGTAACTAGAAGTGAAAATGTTGTGTGTGTGAAGGTTTTAGATGATGATAGTCTTAATGAGTCCAATAGTGAATCAAACACTTTTAAAAGTTTCCTTAATGTGAGCACTATTGAGGATTTAGTTGATGGGAAAGAAGAGAAAGAAGGGGAAGGTAAGAAATTATTCTATGAGATTATATTACATGAGGAGAATTTGAATCATTTAGAGAGTATAAAATTCATCCTCAGTGGCCATGAACTAGGTAGGGATGGAAATGATGAGTAATGCCCAATAAAAGATGGTAAGCCCCCTTATATGGGAAATCCTTGACTTTGGTTCCTAGTGATTATATGGTTAAAAAAACTTAATTGGAAAAAACTTGTTTAAAAAATATCAGGTTTTTTATTTATTTGAATATATTTTCCCTCCACTTTTTTTGACAATTGGCTTAAATTTATTTGGGAAAAAAATGGGTATTTATATCACTTTTTGTTGAATGTTCCAAAAGGGGATTTTCATGTATTTATTCAAAAACTCTAATATGAAAAGAGGTGTTGTTATTCAACCCTTTTGAAATTTTGTTTAATTGGGGTTTAAAGCTATCCCTTGGAGCCCTAATGTCAACTACAATGATATTATTTATAAATATTAACGTAGATGGGTTGATATAAAAGATGTTCCTATAAAGCTAAAGAAAATTTTACCCCAAGCTCTCAAACTAATAGGCTAAGAACTAATAATTTAAGATACTATAATGTATTTTCCTAGTATGCATGCTAGAGTTTTAATTTCCTTAGAACAACTAGAGGTTTTCCTAAAAACCCTAATTTTAAATATTAGAGGATAATCCTTCACATGTTCCTTTAAGGGCTTGGGGGCCTCAATGCATGTTTTTTATGAAAAAATGATGGACACCTTAAAAAAATTTCACCTTAATAAAAAATATGAGAACTTGAGTAAGGATGAATACAATGGGCCATCTCAAACTAGTTGTGATCATATTATTAGTCTAGGGTCTATATATATGGTTGAAGGTGTTATGATAGATAACCCATGTTTTGACCTTGACCCTAATAAAGGAATAACACTGTATATCAAGCAGGTGAAAAGGAATGATACTAAGGTTTATGAGGTTGATTTGAGCACTACTCACCCTTAATAAGTTATGATTACTTTGAGTGTGAATAATAATATTAGTTTGGTTTTTATTTTCTCTTTTCCATCTTTTAATAGTAAAGAGGTGTTTGCAAGTATCTAATTTCCATCTATTATTGATCTTGAGACTTGTGTACCCAAGGAAAATCATTTTAAAGCTCATAAATATGTTGCTCCCTTCTCTAAAGGGAGACCACCGAATGGATATATTTATACTTTAGCTAACCTGCTTGGTTTTGTGACCTACACCCCTAAGTCTCATGTTGACCCAAGACCTAAAATAACAAGTGATGAGATCATTCTCATGGTGGTTTACCTATCCCATACCTCTGAGACTTTAGTCGATAATTATGTTATTGATTTGGACCCATTACACCCTGGACTCTAACTATTATATATATGGTAAACATAAAGGTGGTGCTAAGAGGTTGAAAATGGAGACAAATTCTAACCCCTTTCAAGGATCCTATTTAGGTTAGGATTATAATAAAAAAGAGTGGGTCTCAAGGGTATGTTGATGATGTAATAAATATAACAAAATAAAATAATATGCCTTAAGGATTCATGAGGCTTTATCACAATAAAGGAGGGTCTAAGCCCTTAAGTCTACATAAGTAGACCTTCCTTTTCTTATGTTTATGATGATTATCAGCTAGAATGTGAGGGGGATTGAATCCCCCAATCGTTACCCTATTATTAGACAATTTAGGAATTTAAGAGAGAATATTGATTTGCTACTGATTTAGAAGGTTAAGGTTGTTGATTTTGATTATGTGCTAAGTTTCATTTGGCCTAATGCCTCTCATTTATCTACTAGTCAAAACAAATGGAAAGGTGTGGATTCAATTATTGTTAATCCTAGTTGGGGTGAGTTTGTATTTGATCATGGTTCATCTCTGTGTCATATAGTAATGTGGATTCTCATCAAACAAAACAATCAAACTTTTGGGGTTTGTAATATCTATGATTTGAGTGATTATAGGGAAAGATATGATTTATAGAACTGGCTTGTATTTAATATAAAAGATGTTCCATGGATTGTGGGGGGGGGGGTGGGGGGTTCAATATCGTTGAAGATAAATAAGAAAAGAAAACAAATGAACCATAGGATTGGACATGTAATGAGATATTTTTATGGTCCAAAATAAAGTGTATTCATAAGATTAATAATCCTCTAAATAAAGGTAGGAGGTAAGTAAAGGCATTTGGTTCATAAGGTGCAATAATCAGGTCAAACCTAAGAGAATGTGTTCTAGAGTAGACAAATTTTATTTGAATAAGGGTTTGTTTAGTATTCATCAAGGGGATAATGGAAATTATGTGAATTTTATTCCCTTTACCCTTTATAACCACCATCCCCTTGAAACTAATTTCTTTATGAACACTGAAACTATAAAATGTATTTATATGCTTAATGTGTCCCTACTAAATGATCTTGACTATAGAGAAGGGATATGTACCTCCTATAGTATTGGTAACATTTTTACTAATTCCTCTTTCAATATTGATAAATGGAAAAAAAATATGGATTTTAGTAATTTTTGTTATAGAAGCTATGGTCAATTAGAGGCCAAGAAGAGAAGGAAGGTTAATCAAAATATTTAATAAAGATGGATCATTTCTAAAAATAACTTACAAAATTATCCTAATAATGGCATCCTTTTAGACAACTTATACATTCTCAAGCATCAAATAAGGCAACACTAATTTTATATAGCTAGAGGAGTTCATATTCAATCAATATTAAAATGGGTTAAGCTAGGGGATAAAGGGTCCAAGTTTTTTCTTCATATTTTGAAAATGAAATATTGTAAAAAAAATATCCACATGATTGATTGTGGTGGGTTTGTTTTTAGTGACCCAACTAAGATGAAAAAATCCTTTTTATCTTTATATTCTAGTCTCTTTATTTCTAATGGTTCCAATGCTCAAATTATAAGTAACAAGAAGTTGTACGTTAGGTGTATTCCTAAGAAAGTTTCCCAATAGAAATTTTATTTCCTTGACTTGACAGTAAGATTTCCCTAGATGAGGTAAAAAAAATGGATTCCTTGAAGGATTATAAAACCCCGTGGATCGATGGTTTACCTACTAAGTTATATAAGACCAACAAGGAAAAAATTGCACACAATTGTCTTGATATTTTTAGGAAGATTTTGAGGCTAGATCAATGGGTCATGAGATCAATAGAGGGGTCATCAAGCCTATCCCAAAGGATGGAGACCAAATTCATGTTAAAAATTAGAGGCCAACTACCCTTCTGAATGATTCTTGAAAAATCCTAGCTAAACTACTGGCTATGAGAATTTCCTATTTGGTGCCTCTAGTTATTTCAAAAACTTAAACTAAGTTTGTTGAGGGTAGATATATCCTTGGTAAACTCATATATAGCTGGGAGGGTACGCAATGGGATCTGAACTATAGAAAAGATGTTGGTATGATTATGATTGGATTTAAAAAGGCCCATGAAAAAATTATATGGTGATTTATTGATATGACATTGAAAGCCTATGGTTTTCAAGACATGGTTTTTAGATTAGTTAATGTCATGTTTAAATATGTTCATGTTGTTATTGAGATTAATGGTGAGCTTACTGAGTCTATTGAGATTCAATGCTCTATTAGATAAAGTTGCCCTTGACCCCCTCTTTGTTTGTTATTATGGTTGAAGCCTTGCATTATTTATTGAGAAGTATTTTTATTGGTCCCCTAGTTAAAGGTCTCACATTTACTGATGAATATGAAATTATTGATGTCCTATTTGCTATTGATATCACATTATTTATTCTGATTGAGAATGATAACTTGAAGAAAATTGCCTCTAGGATTGATATATATTATTCTACCTCTGATACTAAAGTTTACTTTCTTAACTCCTTTATGATTGGGTGGAAAGAGAGGCCATCGTATTGGCTAGATGAGTTTGGATGGGTGTGATAAGGACCTAACTAGTTGGTTAGATATTTGGGTATCCCCTTTACACTTAATCCCTCTTTCAAAAATATGTGGGATTGGATATTTATTAATACTAACAAAAATATTATTAAATGGTGGGGTCATCTTCTTTCACTTATAAATAAAAATCCAAGTGTGCCAGAAAGTGATTCATCATATAGTATTTACTATGCCTCTTACTAGCTCTTTAATAAAATGTAGATAAATATCCTACACAAGATTATTAGAGACTTTATTTGGTCTAATGGTTAGGGAAATAGGAAAAGTAATGTTGTGGTGTGGAAGGTATATTATGATCCAAGGAAGTTAGGGACCCCTAGGATGAAAGACTTGAGACTCCAAGGTATTACCTTGGCTATCAAAAGGATTATAAGTGCTCTAAAAGGGGGTGAACCTTGGAAAGTGTTGATAAGAAATAATATTATGAGAGGGTTCCCTGAAGGAAAAAAAAAATTAGAAAGTGTCACATGTCTCTGATCTCCTTTCTGGTTCTTTCTATGTTAAGGTTATTGGGTCTCCTATTTTTTGCTCAATCTATAAGGCTTGGGAAATTGTTAAAAAATTGGTTGTTGTGCCTCTGATGATTAGTGTTTTGGGGTCAAAGTGCTAGGGGTATAGTACATATGGTGGAACCATACTATCAAAAGATGACTTCTTGATTTAACCAAGGGATGCTCTACCTTTATTTGGTTCTCCAAGGGTCTAAAGAGTTTCACAGACCTCTTCTCTCAAAATGGTTGGGCTTCATGGATTGAAATTACGAGTAGGTTTAAAATTCCTTCCTCTCAATGAAGGAGTTCCAAGGTATTTTCTAGGGGCTATTATTCACCAATTGGCTATTTTTTGAAAAATTTATAAAATTTTAGATTCAACAATGAACAAAATTTTGAAAAACTATTTGCCATATTTTCTTATAAAATGTCCATAAAGTTGTTAAAATCACCAAATATACATTTATTAGTAGTAATTTTTTAATGTTTTTTCTTAAAATTTACCTAGCATACATGTGTTCCATAGTTTTAAATATAAAAATATTTGCCTATAATTATACACTTCTAAAGAAATCTCATTCCTTAAACAATACCTTGCAAAGGACATACATCCTACTCTCTAAGGCTCTTTACTCTATGAAATCTATCTCTACCTTTGATGAGGAGGAAGAGTTTTGGGATAAAATTAAATGGATTAACGACCCACCTCTTAATGAATTCATGAAAAAGGTGTTGTATAATAAGTTTGATTTATCCAAACACATTTATCTTATCCTCAACTATCTTTGGCATGTCTGTGATCCCCTGTATAGTTGAATGTTTAGATTTCATATGATTTGGGCCTCTTGTCTTGAACCTAAAAAGTCACATTTTAGATAGTTTTTTATTGCATAATAAGTTATTGTTGGGTTTGTTATTGTGAATTCTAGAATTTTGTCAACCCTTCTGTCTATTATGTGGTGAAGTGTAAACTATTGAGCATGTTTGTTTTAAATACCTGTTTGTTGCTAATATTTAGAGCTGCTACCTGAAAAGTTGGTGTTATTTGTTTGGTTGTGATATCATGTGGGTTAATATTTCCTTTGATTATGTTTATGCTAAAAATAAAGTTCATTTATTTTTCCATAAGTTTTGGTTGGTTTTCTTTACTAAAGTCCTAGGGTTCATTTGGAAGAAAATAAATATGGAAGTTTTTCAAGATAAGGCTATGATGCTTACTAATTTCAATGTTGAAGTCAACTCTAAATTTTTTTATTTGCATATATATCTTCAACTCAATATTTTAAAGACTCATCTTGAGAATTTATTGAATATTATAATGATGAATATCTCCTCTAATTATTTTCTAGATACAAGAGGTTATCCAAGAATGACACCTCCTCTTGATTGGAGAATCAGCTGTGACACAATTGCTAAGGTCCAAGTGTATGAACTTGAGTGGGATATCATGAAGAAAGGTTATTTCAAGCAAGAAATTAATCCTGTTCCTAGTTGGATTGGCTCATTAGAATCTCATAAAAATGGGACACAAGCTTGGTTAGCTGCTAACAACTCTCCAAGAGCATAATTCTAAGGCTTTTTAAAGGTGGTTCCAGATGTGGTGTGATGGATTTTGGGGAGAGTGTTGATCTTGGTATTGATATTGATATTTTTATCCGGGGTATTAGTGGGAGTTACCTACCTGCACTTGGAAGTGGATTGAACCTTGATTATAGGAAAATTATTGAGGACTTTGTGAATCAGACTGCATTAGAGTTTGAAAGGGTGATTGATAAGGGGAATCTGGGTGATATTGAGGATCTAGTTAGTTATTTGATGAAATCTAATATGCATAAGTTATTCAATAATATTGATAGTATTCTTCCACCGATGAATTTTACTCAACAGGGGTCTATTTTTGATGAAAAAGACTAGCTAGGACATGTTGAAGATGGTGGCATATCCATGAGTAGGCTATTGGATGATGATTTTTTTTTGAATAGGTTTATGGTTGGTTGTCCTTGTTGAAGACTTTTTCATGGCGGTTCTTCTTTTTTGTTTTTGTTGTTTTTATTTTGTTGGTGCTACACAGTTGTAGCTTTTTATATTCTATTAACATTTCATATATGTTGCTACTTGTAATGTTGTTCTGAGGTCTCTTTGGTTGGTTATACTATGGTTGCATCCTTACATTATAGACTCATGTAAACATTCATTGGATTAACAAAACAAAAAAAAAATCAAGGACTAAACAAGACCAAAAGTGCTCCTTCATATCAAGGTGTTGTTCTCCACTTGTTGTGACTAAAAATTTCATCTTTTTGCACACATTGTTGAGCAAACCTAGTGTCATAGTAGATTTAACAGAGTGACAATGATGACAATGCCTCTCTTTCATTATACAATACTCTTAATTTATTAAAGCTTAATTTGATTGGCCTTGTCTACAATAGTATACAATCCTACTTTGTACGACACTACGGAATTCTAGATGGTTTGATTTACTAGTATTGTTAGAAATGTATTTACTTCCACTTATTTATTTGATAAAGTAAATTTTATGCTAGCTCATTTTTCAGTCTTTGAGCAATATTACAACTCATAGAGTGATGGAATATATAACGACTTGGTTGTGCAACCACATATTATTCATATAACCATAGAACTTCACCTAAACTTTGCCTTTAAAACTTCCTTAGTTTCTACATATTTCTTCGATTGTACAAATTATTTTAAACTTGAGGACTACAATATAATTGACATTACAATTATTAATATAATTAACATAATAAAAATATAGTCACTACACAACCCTTGTTTTTCATGAAACTAGAATCTAAAACATTTCATGTGTATTTGAAATTTTTTTGTAAACAAATTCTTTTTGATATACTTTTATTAGAAATTGTAATATTTCCATAAATTAATTAGAATTGAAATCTAAAACATTTCATGATTGAAATCTAAAACATTCCATATACATATTGGAGTATTCTACCATTAAATTATTTATTTGTAATCAGTATTTTTGTTAATAAATTTCTTATTATAATTAGCTTATTTTCTCCAACACCCTCTTCAACTACAATTTAGTTTTCCAAATTCCAAACTTTTTCAAAGCCTAATTATGATTTAAGTGCTATTTATTTAAAAATCAAAGAAAAAACAAAAAACCGGATGAAACATTGACACCTCTTTTCTGTAAGATAAATCTAATAGTGAAATCCTAAACGTTGAACAATAAAAAATATACTGATATAATTTATTGTTATAAAAACACATTAATATCTAATTATCGATGTGAATGAGCTCATATTATAATTTATTTAATAGTTGATGTCCCTGTTATTTGTCTGTGTGGAGAGTAACGAGAGATCATGGGGTCCTTCAAAACCAGTAGAACTAAATGTATCCGCACGTACCAGAGGAGGAAGTGCCTCACACAGCATTGGCATGTTGGAGTTAGGTCAAGCATGGAAATGGTTGCTGATCTCTCATTCGAAGCACTGGCACCCTCATCCATGTGGAATGGAGAGGAGAATATGTTATTTGAAGACTCAGCGAGTACGGAACCAGCCTGCGATAAACTATTTACATCTATATATTGGCCTGGATTAATGCCAAAGTTCGCTGGTAATGGAAGCAAATCATGTTGATGTTGCTGTATTGCCGAAAAAGGAGATACCTCACCAGTCGTAAACATATTTGTATTGTTGACAAGGTGATGTGGGCCGGGTAGCATTAATAATGCTTCATGCTCACGCCTTAGACTTGCACAATTCCTGCATGGTGCCATGCAGTTTTGGGAATAAGCAAAAAGGTGAGATAGTGGCCTGTGGGTGAAAGGATCGATTCCCATTCGAAGCAAAAACCTTTTCAACTGAGTGTTCCAGTGGTTCTTGATCTCATTGTCCGTCCGTCCAGGTAAATGGGCAGCTATTGTAGACCATCTGAAAATTTGTGATGAAATACAAATAAAACAAATGTCAGGTAAATTATAAAGCAATTTGAAAGGGATCTGTGATTTACTTGTTTCTGAGCATGGCATGGAGCTGTATTATGGTTTAATCCTCTTCTGAAGAATAATTTCCTCGTTTAATATCAGGTCTCAAGTAGTTGGTCCACCGTAGTCTGCAGCTTTTTCCACATCTCTGTAAGCCTGTGGTGCACCCACATGTACTTGTCATTATAAGTCAAAACATGAAGACAGAGTAGGTTGGGAGGATCAATGATTTATTTATTTTTTAATCCAATTGTGGACTGTGAATATGAATATGTTTTAATATTCCTTAACCTATAGAATTTACTTTCAGCTTAATAATGAAATGGGAGGGGATAGTATTTGTAAAAAAAAATATTCAGAGTTGGTTATATTTATTTAAAAATTAGGTATATAATTATATAACTTTCACTAAATAATTATATAAAATAATTAATTATATAATAACACATCACTCTTATAAATATTATAAAATATTTAATATAAAATTTTGATACATGTATATGAGTATCTCTGCCCATTAATTTAAATCAACAAAAGAAAATCAATTTTACAATTACAACTCTTTTTAACATATTACAACCTTTTTTAACATGGTGTTTGTCTTACTTAAATGAGATGAAGACCTCGTAGACTAATCCTTGTGTTATTTCAATACTATGTCCTTGATATCTGTATGACTTATTAAGCAGCCAAATTAGAATATTGAAGCCTTTCCCTTAATACTATCTTACCAAGCTTGAATCAACAATTATGCAGTTACAACCCTTTCTAACATGGTGTTTGTCTTACTTCAATGAGATGAAAATCTCATATACTAGTCCTTATGTTATTTCAATATAGAATACCTGCTTGCTTCAGAAGGTGGCGCCAATTGGCATGACCATGCTTGTGTATATAATAGACAAGCTTTTGATCCTCCTCTGCCGTCCAGGGCCCTTTCTTCACTTCCTCTACTTGATTCTGGTTCTGGTTCTGGTTGCAATCAGCACTAGGTTTCATGTTTCCCACGTTTACTTTCAAATACAAAATGTACCACAAAAGCCAATTATGAAAGTGGCATCATATTTATAATAGCTTGGTGAGGATGTACAGTAAGATTGTTGGCCAAGAACTTACCAAGTTCCTTTGCTTGTATGCTTTGGAAGGATAGAGTGGGACTGCTAACAGAAAACTGAAATAAGCTCTTTTCCATTTTCTCTTTTTAATTGTTCCCCATTATTCACTATTTTACTTCAAAAGGATTGAAATTAAGAATATTCAATCTCCATACGCATTCATTCACTTACTTTTACCCAACTCCCTTGTTTGACATCACAAAATATATAAATAAAAGTTTTTATTAATTTATTTTTATATAAATTTTAAACACATGCATAGAATCTAATCCATCCCCTAACTAAGACACACAGAATGTAATCCATGCCCTAACTAAGACATATAAAATCTAATATATGCACACAGTAAGTACGTCTTACCATGACGATCTCATGTCATTATGGTCGCCATCTTCATCATTTTTGGTATCCCAAACATCGTATCATTCCCATGATAAATCCCTCATTATGTTGTACGGCTCCCTCATTATGTTCCTATATTCCCTTTGATTGGCCAGCTCAATTTTCTTTTCGTTTACACCTTGGCAGTAACCACCATGTAACTAACATTTGACGTTTTCCCTATTTACGGAAGTTTCACTGTAAATACTCTCGAAAATGTCAAAACCATGTAATCGGATCAAATTTGAAGCGCTGAGCTAATGCTAATTTCAATGTGAAGGGCATTTATTCCTCCAAATCTATCATAATGAAAAGTTGTATAGATTAATATATTTATTTTATTATGTCAATAGGGTTGCACTTATTTGAATGATCTTTTAGTGTCTGGATTGTATTTCTCTACTTTTAATGTGGTATACGTCGGTGCGGTCATATCACAGGGACAAAGTGTGATTGGCAGTAATAAATATTTTGTTAATAAGACAATAGTAGATATGGAAGGGCAAAAGGTCAATAAATTTTACCAATGATAAGTATTTTTTTCATTCGATCGTAAGTTTATTGTGAAAACACTATTAATTTTTTTTGTTTTCATACAATAAAACATTTATTTTGCTTACTTTGTAGGATAATGAAGTCTAGCCTTTTTGATACATGGACATCATAGATTAGAGATTGCGCATGTAACTATTGATAATTGAATTAAGCTTAAATTATTGTCTCTAAGTGAATATGGTGAGAATATTTTGTTTGGCTCAATTTTATCACTGAAATTGATATAATTTTTTTTATAAGATTTATGGTGGAAACAGTGGAAAATATATATGAATAATTGTCTCTATCTTTATGACAGAAAAAAATAATTTACAATGATAAGAGCCATAAATCTCAACACAATTTCTGATTATAATTTGATTTTTTACTGTTGGTAATTCAATATTTTGATTCTTTGTTTGAAGAGTAAATGCTTTCATATTATATTAGAGATTGAAAAGGGTTTATAGATAGTTGTTCTTAGTTCATACATAAGAGCAGGAATATTTTTTTAGATAAATAAAGCATGCTATTTTATACGCATGTATTGTTATGGCTTTTCTTAGGGGTTATATAATAAAATAGATTGTTGGTGGTCGGGCCAAATTTATGGCCAAGATGCTTGATTTGTAAGTGGGATAGGTTTGTCTAGATAGGGTATGGTATACCGGGTTACAAAACCAATCATCCCAAAACAAATGAAATCATGTTGAGAGAAAGTTTGATTGCGGATTCGTTGTAAGGATATCTTTATATCTACTTTATAGTTTTAGAGAAGGTATTTCTAAGAAACTATGTGGGCAAGTTTGAGTCAGGGTTAGTATTAGATCTTTATGTACTTTGAATAACACAAAGAACCATTTTTTTTAGTATTATTTTTTTTGAGATCATGGAATCGTTGGGTTATTGTAAAAAAAAAATTGTTAATGCCTTCCCCCCACTAAATTAAAGAGATTTAGATTCAAATAGGACATATTAAGATTACATCCTTTAGAATTATCTAGCTTATAAATTTAACAAAGAAATTGGATTTCAAAAATTTAATACAAGTTTGTAGGGTCATGATTTCATTTCTATCAAAGATGTGTCTTGTTATTTTCATGTTGGCCTACATTCTAAAATCTCACCAAATTATCATTGTGTTGTTCTTAGGTAGATAATATTTCTAGGTTTAGTTTTGATCATTTAGGGGATAAAAATCATACATTAACCTATGTATTTTGGTGAAGGAATTTTTGTAGTTGTTTGATCCAAAAACCATTGGTCACCTATTAGTTATATGGAGCAAGAATTATGTCTCCTTTTGGTTGCATGGACTAACCTTAGTCATGTTAAATTGAATTTGAGTAGTAGTTTATATGTTTTTTTATTAGGTTTTACGCAGTCTTCGCTTATCTAGTCTAGAAAAAAACCTTGTGTATTAGAATTTATCACAATGTAGAGATTTTTTATAGCCATTTAAGTGTTTACATTTTTTCTCTACACATGTCATTTACAAATTGTATATTAAATGTTTTTGGTACTTGATTTTTGAAAAATAATTTTGTAAACACATAAGGAAGTGGTGATGGTTATTAATAAAATAATCATAGGAAAGGTTGACCATAAAAATTAAACAAGAGTGTGATCAGTAATAACGTGTTATCTATTGATGAGGTAGTGGAAAATATGGCCAGATGAGTGGTCAATAAATTTTAGTCAATGACATTTATTCCCTTTTTTAGTGTTAAATATGTTGTTCAACCATTGTTGATTCCACTATTAATGGGATCTAACATCAATTTAATTATTTTAACACTCACCCTTTTGTATTGTTTTAAAACATGCATAACTTTAATGTACTAAATTTAGGGTTTAGAGGTTTAGAGAAAGGAATATGGTGTGGGTGAAGGTGAAGTCACATCCATATTAGTCATGCTAAGATCACATCATTGAAAATTATTCAGCATGTAACTTTAACAAATTAATCGGACTAAACTCTTCCCCTTTCGGAAATCATAACACTCCACCATTTTTATTTTTTAGATGTCTATATGAATTATTTTTAGTTCTCTATGCCTTGATAATACATACTTGGTCCATGAGAGTCATTTCTTCTTCTTAAAAACTTATGTATAGGTTTTTAGGGCTATGATTTCATTTCTAGACCAAAATTATTGTCTTGTTGTTCTCATGTTGGCATGTGTTCTAAAATCTAACCAAACTATAAATAGGTTCTTCTTGGGCAAAGAGTGTGTCTTTATTTAAGATTTATATTATTCAAATATTCATGTTGCTATGTTAGACACCATAAATATTTTTTTGTCTATATTTTAATGTTTATGTAAGGATGAAATTTTTGTTTGTTGCATTATTAACACAAAATAATGGTGGAGTTAACAACACATTGAAAAAATTATATATATATGAGCTCATCATTTATAAGAGAGTTTTATATTTCACTAAGAACAAGTTTGATTGAGGATTTTTAAGTGAATAAATTTATAGATCTTTTTTTGTGATTTTAAAGAAGGTGTTTGCATTCTAATGAAGCTCTTTTTAAGGCCTTTTGTATTATTTTTATTGAATTCCATATGGACATAACCATATGGCAAGGTGTTTGTTTATAGTTGACCTTATTTATGGTCAGCTAAATTTGATTAATAGTTTTTGTGGATTTTATCAGTATTTGTGTACTCTTGGCTTACAATGTCTAGAGAAAACCCTATGTATTAGAATATGATAGAATGTAGGGGATTTATTTAGGCACAAGTGCTTAGAGTTCATATATAATTTATTTTTTGTGAAGATTTCATGAAATACATAATGAAATGGTAATGGTCATAAATAAATCATCATAGGTAGGGTTGGCCATCAAATTTAACTTGAAATGAAGTTAGTGATGTCTATCATTTAGGTGGTGGTAGATATGGAAGGGTGAGAGGTCAATACAAATTATCAATGATATTTATTCCTTCTTCCCATTGGCGGTATTTTTGTTGTTTAAACATGATTTATACCACCATTAGTTTGGTTTAATAACACACCAAGAAAACCTTTCAATCCTTACATGCACATTAAAATACAAAAAAATAAAAATAAAATTATAATGTAAGAATGTAAATATTTTCAAGATAGAAGCATGGTTTAAACTCTTTGCACCCTATGAGTATTTTTCACAATACCACCAAACATAAAGGTCTTAAAAAAAGAACAACCAACCAAACATATTGTGAACACAAAGGACCAATAAATGAAAGGGAAAACTACCACAACATTACTAAATTTATTGAAAAAAAAACATGAAATATAAAAATTCAAGGGAAATACACAATCCAAAATTAAAAAATAAATACAGACTATCTATTGTGGGAAATAGAAATAAAAAAATAAACATGGCCATTCATGTGTTTAGAAAAATATGAGTTCTTGTGGCATAATTTTTAGTAAGATGTAGACAACTCTTGCAAAGTAATAAGCAACTACATCATTATTTCCATTGCATCTACAAGGAAAACATGGGGCATGGGATATTGGTGTGTAGGGTTTTCCTACACTTCTATTTAGCTTGTTTATTTGTGTGTTTTTAATGTACATTGGGGAAGTTTATCCCACATGTGTGAGGATGTTGGCTTGATGCCTTTATTCCACCTATTTTGAGGAAGTTAGTCCCACATAAATAATATGTTTGGATTACACCTATATATGTACATATTCACCTATTCATTTTTAATGGAATACAAGACTATTTATGAATATATAGTGCTCAATTATGCTCTCATCTTGATTTTAGTATTCAACACAATTCACCTGTTTGATCACCTAGCATTCATTCTTATATGTCCTCATTAATCAATGAATATTTCATGATATTAAAGCTATGCTGTTAGACAAATCCATTGACTATGTTGTGAGATCTTACATTTTAGCTTATTTAGGTTTTTCATTGATTTTAGTTTTCTAGGGTTTGGTGGGGTTTTCTCCTAAATCTATGTAAATTTGCATACCTAGAGTCTCTAAGTGAAAAACTAATAGTGATGTTGGATTTATAAGGTGTAAAAACCCTAAGAATGGCTGTAAATATGACATAATTTCAAGACAATCTATTTTTGGCTATTTTAAGGGTTTTAAGGCCATTTTTTGAATTTTGAAAACAATAGTATTTTTGATAACTTTGAGGAAAAAATATTTCTTAGTTTTTTGGGTTTATCAAGAAACCAAGGGGGATTCTCTTAGTTTTGGAGAAGCTATACAAAATCCATATTTTTGGAGGTTTTTTCAATTTGGCAAAATTTTCAACCCTCTTAAGTAGGTTTAATAGTTTGCAGACTTTTGTTGGTGGAAAAACAAGTCTGGGCAGACATTTGGGTGATTATATGCACATTCAGTAGAATCTAACACCCCTATCAACACCTCCAATAGCCTTTAATAGAGCTCAACCCCTTGATAAATTTTTTGATACTAGTGGACACTTGCCCATGTTGGGCTTTGACCCTTGCATGGGCAAGTATTAGGTTCTAACCCAAGCATGAACACCTATCAAGTTTTTCCCCTTTCATGAGTATTTTTTGAGTTCTATCCCTTTATCAAATAGTGTAAGGGTTCCATCACCTATGCAAACACTAGCCAGACTTCACCTCATGTTTAAACAATTGGTGAGATTCACCACCTATTTAGACACATAGTAGATCCCAACCCCTACTAAAAAATGCTCTAGACTTTGGCCCTATTGAATGCACACTTTGTAGACTCCAACCACCATTTTTACACACTATGATGTCCAAGAAGCCATAAAATTTAATCAAGTGAAAAGTGCTACTATTCATTTTAAATTTAGGCATTTTGGTCCCAAAAGGCCTTAACCCCTTGGTCATATGGTATGATTACATGGAGGGGGCTTAGATATTGATTCATTATAGTGGGGGGTTAACATTATCCCTAAGCAATTATCAATTCAACACAAACTTTTTCAAATTCATGTTGGGTGGAGTTGTTTTATGTGAGCTCAAATCTTAAAATGACTATAAATTTTGATTGGTAACTTTTTTTTGAGTGTCATCTTCTTCAAAATTGTCTATTTTTTCATGCTTTATGAATTTGTGACATTTTTGGGCCCTATATAACTACCTATTACTCACAAATTATACCTCTTAGATACATTATTGGTAGATCCTGATGACCATCTAGTTCTTTCATGAATACACACAATTTACTCAAAATGCATTCTTGGCTATGCCCAACATCTATATAAATGTGATTTTATTTTTGAGATTATTGGAGGGGGGGTCACTATTGATAGTTTTGAAGGGGTATTATGTGTTTTTTTTAATTCTTTGATGTCTCTTTTGCATATTCTTATTTTCTACATTATGTTGATTCATGTACTTATGACTCATTTGGATGCATTCTTAGCTATTCCCGATGTCCTCTATATGAGCATGCATTGCTATTGTAACTAGGGGATTATTATAATTGTTATGTGAAATTTTTATCTTATTTAATGTATTCTCTTAGTCATGTTGACTTCACTTGAGAGATACCTATTGAGGTAAGTTGATTCTATACTAGTGGTTCTTATTGAAAATACCAATTATGATTATTGGTACGAGTATATGGAACATTTGCTCATTTTCTCATGAAAAATAATCATAATCTATTCCTATATAGATAGATTATTGCCCCTACTAACTCAGATTAGTAAAAATATAACACTTGTGATAAAGTTCTTGGTACCTTAATGCTACATGTTTCTATGGATATTCATTCCTATACATAGTGTTCTTGCACTGTTTGGAGCATTCTTCAGTCTCTTTTCAGAGATTCCATCAAGATTTATATCACTCTTCCTCTTCTTTTTATTTTTCCTTTAGAGAATATTATAATCTCTCCTCCTACTTCTATTTATTGTGATGACACATTCCTGATGGATATTGTTCTTCTCTCTGTCAAGTCACCACTATGAGATGATGTTATAACAACCTTAGTTATCCTATCAAATATTATACATTCTTTCCTATACATGAAGTTAATATTTTAGATCCATCACAAATTTTCACTTTGGAAGACTCTACTATTTTCAGTGAGAACACACTTATTGAGAGCATTGATTACTTATCTCTTAGTATGGATATTTATTCTATGGATCTACATGCTTCATTTTTAGTCTCTTCTCTAGTTTTGAGAGTTGTTGATCCATGCTCCACAGTTTACATGGGCATTATTTTAATAAATTTTCCATGTCCTTATTTTGACAGGTATACTTCAGTGGTATTACATTTAGTTCTTGTGCATGATCTTTCCATATCTATGCCACATGTTGGATTTGAACCACATTCAAAGTTATTCATACTACTATTTTCATCTTCCATTATGGAATGAGTAGAATTTCAGTACACACATTGTATTATTCCTTTGGCAAAGGGAAGAAAAATTGTTTGATGCAGATGGAGATTTTATAGTCTTTAGGTAGAGGATCTCATTATTGACATTGATCATCTTTTGATATGTACTTGGAGTACAAACTACTTCAACATCATCTTTCGAGGTGGGGGGGCTTCTAGTCCTCTCTTATTTTCTCCCTCTTTTTTTTTGGAGGGGAAGTTTTTTCGTTGCATTTTATCCTTTTGTCCAGTTTATGATAATTATTTTGTACTTGGGTAGCTCATCAGGACTTTGTGTCATGACCCATTTCTTCTACAAACCTAAGCTACACTTAAGGGGATGTTATCATGTAGGGTTTTCCTACACTTCTATTTAACTTGCTTAGCTATGATCTTTTAATGTACATTGGGGAAGTTTATCCCACATGTATGAGGAGTTGTCCTGATGTATTTTTTACACTTATTTTGGGGAAGTTAGTCCCACATGTATAGTATGTTTGGGTTATACCTATCTTCCACACATATATGTACTTATTCACCTAGTCATTTTTAATGGAATGCAACACTATTTATGAATACATAGTGCATGGTTCCACTCTCATCTTGATTTTAGTCTTCAACATAATTCATGCGTTCAATCAACTAGTGTTTAGTCTTGGATGTCCCCATTAATGAAAGAATCTTTCCAGGGCATGAAAACAAATATGGATTCCATTTTTTGACCATGGATATTTAGAATGAAAATATTAAAATAACCTATGATATAATCATTTTTCTCATGAATACAAGGATTATACTTCAAAAAGATATCTAGAATGCAAATAACATGAGTCATAACTCTAAAATATTTGACTTGTGGTTGCTCTTGTAACTTTCCTACCATAAATTCCTACACAAAATTATTCTTAGATGAATCCAAAAGTAGCTTTGGAATCAAAACTTTGTGACACTAAAAATTACAAAAAACTTCTTGTTAATTTTTACTTGTGCTAACTATCACCACATAACTCTTCTTCACTAGTGTGAGGCTTTATATACTCATGATTTATCTCATGTTTTTGGACAAAGGCTTAAATTATGGTGCAAACATAGAAAAAGTTCCAATTAAGGACAACCTTCAACTTCGTGTTATTTGAATACTCATTCAAACTAAGACAAATAATTCAAACCACATATTTTGACCTTGAGACATAGAACATTATGGTTTTCATTGATTTGAAATCATAACAATGGTTCTACAATGCACACATAATAGTCATATGCCTTAAAATATTATTCAATAATAAACATGTAAAATAACATACATTCACAATATCTCATGGACTTGTTTACTCCTTTAATCTGACTTCTCTCTTATTGGAGCTCTCACTTCCCTAGTTTTTTCCTTAAAAATTGACTCATTTATCTCAATTTTAATATTTATCTATCTTCCATTTCCTCTTAGATTGTCTCTTCTTTTTCCTTATGATTTTAAATTTTTACAAGATTCAACAATTCTTTAATCTAGGCCATTTTTTTCTTTTTACATATCATGTGGGATAAACCGTCATTTTATGTAGTTTAATGGTTTTGAAACCACTGTGGCAATTATGAAACTGACACTATATGTAGAATGAGTATTGAAAAAACACCAAGGTGTTTTTTTAACTAACACTAACATTTTCAATATTTTTTCTCAATGGAAACTGACATTTTCATCACTATGAAAAATCTACCAACTTCCAAAGGCCATAGCCTATGCATATGGACTTAAAACAAGATGATTATTTTTAAAGTGCATAAATTTTCAATGAAAATATAAACATGCAATGAATTTCATGTATAAGTAATTCATTGATGATAATTTTATAATTTACCCACAATCTATCTATTATAGTCCTTTAACAAACACTGCCACTTCTTAAATTATATTAATGGTTGATAAACTCATGTAAGTCACTTGAACCATGTAACTACTTGAAAATAATTCTTATTTGATTTAATTTATGAAAATAAATTTCTTGAATCCTTATGCCTCCCACTAACCAATTATCCATGTTATATTCTAAATAAAACTACAAAAACACATAAAATTTCATATTTTGGGATGATGCAAAATTTTTATTCACTTCAAATACTTCTACACCAAAATGGTTTTCCAATACATTATTCCACAATTTGTTTGTTGAGCTGAAATGTCAAAATCTTATTTTAAACACTTAGTTAAAGAAGTTGATTTCACTAAAGGATTGCTCACCATGATGAAACTTAAACCTCCATTTTGATCCACAAAAAATAAGACCCTCATTTTATTTTATTTTTTTGCATTTGTTCCACCTTATGCATGTTTTGAAATAAGTGTATTTATTTTTTATTTGTTTCCATACCTTTATATAAATCCTTTAAAACTTGCACTTTCTTAAGTTCATCAACAATAATATTTTCATTAAAGGCATGTATAAAGAAATAATCATTTCCTAGCATCGTCACTTGCAAGAATCCTACAATCAATTGGTTTTGGCTGATTTATTAAAAAAAAATACTTGTATTCTTCTTTTCCTTCAAATATTTTCAAAATGGGCATATTATAGTTTTATTAAGTATCTATTCATGTTTTTAGTGTTTTCTACCTCAAATCAAACCTTGGGTAGAAAGAAAAATATCAAACACTTGACTATTTGCATTATTCTCGAGTTCCTTTTCAATAAAGTCTCCAATATTCATTTGCAAGGAGAATGTTCCCTTATTTTTTTAAAATCTAATGTGCCATATGATCCTCGATATGTTTATTTATCTTATTGACTTACATCCAATGGGATATAACATGATTTTTATAATATTGAATAAATTAGGAGAGGTGATTTTCCTATGCATTTAAGTGGGTAAGCTCTTTTATTAGATATAATTTTTTAAATTTTTATGTATTTTTAATTAAAAAGTATAAAAAAGATAAATAAATAAATGAAGAAAATAAAAAATAAAAGAATAATAAAATTGAAGGTTAGAAATTTATAAAAAAAATAAAGACTAAAACACTGTGTAGATAAATTAGATTTATATGAAATGCATGGATTTTTTTATTTTTCACATATGAAAATGAAAGTATGACTTGTTGATGAAATGAGAATAAAGGGTTTTTATTTAAGCACAAAGTCTACTAAAAAAATATTGAGTGCACTTGGTAAAAAACACATCCACATAGATTTCACAATAAAGTTTGTAAACATCATAAGTTTTATAATCATATAAAGTGCAGAATTATAATGGATTTTCTAATTATGAACAAAAATATCATTTTATAAATAAATAGCATTATAAATATGCAAAGCCAAATAATAATTTCACATGTTTTATTTTATTCTATTAATCAAATTCATATTTTACATAAAATATGTAAATTTTTAACCAGCACTTCCCAAGGACTGAAAGAAAGAAGAACACTTGATAATTCATAATTATCTCTTTTATAAATATATTTTTACCCACCAAAGTTGGAAACTCATTATTTGAATTAATTTTATATATAATTTTAAAGTATATCTTACTCATTTTTAGAACCAACATTATTAAAAAAACTATACCACTTTTAATTAATTTATTTATTTTGACCCGTAATTATTTAATATCGTGATGGGTGGATTATAATTTTATTTATTCAAAATAAAATATTTTAATTTTTCAATTATGTATTTAATATTTTTAAACGTTTGACTTCAAAATAAAAGAATTTAATTATTTATTATAATATTATATTCTATTAAATAATATATTGTATTATAATATCATATATTATAGTATATTATATTTTAATATTATATAATTATATAATTAATATATAATACTCACATATATATCTTAGATAAATTTGTGTAATATATCATCCTCAAAGACCTATTTTACCAATGTCATAATTCAATACGATATAGGAGAATAATATATATATATATCTTTTTCTTAATGTTCTTCCTTAATCACTTTTTATGATTATCTTTCTTAACCTTTTTTAGCATTTTTTTATAAATATGAAATAAACTAACTAATTTTGAAATAAGTAATATTATTTAATATGATTAAGTCGTCTAAATTGGGTCCATAAATGTCATATTTAAAATTTATTCCATATATATTTTCACGTAATTTTTTTAGTCAAATAAAGTATTATAGGAAGTACAACAATAAAAATATATAAAAAATAATTTGAATGGCAGTTAAATTTTGATGACAAAATTTCACTATAAAAAGAGTAAGCATTGTATAAATTACTTATTTTTATAAAATTTATTCAATGGTGAAAGACCCAAGGGGGGTGCGTAAAACACAATTTAGAGGTCAATCAACTTCATTATTTATTCATAAGAAGATATTATATATAGTGCATAAATTTCTTACAAATAACGAGTATAAACTAATCTCTTATCCCTTACATTTCTCCTTACAAATCTATTTCTTACAAATTCTCACACTTATTTCTTCTATAAACTCTCAAAATCATATCTACACGTAATTTGCATTATCAACTCACTTACACTTTTATTTTCTCACACATTATAAAAACTAAATTAATTACATTTTTATTACATTCACATTATTATAAAAACTAAATTAATACTTAAAATTAGTACTAAATTAATATTCCTAACATTCTCCTCTTAGTGTGAATATGGGGAGAGAAACTATCTGGACTAACTATCTCAAAATTCCCCCCTCCTGCCACTCTCATAAATTAAACATCAGATTCCCCTAAAAATGTGTCCATTACAACATTAACGAATTAATTATGTTAAAAATCATGCATTAAATATAGGAGAGATTTTGTACATTATTTATTTGAAAAATACTTTTGAAAGCTTATTTACAACATATGGCAAAAAATAAATTTGATCCTAAATGACAATACACAAATTTTAACATAGAATCGTTAAAAAATGACAAAAAAATAAAAAACAACATTAAAAAGACACAAGACTTATGACTATAAACACATAATTTAAAAAAAAAAAAAGATAAAATAAACTGTAACATAGAAAACAAACTAAAAATTAGTTTTAAAAAAAGAATTATGTAACTAATTTAAATATTAAAAACAATAAAAATATAAACAACGTATCTAAAAACATAAAACAAAGACAAATTTATAGACTAAAACTAAGCTTAAAAAGTAAAATAAACAAATTTAAATCGTGACTTTTTAAACTTAAAAACTTAACATTGAGAATAAAGCAAATAGAATTTTAATAGAAGAAAAAAATTTAGAGACCTAGTTGATTGCGTACATGTTAAGTGATTTGGTTCGGAATAAAGCAAATAGAATTTTAATTCAAGACAAATTTTATTTTGTTTTATTTCTTTAAGGAGCTAAATGAAATGTGCATTGTATACACAGTACAATTGAAAAAAATGGTATTCTATATAGGAAGGCAACGCCTTTTAAATCAATATGTATTTTGATACAAAACAAACATTGAAAGTACCCCCTCAACATTGGAAATAGACTTAACATTCCTTGATGATTTTCTTAAAAGCGTCGTTAAATTTAGAGGTAAGCTGGAAACATAGTTTTGTTTCTTTGCAATATGTGGATTACTTACTACCATTTGCTGAAAAAAAGGCCTTAACCATGGTGAAAATGTATTGATATATTGTTTTGCGTTTAAAAAAAAATAAAAAATGCTGAGCGCTTACATCGCAGGATCGTTTAAAAATGGAGGAAGTAAATTCCCTATGATCTCTTCTTCCTTTGAAATCCGTCCATCTCTATGACTAGCTGGGACCTGCCAAGTAATTTTACTACCCATAAAAATTTTGATTGATCTTAATTGGACTTCCTGTATTTATAGTATAAAATTTATTGAAGTTGATTTGATTGCGATTGTAATGAGATGGAGACCAACCTTGAGTAGCCCCACTTTCCTGCCCATAAGCTGTTGCTAAGTAGTAAATTATCCAAAGTAGCCCCAGGATTGACAAATATATTTGGGAGTGGCTTAATAAAACAATGCTATTCTATTTAAAATCTGTAGTGTTCTGAATTTTTTTGTTTTCCAGATGGGCATCGAAATGGGCCATAGGTGCAACTGCTTATCCATTGACAGGTGAAGTCAACACAATGCCATTGAAGACACCCCTGCTTTTTACCATGGTAGACATCAGTAATGGTTATTTTTTTACTAAAACACATTCGGAAAAATAAAATAATTGCAATCTTTTGATTGGCCTCAGGTCATACATATCATTTACTGGTTAACAGAAATTTGGATAAATAATAGTTTATTGTTAACATTTTTTAAACATTACAAAATCAGTTGGATTCATAGTAGGAAACATCTTTTGATTGGAAGTCAAAAGATGACCCTCCAAAAAAAATAAAAATAATAAATAATAAATTAATATGCCAAGGCCTTTGTACCAGGTAGGTACTAATAAACAAAATATAAAAAATGTAATACTTAAAAACTAAAAGAAACCTAAAACCACTTTAAAATATACAAAACCACAAGCTCCTAGAGACTTTTAAAATAAATCCACGTTTAAAAAAAAAACTTTAAACAAAATATGGAAACAAATTTAAACTAAACAATTAATTAAAAATCTAAAACCTAAAATGGAAAAAACACATTTTATAAAACTAAAACCATGGCTAGAACAAAACCAATAACTAGCCTATTGGCAATAAAAAAATGGGTTGGAAGATTGAGAGCCTGCTAGACTATCGCCAAACAGAATGCACAGGTCACATTCAACCTTAACAATTTTTTAAATGCACACAGAATGCCACTACCAATGCATGAATCAGGTTAGATAGATGTTGATGATATTGTGGATCAAGCTTATAGGTTGTTGTGGAGAGATGAGTAGGATGCTTGGGAGATGTGAACCTTGCCATCTTGATCCATGAACCTTTACAGAGGATTGTTGAAACCATGGGTTTTTAAAAACCGTGTCCCATGCAAAATGGTGGGTTGTGAAAATTTCGATCAAAGCAACTACTGGGGAAGGTTTTTATGTTGGAACTCACCCATGTTAGCGAGTTCGCAAGGGTCGAGTTAGCTTCAAGATGGTTCTAACTGTGTAGATCGATGCTAGGACTGAGGACGTGGCTGAGCCAAGTCTGATCCGGATGCAGAGCAAAACCTTAAAATTTAGAGTTGCATTCAAGAATACCCTGAGATTGGGTTAAAAAATTGAATCTTTCTTTGTTGTTGTTCTTCTTCTGTAGCTTTGTAAATCTGAAGCAAAAATTTACAGAAAACCAGAAAACTGATATATATATATATATATATATATATATTTCAATTTTTTTTTGGGGTATCCAACAGATAAAATGAAGTGTAGATAATGCATAGGGTGGACAACATGGAAATTTAGAGGATAATGCAAATGATGGATGGTGAATATCAGAGAATTTGTTCGTGGTCTGCAATGTAAATTTGTTGGCAATATGCAAGTAGGGGTAAATGGACAAACATGATATTTTCATATGTGCTACACATTATAGTCATTAAATTATAATTGATGCATAAATTATGGATAGAAGGTAAAAAAGAGATCAAAGGAAAGGAAACTTGTCCTGATAGTAGATGTAGAAATTAATATATTTTGAAGAATTTTTCAATGTTGAAAGAGTTTAAGGTTAAGTGCACACAATATAATATGGGGGTCAATCAATTTTATTTTTTATTTATAAAAATACATTATATATCTAATGTATAAATCTCCTACAAACAAAGAGTATATAATAATCTCTTGTTCTTTACATTTCTCCTTAAAAATTTGTCTCCTACAAATTTTTACACTTATCTTTTTAGAAACTGTCACAATCCTATTTACATGGGTTGCATTATTTGTTAGTGTAGTGTTTTTTCCCACTGGATTTTGCCTACACGGTCGTATGACCATTCTATGTTACTTAAGCTTCTTTAAGTTAGTTATAAATGGTCCATAGGTTAATTATATTTAATTTTAATTAGTTAATTAAGAAAATTAGAGGCTTCCTCATGTTGCACTAATTTTCTCTATATGTACCCCACTTTTCTTTTTTGGAAGGTTAATCGACTCATTAACATTTTGAAATAGATAGGTTAATACATATTTTTCCTCTCTTGAAATTTTGGAGCTCTCACACTACCTCACAGAATTCAACATTGATTGCATGAAATCTATTCAGAGATCTTGATACACTCTTTCATAGTACTTGAGCTACCCTAACAATCTCATGTATCAAAATCCCTGGTAAGATCCTCCATGAATTCATCTTGTTGGTTTTTCTTCTGTCTTGGCTATCATTTTTGACCTTGGAGGCATTTTTTTTATCTGACTCAAAACTCATGTCAAAAGGCATTTGATAAAAAATCCGTTTGCATATATTTTCTAGTTTTTTTGAGATCTAAAATGGGTTGTTCTTAGTTTTTTGAGAAACTTCATAGATTTTTAAAAAAATCAATTTTTTCCATCTGATCATATGGTTGTAAATACCTACAAACCCCGGTTTACTCTTTGTAGATCAAATTGGGTTTTTGGTGAGCCATTACTTGAGTCAGTGACCAAATCAAGTTTTCAATGAGCCATTACTTGTCTCAAGACCAAATTGAGTTTGCGGTACTACTCAACTTGGAAGTAATCAGAATTCTCCAAGCTGATGACTTATTCAAGATCAAATCGAGTTTTTATCACTACTCAACTTATAAGTAATGGGGCTTCTCAACCCCGATGACTTGCTCGCAAGACCCATTTGAGTTTTTCGAGGGTAACTACTTATTACTCATTTGCTTTTTAATTAATGCTGTTGTAAGAATTCAAAGTAGTTAAGGTCCAAGAATCTGATTTACACTGAGGAAGACCCATTCATATTTGTGGAGGTTGACTACTTATTACTCATTACTTGCTTTATAAGTAATAAGTAAAACTATTCAAAGAACCTAAAATACATTGAGGAGAAGAAATCGGGTTTCTTAGGGTCAACTATTTATATCTTTTTATAAGTAGTGTACTTGGAAGAATCCAAAGTCAAGCAATTGAAAGAACCTAAATTACACTAGGAGACCCATTCAGGGTTTCAAAGAGATTTTACTTATTACTTTTTATAAGTAATGTAGCTACAAAAACTCGAAGTCAAGTAACTGCACAAACTCACGTGACGTTCAAGGAGGCATCAAATTTTAGGTGAAAGGTAATGAAGAAATAGAGTAAATTTGTTTCTATTTTTGAATTTTTGGATGAAAAAACACAAGTATATATTTGAAAAGGGTCCAGAAATATGTGGGAGTAAGAACTAGTAAGTGTTATAACTTTCAATCCGTAACTCCTTTTTGGGTACTTTTTTTTTGAAAGTGCATATATTTTTGAGATCTATGTATCAATGATATTATTTCAAGATTTTTTTAACATTCATTTTTCACATGGTGTAATAGCTTAAAACTCTCTTCAAACCTTTTTACCTTTCCTCTTGGATGAATTATAGATAGTACCCAATGTCCCTCTCATACTTTCTCACATTGATTGCTCATAGATGCATTCTTGGCTATGCTCAATCTCTAAGACTGAGTGTGTGTGCATTGTAACTTCAGAGGGGTATTCTTGATAGTTTAGGGGGTACTTGTACTATGTGCTTTCTATTTTTTGCTTTCATTTTAATTCTATAATTTGTCTCATTCTAATATGTACTAATGGTTCTAAAAATTGAATAACTTACATCATTTAACTATCTAGAATGGAAGTCTAAAATACAACTCACTTTGAAAGGTAAAGGACTCTATAAAATTACTATGGGTGAGGAAAATGAGCATCTACAGATGTAAAAAAAGTTAAGTGGTATAAAAGGTGTGATGAGGTCTATGGGTTTCTATGCCTGTCAATGTATCCTGACCTCCTATTTCATGTTGAATTTGCAAAAACTCTTAACAAACTCTGGACAATCTTGGACAAGGTTTTTGGAGTGCAAGACATCATGAGGGGTCATGAGCTGGAGAATGAGCTCATCACATTGAGCTCAGGTGACTATATCACCCTAAAAGACTTATTTACAAAGTTTAAATCATTCAGACTATAGTTGAAGTAATGTGGCATTAAGAAAATAGATAACCAATTAATTTTATTTGTGATTGCAAAATTGGGTCATGACTATTCAGTTTTCATCTCTACATTTCATGCTACCAAACATGCACTTGGATCCACTTAAAAAATACCATAATTTGATGGTTTTTTTGTTGATCTGACTCCAGAGCAAGATAAGTTGGTTCAAATAGGTGCACTAAAGTGTTCAAAATCACATGCCTTGATTGTCAATCAGGACAGAAGAAGCCTTCTAGCAGTGGCAAACAGGGGAAAAAATAATCTAAACCTGATCATGAGCATAGGAAGAATCATAAATCAGATGCCAAGCCTAAGGCATCGTCAAATGAGTTCTCCTCAAGCAGGAAACCTAAGAAGGAGAAACTCAAATGTAACTTTGTAAGAAACTTGGGCATGATGAATCTCAGTGCATGAAAAAAATATTAACACCTTGACTAAGATGCTTAAGAAGAATAACATCAGTGTTCCTGAATTTTCATCTCCGAACACATTATCATAAGATTTTGCAAAGGGTAAAGATAAAAAAAGGGTAAAAACAAGGGTCAGGCACTGGTTGCAGTAGTTTCTCAACCTTCAACTTGGGTTATTAACTCAGGTGCTTCTTATTAAATGGCTTCCTTAGAGGATCTATTTTCATTAATAGAGCCATGTTCTGTGCCTTTAATTCTCATGGGTGATGACACTTTAGAAAAAGTCAGTGGTAAAGGATCAATAGAAGTAAGTGATGGGACCTTCAATGATATTCTATGTATTCTTTCACTATCCACCAATCTTCTGTCAGTATATCAAATTACTCACATAGGTGTAGGGAAGCAAGTTGAGTTCACACTTGATTCGGTGTTCATCAAGGAGTTGTATAGTGACATCACAATAGCTTATAGAAAGGCCAATCCATCTAGGTTATATACCTTCTCACAATTTGCTCCATATCAGCTCTCAGCTACACTACTTACTCATGTAGATGGAGTGAGCAAACTATGGCATGAATGATTTGACCATTTAAACTATCATTACCTAGAGCAACTAAATCATTAGGACATGGTTTTAGGGTTGTCTAGAGTCAAATTATTAAATGGCCAATGCAATGGCTACATTCTTGGTAAGCATCCAGAAGAGAAATATGACAAGGGCAAAGCAAGGAGAGCTGAACAAAAGCTAGAGATAGTCCACAGCGACTTATCAAGTCTATTTCCAAAGCCTTCATTCAATAGGATAAGATACATGCTCACATTCATCGATGAATTTTTGAGCTACACCTAGATGTTTTTTCAAAAAGAAATTTGAGATCTTTGATCACTTTAAGGACTTCAAGGCAATTACGGAGAAGCAGTCAGAATGTTCCATTAAAATCTTAAGGATTGACAATGAAAAGGAGTATGTCAACAATAGGTTTGAACAATTTTACATATCAGAGGGGATTCAGATGTAACACATAGTTTCATACTGTCTTTAGTATAATGGTGTGGCCAAACACAAAAACTGTACCTTGAAGGAAATGGCCAACTACATGCTTTAGTCAAAGTCTCTTGCTCCTCAGTATTGGACTGAAGTAATCAACAGTGCATGCTACATTCAAAACTGAGTTCCACATAAATCCTTGACGAAAATCATTCCTTTTGAAGCTTGGGATGGTCACAAGCCCTCAGTAGATCAATTTTGAGTGTTTGGATCATTAGCAATGGCTTGGATTCCAAAGAAGAAATGCAAGGCAATTGATCCTTAGAGTCAGTCTTACATCTTTATGGGGTATGCAGAGGGTGTTAAGGGATATAGGCTTCTCCATCCTAAAACTCATGAGTTATTCATTGAAAAGAGTGTCAAGTTTTACAAGGGCCCAATTGAACACAATCATGGCACTCCAGACTCTTCAAAAGTCTCACTGGACATTGATTCCACTTTTGACAATGACATAGATCCATCTCAAGATCTTTCTGATGATGAGGATGACTCTTCTTCTCCTTCAAGTTCAAGTGATGAGAGTAGTGATGAGGATACTCCTCCTCCATCTTACACTGACATTATAGATGATGAGGACTCACCTCCTAATTCTCCAATCTCATACAATTTTGATCTTATTTGGGCTAAATAGACACTTCAAAGTGCTAGAGGATGGGATGGAAATCCATCATTTACAAGGTGGACACAATTACATTTTTAGGGGAATTCACATGCCTACTTGGCCATTGCCTTAGATCTGCAAACCTTTTATGAGGCATCTACCATTCTAGAATGGGATTTTTTATGCAATAAGAGTATATTTCCCTAATCAGGAATAAAGCATGGGACTTGGTCCCTCTTCCTAAAGGAAAAAATTGGTCTAGTGTAAATGAGTTTATCAGACCAAGTATGGTGTAGATGGGTTAGTCAATAAGTACAAATCTCATCTGGTTACAAAGGGGTTTTCTTAGGTGTCTGGGATAGACTACACTGAGATATTTACTCTTGTATTGAAGATGACTTCTATAAAACTCACTCTAGCCATCACAGCTGCACATCGATGGGATGTTCACCAAATGGATGTAAAGAGTGCTTTTCTACATGGTGACCTTAAGGAAAAGATATATATAGAGTAACCACAAGGCTTTGTCAAAGATACCTCCTTGGTCTGTAGACACAAATAAGCCCCTAGAGCATGGTATACCAAGATGGAATCCTTTCTCCTCACAATCAAGTTTACCAGATGCCACTCAGATCTAAATGTCTACATCTTGTAGTAGGATGCTTCTCTATTGATCCTAGTTCTCTATATAGATGACTTATTGATTACATGGAGCTCATGATCATCTATCTCAATAGTGAAAATTATACTTTAAAATAGATTTTTAATGACAGACATGGGATTGTTACATTATTTTATCACAATCCAATTATTATCTTGATTTGCTTATGAGGTTTAACATGGTTGATTGTAAGCTAGCTTCTACTCCCTTCTTATCCAGTGTGAAGCTTGAGGTTGATTGTCCTATACCACTCATTAATGCAACATCGTATCGTCAACTCATGGAAAGTCTTATCTATCTTAAATACAGTAGACTGACATATCCTATGCAATTGGTTTGGTCTCCCAATTTATGTAGGAGCCACATGAGTTATACTAGAAAGTAGTAAAGTGGATTCTTCACTACATTCAGGGTTCACACAACTATGAGATACACTATGGAGTAGGAAAAAATGTTGATTTGATTGGAGACATAGATTCATATTGGGTTGGAGATATTCAAAGTCAAAAATCCACTTCAGGCTACAATTTCTCACTTGGTTTGGGTCCAATAAGTTGGTCAAGCAAGAAACAACATGCAATTGCTTTATCATCCACAGAGGTAGAATACAATGGGGATATCAATTCCACAACTAAAGCAATCTGTCTTTAAAAAATTTATAATAAGTTTGGTGTCCATTTTAATAAGCCAACAATCATCTACTGTGATAACCAAAGCACTATTCAGATTTGCAACAATCTTGGTTCTCCATCAAAGGACCAAGCACATAGAGATTCACATGCATTTCATCAGGGAAATTATTAACGAGCAAGTCATTGATCTTTGATATTGTCCAACATCATAGCAGATTATAGATATTCTGACCAAGCTTTTCACAGAGAGTAAATTTGTTCATCTGTGAGCTCTCATTGGGGTTAGGGCTGCTCCACCTTCTTCTTCCTCTTATGGAGGTTTGTTACTATGTACTTGGGTACCTCATTAGGCTTTCAATGTTGGGACCCAATTCTCATCTCACCTAAGCTACGCTTAAGGGGGGGTGTTAGTGTAGTGCTTTTTTTCACTGGGTTTTGCCTACACAGTCTTATGGCCATTTTATGTTATTTAAGCTTTCTTAGGTTAGTTATAAAGGAGCCATAGGGTAATTATATTTAATTTTAATTAGTTAATTAAGAAAATTAGAGTCTTCCTCATGTTTCCCTAATTTTATCTATATGTACCCCACTTTTTCTTTTTGGAAGGTTAATCGACTCATTCACATTTTGCAATAGACAGATTAATGTCTATTTTTCCTCTCTTTGAATTTTGGATCTCTCACACTACCTCATAAGATTCAACATTAATTGCGTGAAATGTATTTAGAGATCTTGGCACATTCTTTCATTATCAACTCACTTGCACTTTTTTTATGCTAACATATTATTATAAAAACTAAATTAATATTCAAACTGAGTACTGAACTAATATTCCTAACATGCATATCTTCATATATTAGATGACATTTCAAACTATTTTATTAATTGACATAAAGCCCTTAAGAGTAAATTTTCTTCATCACAGTCGAAGTCTTTTAGAAATATGTATTGTTAATCTCTTTAATATAGTGGCCTATCATAGATTTTTACCTACATGTGCATCTTATATCATATATCCCATATTTAAATTAGGAAACCATTAAGATCCAAATAATTAGATAACTTTTATAGTTGGTCACATCTAGAGTAATTTAATTTCTAAAATGTTAATTAGTTTGAATTATAAATTTAAAATCCGAAAAATTTTATACAAAATTTTATTAATTCAACCGTTAGTTTGATGTGTAGCTCAAAAAATTAGAGTCAAATTATAATAAATACATATATATTATAAATTCATAGGTATCAAATATTCTGTGTGTGTGTGTGTGTTACACTGAAATTTAAATATTATTTATTTTTACTACAACTTCATATTTATATTACCAATAATATCTTACAATTAATATATAATATTATCTGTATTTAACAATTAAAAATATAAAATACAAATATACAACCATCAAATTTAATTTCTAATTAAAATACTCTACCACTAAATTATTTATTTTTTATGATCATTTTTTTTCAAATATAAATTTCTTATTACAAAATTAGCTTACTTTCCTTTTAAACTAGGCTCCAAACCTCTTTTAAAATTAGCTTTCTTTCTCCAAGTACCTTTTTAATTTACAATTGAACTTTTAAAACTCCAAAGCTTTTTAATATACACCTCATTATGATTTAGGTGTTACTTATTTTCCAAGCATAATATAGCTGTACCAAAGGCTTTTAATTAGTACCCCAATATAGAGTCCTATATATAGTGGGGGCGCTCAAAGACCAATCCTTCATACCAAAGCTCAAGAACCAATGACAAATCCTTCATACCAAAGACCAATCCTTCGTCCCTCTGATCAAGAACTGGTAATAATAATATTATTTCAATAGTTTTGCCCAGATAAGATATGCTTTATTTACAGAATGGAACATCATAGATATGGTATAAAATCTATTAAAGATATTTTCACAAACGAATGTAGGACATGCTTGGTTTAGTAAGAAAACTAGTGAACAAATATTATAAAATAACACCAACGGTACAAGCGATGAACAATGAAACATTGGCTTCTATATTTCTTCCGTGAAGATGAATCTAATAATAGAATTCCAAATATTAAACAATAACAAAATTACTCCATTAACATAGAAAAACCCAAATTCAAACTAAATTTTATAACTATTTTTGATTGAAGAACACACTTTTATTGATAAATAAACCATGCAACAAGAAGTAAGGAAAAAACTCACGAAAAGAAATTCATAAATAAATAGCCAAATCCCGGATTCACCTACGGGCTTTTTTAGCCTTTCAAAGTATGCACAAGTCATTACCTAATACAATCAAATAAATCACCATCAGAAATAGTATCCAATGCAATACGGTATAAGTCTCTAAGAAAGTGAAGCTATTCTGCGGATCCAGATATATTAATGCCAACTGCAACCAACTGTAGAGTGACATTGATGGATTAGCCTGTGGGGGAGTTGATATCCCTGTTATATGTCTCTCAGTGGAGACTAACAAGAATACAGGTGGTCCTTCAAAACCGTTAGAACTAACTGTATCTGCACGTATCAGATGTGGAAGTGCCTCATACACCATTGGCATGTTGGTGTTAGGATTAAGCATGGAAATGATTGCCGATCTCTCATTCGAAGCACTGGCACCCTTATCCGTGTGGAATGGAGAGGTGCATATGTTATCTGAAGGCTCAGTGAGTACAGGACCAGCTTCCTATAAATTATTTACATCTGTATATTGGCCTGGATTAATGCTAAAGTTTCCTGGTAACTGGAGGAAATCATGTTGATGTTGCAGTGCCGAAAAAGGAGATGCCTCATTAGGCGTAAAAATATTTTTATTGTTGACTAAGTGATGTGGGCCGGTTAACATTAGTGATGCTTCATGCTCAAGCCTTAGACTTGCACAATTCCTGCACGGTGCCTTGCAGTTTTGGGAATAAGCAGAAAGGTGGGATAGTGGCCTGTGGGTGAAAGGATCGACTCCCATTCGAAGCAAAAACCTTTTCAACTGAGTGTTCCAGTGGTTCTTGATCTCATTGTCCGTCCGTCCGGGTAAATAGGCAGCTATTGTAGACCATCTGAAAATTTGTGATGAAATACAAATAAAACAAATGTCAGGTAAATTATAAAGCAATTTGAAAGGGATCTGTGAATTACTTGTTTCCAAACATGGCATGGAGCTGTATTATGGTTCGATCCTCTTCTGAAGTATAATTTCCTCGTTTAATATCAGGTCTCAAGTAGTTGGTCCACCGTAGTCTGCAGCTTTTTCCACATCTCTGTAAGCCTGCAGTGCACCCCATGTACTTGTTATTATACTTGCACCCTTTCTACAACAAGTAATGCATTCACATCGAGAAAAAAAAATCAGTCGAAACATGTAGACATATCAGATGGGTGGATCAATGTTTAAAAATCTTGTACAAATTAAATAGTGTGGTGGGTACTAATATTTTTGAGAAAAGTGTTAATAATTAATTATTTTTAATAATTATAAAGTAAATGTATATATTTATATGTGATTGTACAAATTTAAATAAATAATAATATAAAGTAATAAATCATATAATGGTACATCATCTTTATAAGTATAAAATATTTAAGATTATCACATTTATTTTTAAATGTTTTATAAATAGCTTAATTTAAATTACAATGTTTTACAAATATTTTATTTTAAATCAATTTAAATCTAATATTCACTCTACTTAAAACAAGCCAAACAAAAAATATAACTTTCCTTTTACTTAAACTTTGAAATAATCATTATCCATAGGTTATTAATATTTACACAACATACTCATCAGATAGCCAAATTAAAATGTATGGGTATTGGTACCTCTCCCTAATACCATCTTAATAGATTTGAGTCATTAAAAAGAAGCAATTATGCAATTACAACTTTTTCTAACATGGTGCTTGTGTTACTTAAACGAGATGGAGATCTCATAGACTAGTCCTTGTGTTATTTCAGTATATAATACCGGCTTTCCTGGGAAGCTGCAGCCAATTTGCAGGACCATGATTTTGTATATAATCAACAAGCTTTTGATCCTCCTCTGTCGTCCAAGGCCCTTTCTTCACTTCCCCTACTTGGTTCTGGTTCTGGTTGCAATCAGCCCCAGGCTCCATGTTTCCCACTTTTACATTCGAATATAAATGTAGCACAAAAGCCAATTATAACAGTGGAATTTATAATAGCTCGGTGAGGATGTACAGTAAGGTTGTTGGCCAAGCACTTACCAAATTCCTTGGCTTGTATGTTTCGAAAAGATAGAGGAGGACTGCTAACAGAAAACTGAAATAAACCCTTTTCCACTTTCTATTTTAAATTGTTCCCCATAATTCAGTATTTTACTCCAGAAAGGGAAGAGTGAAGAATAATCGCTCTCCATATGCGTTCATTCAGCTACTTTTAACGATCTCCCTTGTTTGGTACACATCTATCACCCTCCTTATGGGTAAAATTCTCTCACCGTCCCAGTTGGAAAGAGTACTTACATTCTCTTTAAGTGGCAATTTCAATTTTTATTTTCGTGTACACCATGGCAGTAACCACCGTGTAACTACCATTTGACGTTTTCATAATGCCAATTTTCATTACGGAACATTTACTGTAGCTACTCACTCGACAATATTAAACCATCTAATTTGATCAAATTTGAAGGGTTATAAGGGCAAATCCTAATTTCAATGTGATGCATATATTCTTCCAACTCTATCACGATGAAAAGTTGTATACATAAGTTTTTGGGCATTTCTTAAAAATAAAATAAAAATAACGATGTGCTACAAATTAATATATATAAAATTGTAGTTTTATTATTTATAATTTTTTTTTAGAGAAATGTCCAAAGAGTTATATGAGGTGCACGTAACAACGTCAAGTAGAGAAGAAAGTGGATCATCTCGAAGAAGGGTGTCGGGATAGGAGGAGGTCTCCTTTGAAGACTAGTTTGGCACCACCCATCTATCCCCTACCATTTTGCATTACCAAAGGAACAAATACACTTCACCCAAGTGGCAAAGGGATAATCACACACAAATCAACCATGTCTTACACCAATGACACCCACCTCAAAGGCCCAACAAAGGTCTTTCCATGAATAGGTGGGCTGCAACCTCTCCACTCAAGGAGAGAGGTATTGAGCGATCGTGAGAGCAACTTTGTCATCACCTGGTGTTGAAGACGCAGATGCATGAGCATCACTTACCACTTGTACATATTTGTCAAATGTCATGTTTTGGAGTCTTTAGTAGGTTGTTTAGATCATCTTAGGTCTGGAGGAATCATTTTCAGGTATTAAAGTGTCATCAATTTTGAATTTGGGTTGCAGTGGCATTTTCCCACCAAAACCCATAGTTTGAATTTTCAAATTTCAATGAAACGTTTTGAGATCTTCATATTGTTTCCAAGGTGTCTCAATGTTGAAGCTTGGTGGTTAGGGTTTAAAAAAGGAGTCAAAGGTGTTTTAACATACACATGATTCACATAATGAGTCATCATGGTGAATAGGCGTGTAGTTAGGTAGTTGGCAATGCACCAAAAGAAGTTAGAAAGTAGTTATAGGAATTTTGAGGTATTTTTGAATAGATAGAAGTTTGTGTAACAAGTCATTCCAAGTGTAGGAGAGATTGATAGGGTTATATTCGAATATAAAAAGTTGATGAACCCCCAATAAATGTAATAAAAGATTTTGTGTTCTTGAAAACTTGCAAACCTTGTGTTTCTGTGTAAAAGTCATAAAAGTTGATAGTGCAACAATAATCTATAATAGAAAGAGGAATTTAAAATTTTTGATGAGGATCTCTATGATTGTGGTACATAGAGTTTGATCTTCTTGTAATTCTTTAAGAGTTTAGTATATTTGTTTCGCAAACCTTATGAAATGGTTCAAAGATGCAATCTCTGCCCTGTATGAGATGACTGTGCAAATACTAGAACATAGGAGGTTATAAATCTGATAAGTTTATTATTATTTATGATTAATAATATTTAGTATGTGTGTCTGAAAGGAGAAAAGGCTCTCATTTTTTATCTAAAAATTTATGAGTAAAGGTTTTATTACAAAGTTTGCATAATAATCTATGTTGCCTGTACAATGCAACTTGTGTCTACTTGAATTCTGAGTGTAAATCTTAATTGTTGAATCTCATTTGAACTAGGGTTTATATTCATTAATATGTGTTGGTAATTGATATAACAATCCATTAATCACCTTGATATATTTGTATTCTATTGATTTGCTAAGGACATTTTGACTTGAACATAGCCTTGAAGTTGGCATGATACCTAACACAGTCAACTTAAAAAATCTTGAAAGGGACAAACAGAGTTATGCAAAAGGGGTGTTTTGTGATTGAAATAGGTAAAGGGTGATGTTATCTAATGGGTTAAGCTTCCAAAAGTATTTGAACCTCCTTTATAAACCTAAAACCTCATTAGGTCTCTTTTGAGTAAGTATAGACTGCTTGATTTTAAATAGTCAATTCAAGATCTTGCTAAAACATTGGAGTAGAGGGGTAGAAGAGGTGGTTTGTTGATTGAAGAATGTGTCATAAGTTAATGTATACCTAAGCAAACTTTCATAATGGTTAAGAATCCATGATTAATCTTGTAAACCAATTTAAACTCTTTTCGGCCTGTGCAAACTGTGACAAACCCTATTTCTAGGGTTTCAAATAAAAATTGGATTTCCAAGAGATTTAACTACTAGAAATTCCTAATTATTTGTCATTAGATAGGTATGAAAGTGATTATAAGGATTTTAAGTTATTTCCATATAGTTGTGTATGTTTGAATCCAACTGTGAGTGAAACAGGGTATAAAAGACCTAAAAGACCTAAACATTAGCCTAAATGGGCTTGGAAAAGTGATCAAAGCATTGAATTGAGACCTGAAAGTTTGTGCATAGCATGAAATACATAAAGGGTATCTAGAGATGGTTTTATTTTCTCAACAGAGGACCGTACTGGTCCATACCAACAAGAAAAAACTTTAAAAAGGTTACCAACAAAACCCAGTCAGTAAGAGGGAAAGGTGATTAGTGTGAAATGTGTATTGAAAAGTTGAGGGAATATAATGTGGGATTCATAGGATTGTAATGGACATTCAAATGAGAATATTCACTTTTTATGAGTAAGAATAATCCTAAACCTTACTTGAAGGATTAATTTACTTTGGTACAAGTATGTACAAGTTTTGACTAGATAAGTAGGAGTTACTAAAATAACCAAGGTAACTAGTGTGTTGTGTTGAAAGAACAAGAAGTACCCACTGAGCCATCAAAGAAGATTGAAGGCAGAGGACAAATTGATTTGAAACCAAATATTTTTTTATGCATGGAATAAAATAAGACAAGACAAAGTATGAGTTAGGTGGATACTTGTAGAGGTAAGAGAGAACATTTGTTTCTTGTTTTCATTCACTAAGAACAAATTGTAGATTGAACTCTGCATCATGTGGTATCATATTAGGAGTATTCTAAGGCAAGGTATGTTTTGTGATTTTGAATATTCTATTTTTTGAATACATGGTGTTGAGTACATGTTGAATTTTATTTTGAGAAGATTTTGTTGTGAGATGTTATTGGAAGTGGCTAATGAAGGTTGAAGGTGTTGGGTGAATATTTTGTCAACTAGCTAACTTGTGAGAAAAATAGGTCTCTTCAGCCACAACATAGGGAGATTGGTCGGCCAAAGTTGTAGGTTTACCACATCCAAAGGGGACAAATCTCTCCTCTCATCAAGGGGAGGTTCCCTATAAGTATGAGGCACATATACTATAAATATAAGTAGAAAATAACACTCAAGGCTAGGATAAACCATCCATCTCTCTTTTTTCAGAGATGATGTTGAAAAATAGAGGAGAAAATCTTGATGAAAACATTGAAGGCACCTCTCTTCTTTCAGAAGTGTTCTTGTAGGAAATAGCAAGAGTTCTTTCAGGTAGTAAAAGTAACTAGTAACCAAGGGCGTAGTAACTAGCAGCCTGAGATGCTGCACAAAGTCTCTACCTCAACTGCCCAAGAGTGAGATACGAAGGACAATTAGGGCACAAAGTCATCCCAAGGTCCTTTACAAATAAATATAATACAAAGGATAATGAGGGCACAAAGTCATCCCAAGATCCTTTACACAAGAACATAAAGAAAACACTCTAAAGGCACTTGTGGGGGCACAAAGTCTCTCCACAATTGGCTTCAGGAAACCTTCCTGATTACTTTCACTAGTTCTACTTGCCAAATTAAATAAATAAGAATACATTTAGAAGACATACATAATAACAATCTCATAAAATGATACAAGCTATGACAACACAAATTCTACAAACAACTTACTTTCTCATTCAGATAAAATGATATGAACAACAATTTGAGCTCAAAGTCTCAATATTCACCTTTCAATTTGGGCAGAGTTTTGCTTCTGGTAATAGGAATATCTCCATTAAAATGATATAAGAGACTACAATATATAGCAGCCAAGAAAGACTTGGCGCTTTGTTTCATGGAATGGCCCATGCTGTGCATTTAATGCCTTGAATGCATTTTCAGTTTTGTCAGGGGAGCCATGCTGGAATAGGTAGCTGCCTTAACTGTGGCATGTCAATTCATCTCAAATGTCTTCTCCTAGGCCTAGGTCATCTGGTTTGTCTCCTGCTGTCTGCGTAGCTATCCATTTTACCTTTACTCCAAGTGAGACAAACAGGCGGTGCCTTTAATGTTTGCAAGCCAAAATATCTACCTAGTGGACTGTCACACCTACTGAAATTACTTCTGCATAGATATTTCAAGTTTTTCCCTCTTTCTACTTTTGTCCTTTCCAGCTTTGTCTCTTCCTAGAATTTAAGCTCTCGAGATATCTTTTCCCCTTTTCAATTTTGTCTTTTCTTGGAATCTAAGCCCTCGAGGCTATATTCTTAGCTTTGCCAGCTCTTTTAGCTCCTCCATCAGTGGTTTTTCCCTTTTGGCCTTCGCCTTAATACCTTTGAATGAATTTGGGTCTGTTTTTAAGTCTGTAAGGATCAACGGCTATTTCAATACCGTGAATTTGACATATGTGGGCCTGTCATCATTTGAAAACCAATGGATAGTTGGTCACCCTAAAATTGACAGCTGTGGGGACGTTGCCAGACTTTTGGATCTCAACGACTAGTTCATGATGTCCATCTTTGATGTCTATGGGCCCATCACTTTCCTTGACAATTCCTTCAGCTTTCTTGTTTTTGTCCTTCCCAAAGGATAATAATCCCTTTGGGGTATTGAGAAAGGCCTATTTTGGCCAGCGAGATCCCCTTCGGGGTGCTTCAAATGGCCTTCAGGCTTTTCCTTTGGCAGGCTTTATTAGTCAGGTTAATTCCTTCAAAAAAAAGTCTAAAGGAATTCCTTCAGACTTTTTGTCCGAAGGAAACGTCCTTAACAACTTTTCCATGGGATTTCCTTTCGAAGGAATTCCTTTGCTTGCTCAGCCTTTGAAATGGTCCACCTACTCCCCACCTGCCCTCTATAAGGGCTGTCTGACCTCCAAGGTTGCCTTTCAAATTTTTGCAATAGTCCACTTTGGCTCCCAAGTGCCCTCTGCAAGGGCACTTATCCTTCAAGCTCTTAGAAGACCCCTTTGAACTTCTCGATTGAAAAAATGGCTAAGTGTTGAATCTATTTCTTTCCTACAGAGTTTGTAGAAACCAACCTGTAGAGTCCATAGAAATGAGTATGTAGATATGGGGGAGTCCATAGATGTGAGAAACTGGCCTATAGATTCTGTAGTTTTGAGGCCTTGAGAGTCCATAGATTTGATCCTGCAAAGTCCGTAAATTTTTGAAAAGCTTGAAGAATGGAGAATTAGAAGGCTCATAACAATTTTGAAAAGGGAAGAGACAACCTTGGTCTTGTAGGACCAAAATAGTTCATAGGTTGTCCCAAGAATGAGTGACATTTTTGGGGACAACAGAAGGTAAGAGTGGAGAGGCTACAAGTAGATGAAAGGAGAGGTAGAAGTATAAGGAAAAAAGTGAGAGGTGTGGCAAAGCCCTTAGCCATAAAGGCTTAAATAAGAAAGAGAGCCATTGAGATCTCAAGGTGAGAAGCTCAAAAGTGAGCTTGTGATAGAGAAGAGAGAGTCCTAGAAAAAGGATGAGAGAGAAGACAAGTCCCAAGCGAGGAAAAGAAGAAAGAGATTGACTCCAAGAGAGAGAGAGAGAGAGTCTAGTGAGATACCAAGTGAATGGTCAAGAGGAAAAGATGGAAGGCTTGTCAAGAAGAGAAGAGATAATGAGAATGATGAATGGATTGATGTGTGAAGAGTGATACAAGAAGGAGATAGACAAGAAGAATATGTAACCAAAACAAAGATGGCTAGAGAGAGAGAAGGAGATAGCTAAGATGAAGGAGGTAATGACAAGGCTAGAGAAAATCTTGGAAGAGTTGAGAGCAAGAATCAGTGTGTGCATAAGGAATAAAGTTAGATGGCCTCTTAAATAGTTGGTGAATAAGAGGAGAAGACAAGTGATGAAGATGAAATCAAGGAAGCCTAGAAGAAGTGAAGGGGAAAACAAGCCTCACAAGATTATAACTAATGATTTATTTGATTGTTTGAATAGAGGTGAAGAGTTGCATGAATATTGGAAGCATAAGCAACATGTTAGTGAAGGAAAAATTGATTAGATGGTTGAGTATGGGGACACAATCTTATGCTATGCTGAAGAAGGTGATCCATTGGAGGATGAAGAAGAAGATAAAGAGGTTACAACAATACCATGCCTCATGATGAGTCAGAATGAATGATGTTTCAGCCAAGATAAATTGGAGGAGAGTCAAAAGGTATAAGGTATTCATTTCCAAGTCATGCTTGATGAATGTGTTGATATGAATATTGAGGAAGATGAGTTATATGTTAGTACCTTGAAACTAATGAACATGTTGAAAGAAGGAAAATAAGGTAAAATAGTACCAAATTAGGTGTTTAACACATGTGAGGGTGTAGCAGTAGGGAAAGAAGGAGAAACACATGATGAAGTGCTTGTACAGGTTGAGTTGCAGTGGGTAGAGATGATTTATTTATCACCAATGGAAGATGAAGGTGATGAAGATGAGTATAAAGTAGAGGGGAATGAGATATGGTTTCACATCATGGAGGAGTAAGAGGATTTAAGTCTCATAGGAGACAAGACTTTCATCATGGCATCTGAATTTGATTTGAGAGAAATATTGAGCCAAGAGAAAGAAGAATTGGCAACCAAAGAACTAGGATAATTCAAAGAGAGAAAAAAATAAGTGTTTTTAGTTGACATGGTTACTTCATGTGCAGATCATTAGAGGAAAGAGAATGAGCAATAGTTGCCTATGATTGCTTAAAAGATGCAAAGCAAGAGTTAAAATAAGAGAAAGAACAATAAAGGAGGAGCCATCATGAGCATGAATCACAAAAACCTATATATTTCAAATAGGCCTTGGGATCCAAGTGGACATGAGCTTGGAATAAATATGCTTCAAAGAACATCAAAGTCAAATCATTTATAACTTTCATGAGAAAGTTTTTCTTGCTCATTGATAGTATGATGCAGGAACATCACCGACCACTTGTACATATTGGTCAAATGTCATGTTTTGGAGTCTTTATTAGGTTTTTTAGATCATCTTAGTTATATATGAATAATTTTTAGGTATTGAAGTGTCATCAATTTTGAATTTGGGTTGCATTGGTATTTTCCCACCAAAACCCATAGTTTGAATTTTCAAATTTCAATGAAATTTTTTGATATCTCCAACTTATTTCCAAGGGGTCTCAAAATTAAATTTTGGTGGTTAGGGTTTAAAAAATGAGTCAAAGTTGTTTTAACATACACATGAATCATGTAATGAGTCATCATGGTAAATAGGCTTGCAGCTAGGTAGTTGGCAATGCACCCAAAAAAAATACAAAGTAGTTATGGGAATTTTGAAGTATTTTTAAATAGATATGAGTTTGTGTAACGAGTCATTATAAGTTTAAAAGAGAGTGATGGGGTTATATTTTAACATAAAAATTTGATGAACCCCATAGAAATTTAATAAAATATTTTATGTTCTTGCAAACTTACAGACCTTATATCTCTGCGTAAAGGTCATGAAAGTTGATAGTGCAACAATAATTTGTAATAGAAAGAGTAATTAAGGAAAGTTGATGAGGATATATATGATTTTGGTACATATATTTTGATCTTGTTTTAATACTTCAAGATTTTAGTATATTTTTTTGACAAACCTTATGAAATGGTTCAAAGATGCAGTCTTTTCCCTATATGGGATGACTATGCAAATTCTAAAATAAAAGGGGTTACAAATATGATAATTTTACTATTATTTATGAGTTATAATGTTGAGTATGTGTGTTAAAGGATAAAAGGTTATCATTTTTTAATAAAAAGTTCTAGGTAAAGGTTTTATTACAAATTTTTCATAATAATCTATGTTGCATGTGTCTACTTGAATTCTGAGTGTATAATATTAATGGTTGAATATTATTTGAACTAGGGTTGATATTATTTCATATGTGTTGGTAATTGATTTAAAAATACCTTAATAACCTTTATACATTTGTATTTATTTTATTTACTAAAGAAATTCTGACTTGAAAAACACAGACTTGAAGTTGGCATGATAGCTAACACAGTCAACCTAAGAACTCTTGAAAGGGACAAACATAGTTATGAAAAAGGGATGTTTGGTGATTTAAATAGGTAAAGGGTGATGTTACATAATGGGTTAAGATTAAATATGTATTTAAACCTCCTTTATAAACTTAAAACCTCATTAGGTCTCTTCTCTTTTGAGTACGTATAGACTGGTTGATTTTAAACAGTCAATTGGAGATCTTGATAAAATGATCAAGTAGAGGGGTAGGAGGCATGTTTTTTTGATTGGAGAACATGTAAAAATTTAATTAAAACCTAAAAATCCTTTCACAATGGTTAAGAATCCATTGTTGATATTTTAAACTAATTTAAACTCTTCTCGGCCTATGTAAACTGTGACAAACCTTGTTTCTAGGGTTTCAAGTAAGAATTGGATTTCCAAGAGATTTAACTACTAAAAATTCCTAATTATTTGTATTTATATAGGTATGTAAGTTATTATAAGGATTTTAATGGTTTTAATTTATTTCCTTATGATTGATTGTGTATGTCTTAATCCAACTGTGAGTGAAATAGGGTATAAAAGACCTAAGAGACCTAAACAATGGCTTAAATGGGCTTGGAAAAGTGATCAAACCATTTAATTGAGACTTGAAAGTTTTTAATATCATTTAAGTAATAAAATTTATCTAGGAATGGGTTTATTTTCTCAATAGACGACCGTACTGGTCAATACCACGAAGAAATATCTTTAAAAAGGCTATTAACAAAACCCAGTCAGTGAGAGGGAAAGGTGATTGGTGTGAAATGTGTATTGAAAATTTATTTGATTCATAGGATTTTAATGGACATTTAAATGATAATATTCACTTTTAATGAGCAAGAATAATCCTAAACCTTACTTAGGACTAATTTGTTTTGGTATAAGTATGTACAAGTTTTGAGTAGACAAGTAGAAGTTGCTAAAATAACCAAGGTAACTAGTGTGTTGTGTTGAAAGAACAATAAGTAATCACTAATCCATTAAAAATTATTGAAGGTAGAGGAAAATTTTATTTGAAACCAAATATTGTTTTATGCATAGAATAATGCTAGACAAGACAAAGTGCGAGTTAGGTGGATACTTGTAGAGGTAAGATAGAACATTTGTTTGTTGTTTTCATTCACTAAGAACAAATTGTAGATTGAATTATGAATCAAACTACGTAACAAGGCATTTGGTAAAATTTTCTCATGATTCAAGCAATGTTCCCTCAATGATTTAGAAATTATTAGAGTCATTGAAACTCTAATGCCACTTCTCTTCCTAAATGTGGATCTAAAAAATTAGAGGTGAGAACATGACTCTCTCATCAGTCAAAAATTACAAAAATAATAGAATTTATATAATTTTTAAGGTTAAAAAATAATATTAGATTTGGATGAATTCCAAATATAGGCAATATAACTAGTGCATTGAAAATATTCCTTAAATAGAACAAGTTTCCAAATACTGGGCTTAGGATGGTATGGAAAAAATAGGATGTATATCCAATTACAATCACTTTGGGCCTAAGGGAAAGTCTAAAATAGATTTTTTAAGGTCTCCAATCTAAAAATTAGGAAAGTGTTTTGATTAAAATTCTACCATGTCAATAGACACTATTATACTCATCAAAAGGAGATTAGCCAAGATAAATCCGTGATAAATACAACAATTTTATGGGAAAAAATAGAACTAGAATGTATCAAAACTATATAAGTCAAATATTTGGAATTGAAAAAGTGGGGGGGGGGGGTGGTTCTTAAATTATTACTTGAATTCTAACTTACTTGTGCACTATTGGATGCAAAGTGGCTAAAAATTCCCCTGAAAGCATTATTGAAGCAAATCTAATCATTAGTGCAAATGAGAGTGGTAAAAAATATAGCTAAAGTCGAAGGGATTGATTTAAGTAGTGACCAAGATTGTGCAACTTGATTTAATCAAATAATATTTGATTTTGGCATTAAATTTTAATTTTGGTCCAGCTATGTTATATCCGTCTGAAACTTTGTGAGCATTTTCTTAAAAACCTATATGATATTCTCAAATTGATGCATATATCTTCCAAAAAATATATATTTATATTTTCTCCAAATCTTGATCTAATCCAAAATACCTTACAATGTAAATTAAAATTGTGTGTATTTATGAGGGGTCTACCTCAATAATACGACAATTCATAGACAATTTAGAAACCAACACCTAGGCGGTCAACTAAATAGTCTAGTGTGATATGTATATCCTAACCCTTATTTTTATATATGATATGCAAAAAAATAGTATATTCTATATGCTTTTTCTCTATGATTAAAATCTTGGTACATGGAGTGCACACACTTCACTTGATGTCAAAGAATAATAAAATCATAGTGTGACTTAAGATATGAATTCCAATCCTATTGATTTTGTGGATCCTTTTCTATCTTAAATGAATTAGCATACATGTGTGTATATGCACTTATTGATTTCAAATTAAAACATATTGGTATGCAAGCCAATAAGAAAAAAAGTAATAAATATAAAAATAAAGGCACAAAAGACCAATAAATTCGGGGGTAGGGGTCAAAAGACCCAAGAGAAACAAGTGACCAGATCATTCTATGGATATTGGTCATGAAATAAATCAAGAAAATCAATTTCATAAATAGCTAATATCAACAAGTCAATCTTATCAAGGTGACCTATAACCCCAAAAATAATGTTTTTGACCTTCTAGTAGCATTATAAACTACCCCCAAGAAAAAAATAGTCAATATCTAGGTTTTCAAGTGTTTTAGTTTGAATGATGATATAATTGTATACCTACAATGAAACAAAGATAAAATTTTAAGTACAAAAAAAATCAAGGCAAAGTAAATGAGACCAAACACAAGTAAAATAGATGAATAAGAGCCTAGTTAGAACTAATGATCCATATATACAAGAAAAAACTAATACAAAAGCTAATAACAAGCCCTGTAAAAAAATTAGGTTTCTACATAATGCCCAAATTTGATGTTTGTCTATGTGGGTATAAAATCAGGAATAAGAAGTACACCTAGAAGGCTCAAAGAAGTTATAGTCTAAACCTATAACATTTTCTTAAATTTAATATCAGATATAATAATGAATTGAAATTGAAAAGGATAGATTTTACTAATGCAAGATTATCCTAGGTGAAAAAATCATCTTGCATCATCATGGATGGCTAAGTATAGTTTTGAGTTGGAAACCTAGTGTGTGGGTACACATGTAGAAGGTGACCCTCCAAACACTGACAATAGTTGCAGGATTCATGGACACAATTGAGAGTGGCGCATACACATCACCTCAATGCATAGTACCCCATATACATCATGTTTCAAGTAATATATGGCAAAGGTCACCTGAAACAAAATATGACATATCAAGGTGCACTCAACCAAAATATTAGTCAGTCGACTAGGTGTCACATGGAATTTTGATAGGCTTGCATAACCATCTAAATAGATATGTACATAACACATTAGCATGAATAGTGTGAGTTTAGAACTAAATTCCTACATATTCATCTAGATCAGTTTATTAGGATTTAGGCTTCCTGATTACATGGGGATCCACACCTATCCAACCTAGATCTAATTAGGCTAATGATTTATTAATAACTAGTTGTTATTAGCTGCATGATTTTATCAGAGTCATCCTAATAAAATAGTTTGAGGTCCTATAAATGGAGGTGTCAACGTTCATTTTGGGTGATGAGATGAAAATTTAAGAGAACTCTGTCAATTATTTTTGGACTAAAGAAACTCAAGAGAAGGATCAATACCTATAGTTTTGATAACCAAGCATGGAAGTATGAAGATTCAATCACTGTAATATCAAATCTTTCTTGTAACATCTCAATCATAGCATACTTTGTGGATAATGAAAAAAAATCACATGTAAACCTGATTTGGGTAGTAATATAAATTTTCACGTTTTTGATTCATTGTGTGAATGTATATTTGGGAGAGAAAGTGAGTTAGATTATCACTCGGCTACATGGCTAGGCTTAACTTAATTAGGAAGCCATAACACGATTACATTAGTGACTATTAAAGTAAGGTGTCAAACCTTGTCAAGTGTCTATAATTTTATCTACATAGAATTTTGAGAGAAAGTCTTAAAAAATTAGAGCACATGTTTGGAAGAAAATATGCCACTTAAAAGAGCTATGGTAGAGGTGTTATAGTATATGACATAGTTAGAAAGATAGGAAAATTATTAAATGTATTACAAGTTATAAAAACAAAGTTAAACAATGTTGAGGAGGATAGGTGGTGAAGATCATCCCAAGGAGTGATGAGAGTGATGCTGAGAATGTATAAGGCACTAAAGGTGATAGAGATGCTTGAGGCCAAATCAATGCAAAGAGATTTATAAGGGTTATTTCACAAATTGGAAAAGGTGTAAAGATAGAGTTACAATGTTTTCATGATGTTTAACCCAAAATTTCTTTTTGATTGGATCACTAACAAAGTACGCTAATCGACAAAATATTCAACCAAAAAAAATAGGTCTGATCAACCAAAGTAAGAAGATTAGTCATCCAAATGTGTAGGTTCACCACATCAAAAGGGGACTGATCTCTCCTCTCATCAAGGGGAGGTTCCCTATAGATAGACTATATATATATATATATATATATATATATATATATATATATATATATAGAAAATAATACTCAAGGGTAGGACAAACCATCCATCTCTCTTTTTTAGAGATGATGCATGTGGATCAAAGAAGAAATCTCAAGGGAAATGACAGACAACACTCCTCTTCTTTCAGAAGTACTATTCAGCGAACCACAAGAGTGCTCCTAAAAATAATAGCAAAATGTAGCAAAGGATGTAATAACGAAAAAATTGAGATGCAGCACAAAGTCTCCGCCTAAATTGCTCAAGAGTGAGATGTGAAGGACAATGAGGGCACAAAGTCATCCCAAGGTCCTTTACACAAAAATGGAAAGAAAACACACTAAAGACAATTATGGGGGCATAAAGTCTCTCCACACTTGACTCTTCAAGACACCTTTCTGACTGCTATCACTAATTCTGCTTGTTGAATTAAAGGAACAAAAGATATATTAAGGAAAAAGACATAAGAACAATTTCCTCAACAACAAAGATATTACAACACAAAGTCTGAAAAACCACTTGCTTTCTTATTCCAATAACAAAATATGATAAACAAATTGAGCTCAAAGTCTCAGAAGTGCCTTTCAATTTGGGTAGAGTTTCATTCTGATTGTCAAAAAGAGATCCATTTACAATAGAAGAGAGTCCCTTATATAGCCATTTCAAGGACTCAAGAACAGTAACACATCATGTTGCATTGGAATCTGTTAAGAAGACAGGCTGGAACTTAGGGGTAATTTACCCATTTGGTTTTATCAATGTAGGAAACAAGTCACGCTTATTAAAAGTTTGCAACTTTCAATGTCCACCTAACGATCTGATCTTACCTTCATCGTTCCTCCTTTTTTGGTTAATTGAATCAGGTCCTAGATTCAATTTGCTATTCTGTTCCTTCCTTTCTTTTTTCTGGTCTTGGCCTTGAAGTCTATGAATGCATTCTGGTTTGTAGGTTCAAAGGATCAATGGCTACTTTATTGTCTTGAATTTTATGTCGTCGGGCTTGTCACCCCTTTGTCTTCTTTTGGATTTTCTATTTGGCACTTTCTTAGATTGAACTTACCCTTTTGGGCCTTAATAAATGACCTTTTTTGGGCCGAGAAGAGTTCCCTGCAAGATATCTGCCCCTTGGGCAGTCCTTGAATGGACTTTGGGCTTTTTGTTTTACATCTTCCCAAAGGGAAGGTGACTCTTCTACTTCAGGGAAGTATCCTTCAAGTTGGCAACCGAGAGTCCCCCGAAAGGGCACCTGCTCTTCGGGGTCCTTCGAAGGCCTTTTTCTTTAGAGTCTTTGCGGGCTTTCCTCGAGATTTCTCTGCAAACAAATTCTTGCAGATAAAAAGATCACGAAATTTCCATTTGCTATGATTATTATCCTTTGGTTTTTTCTGCCCACGACCGCTTCTTGAATTCTTTCAAAAATTTTGTCTGAAGGAATTCCTTCGGACAAAAGTCCAAAAGAACTATAACTGTCTTCCTTAAACAAATTTTTTGAAAGAATTTACCTTTGTAGAAGGGTGTTTTTTGTCGACCAAGTGCCCTCCGCAAGGGCACTTATCCTTTGGGAGGATCTTTGAAATTTTACATTGGATCATTCCTTTGAAAAAAGTTGTTGAACCAAGGCGTTGAACCTCTCCGTTGAACCAAGGCTTTGAACCAAAATGGTTCAAGTGGATGGTTCAAGCTGATGAACCCTTTGTTTGAACCAACCGTTGAACCACTTTGTTGAACCAATCAGTTGAACCAAGCTTTGAACCAAAATGGTTCAAGCTGATGGTTCAATTGAATGAACCAAGTCGATGAACCACTCCATTGAACCAAGGCTTTGAACCAAACAGATGAATTGAGTCATAGAACCATTTGTTTTAACCAACCATTGAACCAAGATTTGGTTCAATGGTTCAAACAAAGCCTTAACCGATTGATGAACCATTTGATTGAACCAAAGGATGAATCAAAGTGTTGAAACAAAGTGTTGAATTGCTTGATTGAACCTACTTTGAACCATTTGACGTTGAACCAAAGGATGAACCAAATGTTGAAACTACTGTTGATGCTTATCGATGGAGATTTTTGTTTGAACCAAGGTACTATAGAGTCCGTAGAAACCAAGTCCATAGTTTTATTTATCCTTAAAAGAGTCTGTAGATTTCAACCTATAAAGATCATTGAACTTGGCCTGCAAAGTCCATAGATTTTCTCTTCCTGCTGAATCCATATATTCAAGCCTACAGAGTCCGTAGATTTAAAACTGTAGAGTCTGTAGATTTAAGCCTATAGAGTCCATATATTTAATCTTGCAGAGTCCATATATTTCTGAGAAGCTTGAAAAATGAGGAATTTGAATGCCCAAGACAAATTTTGAAAAGGGAAGAGACAATTTTGGTCTGTAGGACCAAAATAGTTCAAATGTTGTCCCAAAAATGAGTGATATTTTTGGGGGACAACAAAGATCATCCCAAGGAGTGATGAGAGTGATGCTAAGAATGTATAAGGCACTAAATGTGATAGATATTTTTGAGGCCAAATCGATGCAAAGAGATTTATAAGGGTTATTTCACAAATTGGAAAAGGTGTAAAGATAGAGTTACAATGTTTTCATGATGTTTAACCCAAAATTTCTTTTTTATTGAATCACTAACATGGAGGAGTATATTTAATATGAAAACATTGACAACCTGAAGTGCGTAAAATTTGCATAGACAAAGTTAAAGGGGCATGCAACACTACAATGGAAATAAGTTTAGATTAAACATCACTTAAAAGGTAAGGATAAGATAGTAAGATGGGATAAGATGGTTTCAAAGATAAAGGGGAATTTATAACATGGACATTTTTAGATGGATTTGTTCAAAAGGCTTAAAAATCTCAGGCATAAAGAGTTACCAATCAAAGAATAAACTAAAGAATTCTACAAGATCACTATCACATCAAGTCATAGTGAAATAGACAAGGAGAAAGTTGTGTTCTACCTAAATTAGATGTGATTTAGAATCAAAGAATACTTGAATATGAATTGGATCCAAACTATGGTGGAAACTTATTAGTTTCCAAAAAATTTAAAGGAAAATCTATGGCATAGACAATTGAGCAGTGCACATGGTAAGGGATAATTCATGTGAGGAGAAAGACAAACATAAGGATGGAACCTACAAAAAGAAATGAGAATTTAGTGGAGCATAATGAAATATACAAATGTGGGATAAAAGAAACATGAAAAATTTGGATCAAGAGAGTGTGAGGAGAGGTTATAACCTAGCCTAAGGGAAAAATTATTTAGCCAAGGAAATGGAATAAGATTCTCAGGCACAAGTTTTAGATGTTGAAAACCCATAAATAGAGCCTATGAATGTCCCTAGGCATTGAGTGAAGGAATTATGAGAGTAAATTAAATTTAAAATGTTGTGTATAGAGATGAGGAGTCAATTGGATCAGTTGAGCAATCATAAGAACCTGAGGTGTGGAAGTGATAATGTTGAGAAGAGTTTTGTTGGAAATGTTGAAAGAAGATAAATTAATAGAAAAAGTCTTTTCCAAACCATAAGTAAGTTGGGAGGTAAATATTTTAGATTAGTAGTGGATACAAACAACTTGGTCTCATGAAAAATAGTAGATAAATTAGGTTTGAAAAAGGTGATGCAACTAAACCCCTATAGGGTTTCATGGTTGTAGAAGAGTCAATAGGTGATAGTTAATGAAAATGTTTGGTGAAATTATGGATAGGCACATACTAAGACGAAATGTTATGTGATGTAATTTCCATGAACATATTCCATATACCTTTGGGGAGACATTGTAAACTTTACAATAAGAAAGTAAGTGATGGTTGAACAAATAATTATTCTATTGGAGAAGGATGGGAAAAAGTTTACTACAAATGATCTCAAGGATAAGGAAGAAATAGAGCACATCCATGTTTATGTGAGGGTATCAATGGTGTAAAGCGAAGATTTATTCATATTTTGGAAGGAATAGGAATGTTTCACACTCATCCTAAAATTGGTGTAAGATAAAGGCACAAATGCTAACATGGGAAAAGAAGAAGCACTTTTGAATGAAGTGAATTCATTATTAGATGAGTTCAGTGACATTGTATCGAGAGATTTATAAGAATAATTAACAAAATTAAGAAGCATTAGTCATCCATAGATATGATCTAAGGTGTAAGTTTTCTAAACAATCTTGTGCATAGGATGAAGCCAAATTAAAATGAGGAACTATAGAGATAAGTGCATGAGTTTATAGAGAAATGACAAATAAGGGAAAGTTTAAGTCTATGCATAATACCCATAGTACTAACATCTAATAAGGGAGGAGAATGGTGCTTGTGAAAAAATTCATAATCCATTAACAAATCATGATAAATTATAGGTATTCATTTCTATGAATGGATGAATTGATCTATTTTTTAAGTGGTGCGATCTACTTTAGCAAAGTCAATCTAAAGAGTGGATATCACTAGATGATTCAAATCTACAAAGGGAATGAATGGAAGAAAAAATTCAAGATAAAGAATGGGTTGTATGAATAGTTAGTTATGCCATTTATATTAAAAAATATGCCAAACCTAGGCAATTATTCCATTGTATATCTAAATGACATTTTGATAATTAATAGGATAAGTGAAGAGCATATGACACATCTATAGAATGAATTGTAGAAGTTGTGCCAAGAAACATTAATGATAAATGTGGATAAGTGTAAATTTATGAAGGAAGAGTTGGTATATTTGGGTTTTTTAATATCCCAATAAGGGATGAAAATGGACCTTAAGAAAGTGTGCATAGTATTGGAGTGGCCATTGCCAAAAAGTGTGGTTTAAGTGCCAAGTTTTCATGGTCTTATGAGATTGTTTAGGAAGTTCATTAAGATCATATAAAGGAGGAATATAATGTATAAAATAACCAATTTATACACCTTTATGCACAATTTAGATCAAGAGAGTGTGAGGAGAGGGTATAACCTAGTCTGCAGGGACAAACGATTTGGCCAAGGAAGGGGAATAAAATTCCTAGGCATAAGTTTTAGATGTGGACAAACCATACATAGAGACTATAAATGTCCAGAGGCATTAAGTGATGGAATTGTGAGAATAATTATAGTTTCACATGAAGATGAGGAGTTGATTTGATTAGTTGAGAAATTAGAAGAACATGAGGGTGGGGAAGTGATAACGTTGAGAAGAGTTTTTTTAGAACTATTAAAGGAAGACAAAGAGACATCACAAAGAAAAAGTATTTTACAAACCACAAGTAAGATGAGAGGAAAATTATCTAAATTAATAGTGGATATTGATAGTATCAACAAATTGGTCTTTTGAAAAATGGTAGATAAACTAGGTTTGAGGAAGGTGACCCACCTAAACCCCTATAGGGTTTCATGGTTGTAAAAGAGTCAATAAATGCTAGTTAATGAGAAATGTTTGGTGAAATTTTAGATAGACACATACCAAGATGAAATGTGGTGTGATTTAATGCCCATGAACATATGCCATATACCTTTTGGGATACATTGGAAACTTTACAACAATAAATTAAATGATGGATGAATAAATACATGTCTCTTGGAGAAGAATCGAAGAAAGTTTATTCTAATCAATCTAGAGGATGAGGAAGAAAGAGAGCACACCAAAGTTTATGTAAGGGTACCAATGGTGTCAAGAAAAGAGTTCCTGAGAGTTGGGAAGGAAGAGGAATGTTCCACACTCATCCCAAATTTGGCAGAAGATAAAGGCACAAATGTTAACATGGGAAAAGAGGAAGCACTTTTACATGAAGATAAGTAATTGTTAGATGAGTTCACTAACATTATGTTGTGAGATTTAATATAAAAATGTTTTCCATTAGGAGCATCAATAATCACATGGGTTTGATCTAAGTTAAATATTTTTAAATAATCTTATGCATATGATGATGCAAAATTAAAATGAGGAAGCACAAAGATAAATGCATGAGTTGCTAGAGAAATGACAAACAATGGAAAGTTTTAGTATGTGAAAAATACCCATAGTACTAACACTTAATAAGGGAGGATAATGGTACTTGTGAAAAAATTCACAATCTATTAATAGGATCACGATAAAGTATAGGTTTCCATTTCTATGCATGGATGACTTTATGAATTGTTTGAGTGGTGTGAGCTATTTTAACAAGGTCGATTTAAAGAGTGGATATCAATAGATCTAGATCTACAAAGGGAATGAATGGAAGAAAACATTCAAGATAAAGGAGGGGATATATGAATCGTTAGTTATGCCATTTATATTAAAAGGCATTACAATAATTTTCATGATGTTAATGAACAAAGTGTTGAAACCATTCCCAGGCAAGTATGTCATTATGTATATGGACAACATTTTGATATTTGATAGGACAAGTGAAGAGCATGTGGCACATCTATGGAATATGTTAAAAAATTTATTCCAAGAAACATTACTAATCAATGTGAATAAGTGTATATTTATGAAGGAAGAGTTGGTATATTTTGGTTTTGTGATATCCTAATAGGGGATGAAAATGGACCTTGAGAAAGTGTGCGTAGTATTGGAATGGCCATTGCCAAAAAGTGCATTTAAAGTGACATATTTTCAAATTATAATGAGATCATTTAGGAAGTTCATCAAGAAAGTCAACAAGACATGCATAAAAATCACATAAATGATACAAAGATATTTAAAGGCATTTTATGGATGAAGGAAGTTGGACATAGTTTCTAACAATTGAAGAGGAAGGTGACTAAGAAACTAGTGTTGGTGATGGTCGATTTTAAAAAGGTAGTAAAAGTGGACTATGACATGAGTGGCATAGTATTTAAGTAATAATCAAGTCTTATAACCTATTTCATCAAGAAGTTAAATTACATGAAGCATAAATATTTGATCTATGACCAAGAATTCTATGCATTTGGGCAATTGTAGAAGAAATGGAGGAATTATCTACAAGCAAAGAGTTTACATTATATGGATACCATCAAACATACAATTTATAAATAATCAAGGAAAACCAAACTAGAGACACATGAAGAGGCTAGAGTATCTGCATAGCTAGATGTTTGTGCTTGAACATAGGATTAGAAAATTGAATGATGTCATAAATGTAATAATTAGGAGAGTGATATTAATTAATGAGATGAGAACTGAGTTGTTGTGTTTTCACTCAATTAAGGATCTATACATGGGAGATGCATATCTTATCAATTCATGGAAAGTATGCATGGATATAAGAAGCATGGAACAAACACAATAGATAGACTATTTTGTCCAAAAAGGGATGCATTTTAGAGGAGTATAATTATGCATACCTAGGAGGTTAATATAAATGAATTTATTTAAGAATAATTGTAGAGGATGATTGATAAGACACTTTGGTAATGATAAAACATTGGCACTATTCATTGATCAAGAGTGATTATTGGATAAAATTGGGCATAGATATGCACAAATATGTGAAAGAGTTTTAAATTTTCCAATTGTAAAAAGGGAGAATGTATTTATTATTTTTAGGAATCTGATGTTTAGTTAATAAATAATAAGGGGTCTGGTGTAAGGGGGAAAAATCTAGTTTAACATGGTAAAATATAGATTTTTATCAAATAATTTAATGAGGAAGAGAAATAAAATGATCTAAAATAGGCTGAAATAAATGTTTTAGGAGCTGGTAATTGAGGTACAAGACTGAGACATTATCAAGAATCTGGATTTGATCTTCATTTTATGATTGGATAGGAGTGCCAAAGGTGGATAGGAGTGGTACCAATGCTATAGTCCACTTCTATTGCTATTGTCTTGAGGATCTAAAATTTCTAGTTTTTTCACCAGATCTATGTGACCCTATTTATGACATTTAAAAGGTTGAAAGTCAACAGAGCTCACTATAGGTCCATTTCAATATCCAAACCCTATATTCATCTACACACATGCAAACAACAAATTCATCAAACATGAAAGGGGGAAAATTAGGTTAGGGGAAGAATGATCGCATGATCTAGAACCCCTATTGTCCTGATCACGACCTACATTAACCCTTAGGTGAGGGTCTCAGATCAAATGTAGTTATCCCTTAGGGAATGTGCATAATCAATAGACACGATAGATGCAAGAATGAATTTTACCTAGGCCGTTTCTTGATCAAACATGTAACTCTATGTGTGAAGTAAAATGCTGAGCTATACTATTGAATTATTTCTATTGTGTCTAATGTGCCAATGTAGTAAGTGTTAGATATAAAATACCTTGTGTAGTCCTTTACATAGGAGACTCTTTATTTTGAATTTGGGAGCTTTATTTACATTTAGATGGCATTGGGAAACTTAAGAATGAATTTAAGAAAGGGGCTAAGACTCATTAAGCAAAGGAAACTAGCTATTAGAACTCAAAATGACCTTGGATAAGAGTACTAAAAATGGACACTAGTGGCACTGACGCTATAGTCCAACCCTAGCGCTCCTATCTTATAATCTCAAGACCTAGGGGGATGGAAATAAAATGTAAAACCTAACTTGGCGAAGGTGGAATGACTATTTGAAAGGCTCAAGATGATCAGGAATAGGTAAAAAAGTGACTTAAGCATACAACAAGACTGAAATGAACAAAACAAAAGACATGGTTAGATGTGAACAAAGCTCATACTCTCCAGTTGGAGTCTCTTGTGAAAGGACTATGAAAAGACATGATATGTGTGGTTTCTTGACCAATTTATGGTGTATACATTTTATCCCATTTTAATCTAGTGATGTAATGAAATAAAGTACTAGAGTAAAAGAAAGAAAACAATGCTTACCTGAACCCACCTGTGTAGAGATAAGTGTGCTAAAAAGAATCCATCTCATTTCTTAGCCAAGTGAGTGGATGGATAGCTGAGTAGTACTTGGAGAAAAGAAAGAATCCCTAAAATAAATTCCCCCTATACTAAATTTGCATATGAAATCCATATAACATGGAAAAGGAGGGCAATGCTTGCCCCTATGTTGAATTTGGCTAGAAATGAGAAATGCTCAAGGCCCAAAACCAATGTCTGTCCTCTATCCCACGTAAAATCATGTAATCTGGAATGTGTGAATATAATATGTATACTATGAAGAGTAAAGTATATCAGGCCCCCATTTTGAATAATCTAAACTGGAATTGAGAAGTGCTCAGAGGCCCAAAACCAATGTCTATCCTCTATCCTAGACAAACTCATATAGTATAGGTTTGGGTAATGCTATGGACCAACCATTATAGATGATCATATGGTCTAACTTGGTGATAACCTAGGTACAACGAGGTCTAATTTAAAACTCTGGTAAATGTGAAAGAAAAGAATGGCATTTCCTTGCCCTTCCAATCTATATAATCCTAGATGATGAAGAACATGAACATATGTGCCATGCTCCCAAATATGGTATGTGAGTGATGTGTATGTATAGTTTGGTAATTTGTATAACCACATATGATATGAGCTATAGTGCCATGTCTCATGTGCAAAATTGGAGATCAAAATAATGTGCTCTACACTATGCCTATAATCTACTATCTAGTCCTGTAATTGTGTCATGTTATATGAAGCTGTATGTATGAGACGAGTAGTAATGTACATGCCCCTAAACATGGTATCTAATTTGAATATGTACCAAAGTCACTATAAATCCATATAATCTGAACTACTATATTTGACTAATCTATATATCTATAAATTGAAGTTATGTCCCTTTGGATGTCTTGAGTAATGTTGAATGGCCCATGTAATTTGAATCACTATATATCTCGACCAGTCTGAGATGAATATGATAATCTAACTACTAGATGTGTAAGAATTATAGTGTATCCACCTATGAGAGTGGATAGGTATGTTGGGTAAGTGTAGGAATAAGAATAGTAGGATTGATTCCTCGCTTTTGGGGAGAGGGAAAAAATTTGTGATAGAGGAGGTTGAGCCAAAAGTGATGACTAGTGGCATAATGATAAAAAACAAGGTTGGTATAACTTGAATGGATTGAGAAGGTGGTTGATTGATTAGATTAAGTTGTATGTCTATGTATAAGAGAGATATAGAGATGTGTGTGACATAGTAGCCAAATGATATATTAAGAGAGTGAGGCTTATTTTATGTCGAAGTTGTTATTGTCACAATTTTGTGGATCACAATGGTTTGTAAAATGGAGCTAGGGGGTTCGAGTTATGGGAAAAATGGTTTTTTGCTTGGAATGAGAAAGTTATTTGATATAGGAAAATTGGATTGATTCTTGATTCATTTGCACGTTGACTACGTTGAGATTTGTAGTTCTGGAGTAGGAGATATGCCAAGGTGATGAGCACCTACTGTGACTCAATTTGAGTAGTTGGTAGCCCAGGTGAAGGTGGGTGGGGAGGTGACCTACTAAGTAGCTAAAATACATGATTTTTGCCTACTTGGGAGCTTAGTTTTGGTGTTTTGAGCTATTTTAGGAAATTTTGATTAATTCCAACACTCCTATCTAGGAGTTAGTGCTACTATCTAGTATGTGGTGCTACTATCCAAGTTTTGGCACTATTATCTAGTGTTACTCTCCTTTTTTAATACTAATATCTAATGGGGCTAGTTTTTTGGAGTTTATGTTGTTTCATGTTGTTGTGTAGCTTATCTATTTTCTTGATACGATTGATTGACATATATGCTATCTTATGGTGTTTTGCAGGGTGAGGTATGGATGAGGGAGTTTTGTAGAGGCCAGGTGATGGAGACATTGAGATTGTTACCTTTGTCAACTGATGAGAGGGATGTGATGGATAGGGTAGGGTTAGGTCATGTGTATGACCTAGACACTATGCAGTGGGATAGGTATTTGATTACTACCTTGTGTGAGAGGTGGAATGTAGAAACACATAATTTTTAGCTTCTTACTGGAGAAATTGCTATTATTTTAGAGAATGTGTACCATATTTTTCATTTTCCAGTTAATGGATGGCATGTGACTTTGTAGGATGACATGGGTGCAAATGTTATTGATCATGCATCCTTGTATTTTGTTGGTGTGCCCTTAGGAATACATAGGAGAAGTAGTGATAGCGATGTACTATTGTTAGTTATTGTACAATCAAGTGTTCCAAGTCTATGGAAGTGGTTGGTTGTGCTGTTGGCTTCATTTTTTACAATAGATGGGAGTGGGGTATCAATTACATACAAGATGCATAGGATTATATGTAATGTAGAGGTTAATGACACTGTGTTCTCATAGGGTGGGACTATGCTTGCCCACTTATACAGGGATCTTTATCGATTTAATCAAGGGGCATTTAACAGTGGTGTGAGTGTGGCTACTTTATTACATTATTGGGATTATGATCACATAGTGATTGTGTGACTAATAAGATTTTTGAAGGAGAGGTAGGCACCTCCACAACCATTTGGAAAGTGATGAATGAGTATGTTGGCTATCTGGTCTCCTGGGGTAGATCACTATAGATGAGTTTTAGATAGACTGGTAGCCCAAGATATCATATAGAGTCCCTATAGAGGATTCACTAGTTGGCCCAAGGATGGAGTATAATTATGATATATGAGGGTCAGTTGTTGGTTACATGACCACTGGATTGGAGTGTATGAGCACTTTTAGTATGAGCACATGACTAGACAGTTTGGGGTTCCACAAGATGTGCCCCAATAGCATGGGTATGGGTGAGGAGTGCACGGGCACTAGCAAGAGTAGGAGCTCATGGTAGGCCTACTAAGGCCGAGTTAACACTATTACCTTTGGATGCACGAGATGTAGCTATGGACATTCCTGATGTAGATGATGTTAGTTGTACAAAGGCATTTACCACATGGTGGGTGAGGCATTGGTGGGATCCATTATATCCTATTGATGGAGTTGATGCACCTGAGTATGAGGATATTGCTCTGATCCAAATGGTGGGAGTTAAGGTTTGATTATATCTAAAATGTGTACAATTTTGCATTTGTTTTAGTTTATTTTGAAATTGTATGTCTAACATAGTGTTTTTATCTCTACATGTAGGTCGAGTAGGAGATGCTCAAGATGAAGCACTAGTTGGGGTAGGTGGTGGAAATGATGAATATTAGGAGACTATTATTGACTCTACACTTTGTGATCTTACTTGACATGTACCTGATGATGCTATGGAGGAGGTTTTGATAGAGAGCAACCATTACGATTGACATTTATTCTCATTTGTTTGATAGGGATGTTATAGCTATGACTACATATGTTAGGGTAGCTAGAGAGAGAGAGATGAGATGAGAATAGAGCCAAATAGGCATAAGATTCCTCCACCTGATTATGGATTGGTGAGTACATGGATTATGGATGAGTATATGGATCTTTAGAGAAGGTATATGGACTTGATTTGGACTCAAGAATATTATAGTAAGGGATTTTATAATGGATTGATATGTTTATTGCAAATGGTTGATTAGAAATAGGTGATCTAGTATCGATGTTTAAGGTTGTATAAGTTTGGTAAAATGGTACTTTAGATATGTGTTTGATTTGGATTCAGGAATATTATATTAAGGGATTTTATAATGGATTGATATGTTTATTGTAAATGGTTGATTAGAAATAGGTGATCTAGTATTGATGTTTAAGGCTGTATAAGTTTGGTAAAATGGTACTTTAGATATGTGATTTGATTTTTTTGTTGATAAGTGTGATGTTAGGCTTTGATTTTGAATTGTTTGTAAGTAAAGAACTTTATGTGGTTTGTAATTATATTTGAGCAAAAAAAATGGTTTTTGTAATTGGTAAATTATTTGGATAAACTGAGTTGATTTGAGATTGGTAAATTATTTGGATAAGTTGATTTGGTTTTAATATTGGAAACATAGGATTTGGTAAGATCTTGCTTTTGTTAAGTTAGTTTTGGCTATGGATAGTTATTGGGAATGAGGGATGTTAGTTTTTAGTATGTGGGGATGTAAGATAGCATGCTTTGCATATTACTTCCCTGAGAGTGGCTCAAGAATATAAAAGCTAGCTAGACCTTTGGCTCCATCATTGCCCTGTTATGTGAAGCTATGTATTGATTCTGGTATGAATGTGTGTCAAATCACTCTATGTTGTATCATTATCTAAAACCTAATAGTTAACTGAACAAGTGCCCCTAGTGCTCATGTTATGTAGGAATGTAATCTATATCTAATACTATTTTATATGTACCAACTTTCGCTGGATGTGGAGATTCTACAAAATGTAACTTTATTGGAAGTGCAATAGGAACTGTGCATTGTGAGGAAGGTTCATCTATCCATAATTGTGCACCCTGTGGCCTCTAATCTAATGTGTATGACTATGCAATATATCTATATGGAGATGAAACTTGTGATGGGGTCTCATTTAATCTTAACCATAATGGATTTTTACATGAGATAGGACCCAAAAAAATTGGCTATAATGAATATTCCTCATGAGAAATACTCTACTACAATGTATGTGACTCTACTAGATATGTTTATGGAATTACAATATGTACTCCTCAGACTATACTACTATATGTAGGTTGTTCTCTCTATACTAGTTTCCAAACCTTTTGATTAGGTGGAATGGGAGATCTCCTATGAGGCTCTATCTTAGAACCTGCACTACTCTCATGATGAGTGATCGATGATTCTTTTAAAGGAATATCTTGGGATGACTTAGTTGTGGATGAGTGAGGTCTAGGGTTCCATGATGGAGGAGATATTAGTGCCCTTTGTGTGAATGTTATGATGTCATTATCAACACATATAGTAATGCAATCTCTAAGTCCATAACAATCATTATCTCTATGTCCACAAATACAATGATAGTTACAAAAGGGCTAATGTGGTTGTCTATGTAAGAGATGTGGATCTCATCAATGAGTAGAAGTTAATGTGATTAATATCCTATTTAATAATGTTGATAATATGATAGATGGGATATCCAAATTTGAATCAAACTATAGTGGTACCTTTTTCCTATTCTTTATAGTGCATATTATAGATTGTGCTCTAAAAACTAGCTCTTTGTTCTTAACTAGTTACTTTTTTGGTTGTGGTATTTTATCTCGTTTAGGGCATGGTGGATGATAGATACTAAGAGCTATAGATACTATTGTGAAATCAAGAGTAATCCGATCAACTAAATCTACCTCAATTAGTCCTAATTTCTTTTTCAATGATAGAATTGTTTAGTATAAGTGTCCGAAAGAGGACTCTATCTGATATAGTAAATTATTGAGGAGAGGTTGGTGAAGCCCCTTGATAAAGATATGTTGATTCTCTAAATTAGCTAGTTTATATATTAATCATAACATGTGATTCTTAAATTGTAAGATATAATCACTGACTAGATCTGAAGTATTCTAATGTAAAGTTGTAACTTTCTCATATGTAACATGAGGGCCCATTTTTGCTATGTAATGTTTGAGAAATGATTCCTCTAAGTCATCATATGTGTGCAAGGAGCCAATGGGGAGTAGATGAAAGAACTAATTCTAAGCTTCCCCCATTAATGTCTACTGGAATAATTTTAATAGAATCAAAGGAATCGCATGAGATGGAAAAACCTTTTGAAAGGCTTGAAGGTGTACAAATAGATCTCCAATTCCATCAAAGTGAGGTAATGATGGTATCTATAAATGCTTAGGCAATAAAGATTTTATGAATGTCTTTAGAATTGGATTACCATGTAGATCATTGGCATCCATATAAGACTTATAAGCCTTATTTTCCAAGGTAAAAAGATGTACTTGGTGTTGTAATTCACCAACTACATGCTTCAAAGAGAGAATCTCCTGTGATGATATATTAACAACTTGAAGTGGTTCATTTAATCATTGAATTTGATTGTTAATTTTAGCCATGAGAATGATACATTTATAAATTGGATCATAAAGAGGGGGTGTGCGCACTTGAACCTTGGGAGTAATGGTAGATTGGACCTTACTAGAGGGATGTCGGCTACCATTCTTTGTAGGTGAAGAGTGATAATTGGGTTCTAGTATAGTGAAGGGTGGTTTGGGAGATTCATTGGTATCTTTATGTTGTAGTGAGAAACATTCTAATTGAATTTAAAATGTGTTATTAGCATTAACATGTGCACTATTTGAAATAGAATCATCCATAGAAGTAGAAACAACATTTGATAGTGCATTATGTTTGAGAGGAGAAATGAGAGAAGAGTTGGATGCATGAGATGCATATTCTTCTTCACTCTGTGCATAATAATCATTTTTATTCCATGCATTGTCATCATTGCAATATTTTTCATAATCACTCTCATTTTCATATTCATTTTCATGTTCACTATCATACTCATTATCACTTTCGGTGTAACTAGGGAGAGGTGTAAGATAAGAATTTGCTTCTTTTCTAATATGCAATAAATGATCATTTAAAATTGGAATATCATGTACATCGATGTTATCCATGGATGGAGTGTACACAATATTTTCACGTGCAATATGAGAAGTAAGAGAAGAAGAATTTTCATTTAGACTTTTTTTTGACAAAGTAGAGTTATGAACATGAGATGTATCATTTGAACTATGCATTGGTAATTTGATTCTATTTTGTTTATATTGTTGTAATTTGAACATAGAAGTAGAGAGAGAGAGAGAGAGAGAGAGAGAGAGAGAGAGAGAGAGAGAGAGAGAGAGAGAGAGAGAGAGAGAGAGAGAGAGAGAGAGAGAGAGAGAGAGAGAGAGAGAGATATTAGGTTCACATGGAAGCAAATTATCACCAACCAGAGGTTCACTTGGAAGTGCATGACTAATTTATTCATTTGGTGCATTGTGCATAGGAGAGAGAGGTGACAAGTATCTTTCCATTTATCAAAATTATTTTCTTTAGAAGAAGGAATAAAAGAGATGGGTTTGAGTAAATAAGATGCATCTATTTGTGCTTCACTATCACGACCACGTATATCATCATATCTCTCATTACAATAATAGTAATTATTTTCACTATAAATAAAATCATTTTCTACATTTTTAACTAATGTGTAATTTTGCAAATTTATCCATTCATTATCATAATTATGAGAAAAATTTAGAAATTGATCTATGGGATGAAAGGGAAGAAGTACCTTAGTGTCCATTTTATTTATTTCATCAAAGAGATTGTGTAAAATTACTATTAAGCAAACAAATGCAAAAATAACTACTAACATGGAGATTTTAAAATTACTTTTGACAATCCAAACAATTTGCAAAAATATCAAACTATTTTTATAAAAATTGTAAGGGCAAAAAACTTGGGGTTTGAGGAGCTAGTTTAGAACTCTAGGTTTTTGAGTTAGGGTTTTATAAAATTTGAATAATATTATGATAATTTAAATTCTAAAAATAGATTTGAATAGTATAAATGCACATAAATTTCTACAAAAATCAGAAATTTGAAATTAAATTTTTGTACAAGAAAACTACTAATATTGAAAATTTGAAATTATTTTTGACAAAGGAAATGATTTGCAAAAATTCCAAAATATTTTTCTAAAATTTGCAAGGAAGGCTTGGGGTTTGAGGAACTAGTCTGGAAATCTAGGGTTTTGAGCTAGGGTTTTAGAATTTTTGAAAACTATTGCAATAATTTACATTCTAAAAATAGATTTGAATAGAATAAGTGCACAAAAATTTTATACAAAAATTAGAAATTAGAAATTAAATTTTTACTCAAAATATGAAGGAAAACCCCTAAGGATACCTAGAGTTTTTGATTTGTTCAAAGTAAGTTGGGTTCATCAAATGCTTTTATTAATTTGGGAATCTAGTGTTTAATTCCTAAATAATAAAGGGTCTGGAGTAAGGGGGAAAGTCTAGCTTAACATGGTAAAATATATATTTTTATCAAATAATTTACATGAGGAAGAGAAATAAACTTATCTAAAAATAGGCTGAAACGAATGATTCAAGTGATGGTAATTGAGGTACAAGACTGAGACACTATATGGAATCCATATTTGGCATTCATTTTATGACTAGATAAGGGAACCAAAAGTGGATAGGAGTGGCACTAGCATTGTATTCCACTTCCACCACTATTGTCTTGAGTATCTAAACTTTTTGGGTTTCAGTTACCTAATCTGTGTGACCTTGTCTATGAAATTTTGAAGGCTGAAATTTAACATAGCTCATTATAGGTATGTTTCAATCTCCAAACCCTATATTCATCTACACACATAAAAAAAAAATGCATCAAAATTAAAAGGGGGAAAAACTAGGTTAGGGGAAGAATTATCATAGGATCTAGAATCCCTGCTATCCTGATCATTGCCTACATTAACCCTCAAGCTAGGGTCTCAAATTAAATGTAGTTTTCCCTTAGGGAACATGCATAATAAACGTGCATGATAGATGCAAGAATGACTTTCACCTAGGCCCTTCGTTAATCAAGCATGCAAGTTTATGTGTAATGTAGATTGTTGATCTATACTATTGACTAATTTTTATTATGTCTAATGTACCAAAGTAGTAAGTGCTAGATATAAAATGACTTGTGTAGTCCTTTATATAGGAGACTCTTTATTTTTAATTTGGAATCTTTAGTTTTCATTTTAACGACATTGGAAAACTTAAGAACAAAGTCAAGAAAGGGGCTAAGGCTCATTAATCAAAAGAAACTAACTGTTAGAACTCAAAATGACTCTAGACAAGAGCACTAGAAATGGATACTAGTGGCACCGATGCTATAGTCTAACCCCAACACTCTTATCCTATAGTCCTAGGACCTGGGGGAATGGAAAGAGGATAGAAAACCTAACATAGTCAAGGTGGAATGACTATTTGAAAGGCTCAAGATGACCAAAAATAGGTAAAAAGGTGACTTAAGCATAAAACAAGACCCAAATAAACAAAATAAAAGACATGGATAGATGTAAACAAAGCTCATATTCTCCAGTCAGAGTCTCCTATGAAAAGATTATGAAAAGACATGATATGTGTGGTTGCTTGACCAATTTAGGGTGTATATAGAGAATCTAAAACATAAGGTTGTACTAACCCTTAGACATTATAGATAGATTATGAGAGGATATCAACATGGATTTTTTTCTTGCATTACCAAAAATTAAAAGATTCCATTATTCCATTTATTTTTTGGTGGAAAAATTCTTGAGGATGGGACATTTCATTTGTAATAATAATAATAATAATAATAATAATAATAATAATAATAATAATAATAATAATAATAATAATAATAATAATAATAATGTGACAAACATTAATAATCTATTCTTTAGTGAGGTAGTGTAATTACATGGATTTTCATGTAACATCATGTCAAATAGAGACACCAAGTTTGTAGGCATATTTTGACACACATTGTGGAAGAAGTTAGAATTCAAGATAAAATTCAATTTCACATGCCATCCATAGACCAATGTTGTCAATCAAAGTCTTATAATTTTATGAGATGTCTAGTGCAAGATAAATCAGTGCAATGTGATATGATGTTTGTCCAATTAGACTTTGTGTAAAAAAATTATGTAAAAATATCATCGTAAAAACACCGTTACAAATAATTTTTTTGATTAGTCCCAGAGGAGTTTCCAAGTTGATAAAGTTAGGAGAAACACATGGAAGGATCACAAAGGCAAAATATTATTTACAGTACATGCATATATTACACAAAGAGGGGAAATAAAAGATAAAATAGAGTATCCTTATTTATAAAAAATTCACTGATAAGGGATGAATATAGAAATATTTCAATGTTGGGGAACTAATATTGGTGCATTTGGACATGGAAATATTTCCTCATGGTACATCCAACAAGTTAAAATTGAAAAAAAATAAGACCATGTAGTGTATTTTGCAAGTTTTTAGAAAACTCCCATGAAATTGAATTGCAGTACTGGATGGATATATCACTTATATTCAATGTCAAATACCTATATAATTTTGGAGTGAAAAGAGAAGGTGATTCAGGGGAAGAGATATAAACACAAGTTCCTGATTAGAAAAGTCAGTCACTAAAAAGGGGAAAAAATGATAGAGGCCATT